>RPOG01000120.1:360736-855884 GCA_008086565.1 Thalassoma bifasciatum
GGGGGGGGGGACGCACCCTGCTGTTCATCGAGAGTCATGGATCCCAGCTGTTTGTTTACCACAGACGAGGGGGAATCTGGAACACAAATGAGACCGACTAAACATCGGACACACAGGTCCAACCTGTGGACTCACACAGTCGACACGCACAGGGGTTAAAAACTTTAAACTCAGGTTAAAATAAAAGAAGACAGACATGATCCAGGCCGAGCGGGAGGAGCTGTAGAATCAGAGCCGGGAGGAAAAGCTTCATTTGATTACAGCAAAGGACTCTGTACGTGCCGCTTCATGAGAATCAGAGATTAGTCTGAACCAAAACATGGCACATTCACACATGCAGAGAAATGTAAAATCAAGGGCTGGGCAATATGGCAAAATAAAAAGGAAAACCATATATTTTTTCATGTCATCTGATCTCGATTATTATCACAATTTTCTTTTAATTTTAAACTGCTAGTTCTAAAGCATCTGTACTGAAAAGTAAAGAAACTAGAGACTAGTTCAACATTTTGTTAACATACAAAGCAAACAAAGTTAACATTTACTGCCTCCTTGAGAATGATGAAGATTCATCAAAATGTAAACATTACCATTATCAAAAAGAAATTGTGGGAATGGCAGCAAAAGATGACACAACTGACCGCTGCTTTGGTCTGGTGGCTTCACTGGTAGCAGTGGCTGAACTGCTGGTAGCAGTAGTGACCGGCTGTGCAAACTCTGCTTGCATTTTCATTCTTTCTGCATAACAACTTCTTCAAATAATTACACAGATTTACTGTGTTGTCATTTTTTGAGGGCACCAACCGCCAATGTACCTTGCACATTGGCTTATGTCAGTTTGAAGAAACCCAAACCACAGCCACACAACCAACTTTGAATAACTATTTGTCTCCACAATAGCCTCATCTTCTCATGGTCATGACTCCAAGTCATAATTGACATCTATTCCACTGCTCTCAGCTCCGCATTTAGCTCCACATTTGGTCTTTCTGTTTACTTCTCTGGCAACTTACAGACTTAAGTGCAGCACGAAAAGGTGGACTGGTTGACTGTTATCACACACATTTCTGCCATGTCTAATTGATTAAATATGCTCACAGCTGATCATCATAATAAATCTAAAATGTATCACGATCACAAATCATGATCATGTAATCGCCCAGCCCAAGTACAAACAGTTTGATAAGACATGAAACTAAATATGAGAAACAAAGATCTAGAGAACTGCTCTTCTGAAACTTCAAACTTGAACTGATGAAGATAAAGCCATGTTGATCTTTTATTCTATGTCTGAAAAGGTCTTCAGTCTTGTGTGTGTGTGTAAAATCAAACATGAACAACAACATGAGCCATGGAGACGCCAAAGCAGAGCTTCACGCTGACTGGTGCCACTCCAACAGGTGAAAACTCAAGCAACAGGTGGAGCGATGGAGCGAGAGCACTAGTGAGTGAGGGGCAGGCAAACAGGAGGAGAGCTGAGAGGTGTTAACAAACATCACGGTGCATCGTCGTTGAAGGAGAAGAGGATCAGTGAGAAATTAGTTTGAGCAAAGATCAGCTCTGAACACATCTGCTGTTTCTGCACCGAGGGGAGGTTAAGATGGCCATGCGTACAGCCCGCATGGAGGGGTGAAGAGCAGGAGCAGAGGGGAGGGTAACCTGTAGGGGGAGGTGTCTCAGCAGCAGCAGCTCTCTGGGATTGTCTCTCAGGGGCTGCAGAGGAGGAAGAGGAGGAAGAGGAAGAAGAAGCGGCGGCGGCCGCTCGCTGACCCCTTCCTGGTGGGTCGGCCAGCCGGAGTAACCTCTGCAAACGCCTACACACTAAACTTATGGGCAGCCGGTGAGGACCGTACTCTGACAGAGAGGGAGAGGAGGAGAGGGAGAGGGACGCACGATTAGAAGACTGAGGGAGGATGTGAGGAGGAGGAGGAGGAGAGATGAGAGGATGCTGAAGGAGGAGGAGAGATTGAAGTGAGGCTGCTGCTTGAGTGGAGTGGCTCCAACAAACACACACACAAATGAAAACACACACGCACACAGAAAAGACTCATGTGATACCTACTCGCAGCAAAATGTGGATTCTGTCAATGTTTTTCACAAAAAGGGGAAACTGCAGCGAGTTTTACCTGACAGAGCTGGCTCTGAGGTGGGCGTGGGTGTTGGCGTGGGGGTCCCTGTGCTCTCTTCCTGACTCCTCTGTTCTGAATCGGGCGAGGAAGTGAGCGGGGAGGATGAAGGAGCTGAACTCTCCACTGACGAGGAGCTGGAGGGAGGAGGGGCTGTTACGGTTGACCCTGAGGAGGAAGAGGAAGTGGATTTAGGCATGGTGGCGGCAGCAGCAGGAGCCTCTGGAGCCTCTGGGGCGTCGGACCCTGCTGGCCTTTCGGGGGCGCTGGATTCCTGGGTGGAGCATCCTGCTAGGGCGGCTGGGGTTGGTGTCAGGCCTTCTGGACGAGCAGCTGTCCCTGGGAGGAGAAAAGAAAAAGATGGAGTGACGACTGCAACATTTTCACAACTTTTAGACATTTGTAGAAATTCACTATCAAGATCGTAAAACATTCCCAGTTTATAATAGGTTTTTAGAGAAATTGAATCCAAAACCTCTTAAATCCTTTTCATATGGACTATTCAAGGAGCAACATTTGGGCCTCACAGTCTCAGAGGTTGTGGGTCAATGACGTGACGCCTACTTTTCTATTCAACTAAACCTGTTTAAAATCACCTTCAATCAATTTAAATACATCCACTACTCTATTTGGCACAATTTCTGACATGTTTTGAATTCACAGACAAAATTATGAAGCACTTTCACTTATATTCCCATCATAATATATAAATGAAAGTTGTCTGAATATGTTCATTGTATGAATTATCATCCGGGTGACCATCAAGAAAATACAACTTTGAGACTTCAATTTTGAAACCACCTCAAGAACAGAGTATTTAACCAACCAAACACATCTGAGGAACCCAATGAAACACATAAAAGATTAGCAAGTCCTTCTCATATTTGCAGCAGGATCAAGAGGAAAGTATAAAGACTAGATGATGGTGGGGCTTAGTCACAGGGCTGTTGCACACTTAATTTAAAAAGAAGTTTTTTATTGTTTGATAAAAATTGAGATGGCTTGAATCTAATGTTGTAGTAAGCATCTCACCTCTGGGCCTCGTCTGGGGCCGAGCTCCTCTGTTGCTGCCCTGAGCTTCACTGGCCTCCTCGAACCATCGAGACAGCATGTCAGACATCCTCTGCATCAGAGACACGTTGGGGCTCTGCTCTCCTACAGGAGGAGGAAAATGTTCACAGGTTTATAGCTGCTGAGCAACATCGTGGGTGCATTTTTGTTCCTTAGAAGTAAAGTGACCGTGTGTCATCTTTTGCTAAGACATTTCTTCACTTTTGGTCATAAAATTATGTCCAGGGTGACTTTATAAAATTCCTTAAAATGCCCAGGTTTTTTTAACTTGTTCTACTGACCATTAATATTTATAAGAAAGTGCTGCACTGGAGCGCCAACATGATTTACATGAACCTACCTGTCGGTATGTTGAGCATGCATCCGTCATGACTCAAAAGACCCAAGCTCCTTTTCTCAGATAAAAACAGACAACATTCTCGGACTGCCTGAGCAGTGCTCTCAGACAAAAAACTGGGAATATGCGACCCCTCAATTTCTGTTTTCTTTCATTGGAGCCATAATTTATATTTTGACATTTGTCAAAACAAAAGAAGAATAGATGAATTCTTTTGTTTTTTGTTCTCTTATGTTTATAAAAAAAAATCACTGAAGACTGCCTCTATTTTCTTTTAGTTTCACTCAGATTTTGAGGCATTGTTTGTATTTTGCTTGAAAGAAATCAATCTTTGAGCTACGGGCTACCTCTACTTTTCTTTTTATTAGAGCATGTTTAGAGGGGATTGTGTATGTTCATGTTCCAGCAATATTAACTTCAAACCAAAAAGCAATGTTTTAAATAAATGTATGCTTTATAAAGCTTCTTTGTCTTCTTTGAGTATCTTTAGGTATTTTTGCAGTATCTCCAAGAGGCTGGGTAGGGTGTCCTCCTAAGTTTTCAGAATATAGTCAGCCTACTTAGGAGGGGCCCCTTAAATTAAACAGAGAATTTAAAGTCACTATTTGATCATTTTAGCCTCTCTGTCTGTAACAACCAGATCAACGAGCTTAACTCTGACCCCATAAACAAACTGAGATGGCTTTCCTGAGAGCGACTCTCATGTCTGCAGACTTCTGTCAGAGAAATCCTGATTTCAAACACAGGCTGAAACACAGCTTGAATTTTTTTTTTTTTTTTTTTTTTTTTTTTTTTTTTTTTTTTTTTTTTTTTAAGATATTTTTTGGGCTTTTCTGCCTTTAATTGGATAGTGGAGGACAGTGGATAGAGTATGAAAGGGGTAAAGAGTGGGGAATGACATGCGGGAAACAGGCCACAGGTGGGATTCGAACCCGGGCCACCCGCTCGAGGGCGAACCTCATGTTGCGCGGCCATATCCACTAGGCCATCTGCGCCCCTTGAATTCTGTTTTTACTAGATTTAAATCAGTTCTCATGTGTGTGAGAGGAAAAAAACTGATAGAAGATTCTGTTTTTGCATTATTTACTCCACATCTTCTTTGCTACTCCAACAGTATTTGCAGAAATTATGCCATGAACAAATCATGTTTAATTGTGTTTGACTCTGTGGCACCTAAAACGTAAGATTTTTCCTGAAAATTCTTAGCATCAATAAACTTTGACCTTTGTTGACATCAGCACAGGGAAATATTTGTTGTTGTGGGTTTCATTTGTTTGTAGTTTCTCTGAATGTTTGGGATGGTTTGGGAGATAATTGAGCTTAAACATTGAGTTGAACTCATGTGTTATCGTGCCACCGCCTGCTCTGATCTCACCGTCTCTCTCCCTCTCGCTCTCGGGACGAGCCCGGGGTCCCGTATCAGACCAGTCTCCTCGTAGACGGAGGCGCTTCACTGGAGGCTGTCTCAGCTGTGGAAAAACACACACATAGAAAAAGATTAGCAGTTTGTCAGTCAAAGCATGGTCAAAAATAGCTCTGCTGCCAAAGCAAAACACTGCTCGTCTCTGTCAGTGTCCTCTTTACTGCCCCCCTCCTCCTCCTCCCCCTCCTCAGTCCTGGCTGCACGCTGAGGGTGCCTATACTTTCCAGTCCCCTGGCTCGCTCTGCAGGGCAACAGGCCCTGAGCCAGAAATAGAAAAAGGGGCTCTTAGAGCAGGAACTATCAACTGCTCTGCTCAGGAGGTGTCATCAGGTCTGGATAAGAGCTGAAGTGTTGAAAAGGAGCCGAGGCAGAGAGAGATAGTAGAACAAATCGGAAAGAAAAGAGGCCCTGAAGAAATGAGGTTACAGGTGGAGGGAAACAGAGAGAGAGAGAGAGAGACAGAGGGGTAATGAGCCCATGCTTGGCCGTGCCCTGCACCTCCGTCTGAACTATTTTGGATGCCAGATAGAGGAACACCGTGTGCGTCGGTCGCTGTATTTGGAAAGGAATGTGTGTGGTGGATGCATCCCGACACAGCTGAACTCACCACGAGGCTTTGAAGCAGTGGCACCATGATCCAGCACATTCAGACACAAGTGAAGACCACATCACACAAATACTGGGTCTGGGGCTAAGCTAGTGCTCAAACTGAATGCTCTCTGAAACAAATGTGAAGATCTGTTTCCATCAAGACCAAAGACGTCTTTGAAAAGCTTTGATTCACTTCCTTTTCAATCAGTTCCAACATGTTTCTTTGCTCTGCTCGCTACATCTACATTACAGATTTAGCCCTGATGTCTCAGAGGAAGGTCCCCATTCGTGTGTCTTCACACAATGTTTGCAGAGACGACTTGTGTTTGTGTTTCTTCTCCGTGTAAGCTAACAGGTTCAGCTGGGAGACTGCGTTTCATTTATAGCTAAAACTCTGTTGACGAGTTATAGCATCATTTCAGTGAAATTCAAGCACATTAATGGCATGATAGGCTGTAAAATCTGTCAGCCAGCTCACAAATCCACCAATGCCCCCAAATCTCAATCCGATAGAAACACTTGGCTGCAAAATGTGGATTGTGGATGGATTGTTTTAAAGTTAAAAATCCCCTTTGAAATTATTTCAGTGGTATTCAAGATATCTTAGTGTTATTTCTGTATGAGAGAGTAAAATTCACGTGACTCACCTCCTCCCTCCTCTCCTCAGACGGACCCTTCAGCTCTCGGGCCTGGTCATCTTTGGGATCAAACAGGTAGATGTAATCAGAGGAGTAGCTGACCAGGACCTCCTGACCGTCCTCGCTGTAGCAGAGAGACGTCACCCGGCACGACTTGTTGGACAGGTGAGTGGGGACGAACCTCACGCACATACCCGTTGTCCCCCTGCCCATGTAGTTACCTGAGGAAGAGGAGAAGAGGAGACCCTGAGTGACAGAAGATCTGCGGAAAATACCTCAAAGCTAAAGAAAATCTTATGTATATACATTGAGTTTTAAACATTTTCAAGACATACTGTATAACAACAATAAAATAAAATCCAAGAAAAAGAACCTCAACTACAACTGTTGCAAGGAATATTGTTGTCGGTATTAAATAAAAAGAGTGTAAAGAGAGTACATTGCCATAGATGAGCAGTTGTAGCAAGAACAGCCACATATACAGACATTGCAAAATTTCTACCAGACCAGCCTGAATCAAGATTTGTGACTGAGCTTCATTTTGTAAAAGAATTAACAAATATTTCCCAAACATTATCGAATAACTCTTGTTTATCTTTAAGTGTACCTGTAATCTTTTCCAGAGCCAGGCACAAAGACATTGTCAAAGTACTTAATTTAATCGCATATTTCTAAGGAATAAATGTAAAATACTGACTCTTTCTACGTATGCTATCCCTTAATGCTGAAATCTGGAAGAAAAAGTCAGAACTGTGAATTTTTAAATTTGACTTTGAAAAGTCTGAATTGAATATATTTCAGTCCAACCTCTGATAAACCCATTTAGTGGCTCTAGTGCTCTGTAACTCATCCTGCTCTTTTGTATTCTTAAAATGTAACTATAAAACAGAGGAAGGTTTGTAAAATGAATGTTTGTCTCAGATCTCTTCACTTAATTTAGGACTGATACTAAAATCCATTGAAACAAACCTCACAGGCCTGTTTCAAAACATTTTCAACAAATCTTTCACCATTAACAGGTGTAAACCGAAGAAATGCTGCACGTGTGGAGCTGTTAGTGAAAGCTTACCCGTTGCTCTGGTTCCCAGCATGCGTCTGTCGTAGATCCGCACTGAGCTGTCTGAGCAGCCGACAGCCAGATAGTACGGCACCAGAGGAGAGATAGAAATGGAAGTCGCTGCTCTGCGACAGTTTATCAAAATGTCCTGAAATCAGAGGAATAAAACAAAAACAGGTTTGATGAGTCTTACAATTAAGAGAAAGAAACAATACTTAACAGTGGAGTTAGGATAATTAATGAAACATCTTCAGAGTTTAATCCTCCAGGCGTGGTCGTGTAACAGTGACAGGTTGAAGGATAATTAAAAGAAGGAGGTAACAGAGAGCAGTAAAAGGACTCGCTCAGTTTTAAGGTCACAGGTACAGATCTGAGGTATGAAACAGGAGAAGACGCAACACAATCTAGACGTACCTCCCTCCTTAACTCTCAGTCACACACACTCACACACACACTCATCTCCCTCTGATGCAGCCTGGCTTGTAGCCAGTGAGGCTGTTTTCTGAATTACTCCTGAGACAGAAAGCTGTCAGCTCTTTTAAGAAATGAGAGAGATGAGTTTCTGTCAGCAGGATTAATATCAAATTAATACCATTCTGATGGCTGATGGGGACACAGAATTAAAGCTAATATTTAACACACGCAGTGAGTTTGAACAGACAGTTTATCAGAAAGTGAAAGCTCACATCTTTGCAGTCTTCTTTTGTGCAGCTCGTCTTCATGCGAAGGTCAAACCACCGCACCGTGCCGTCCTCCCCACACGACAGAAATGTGTAGGGGTCGTTTGGTACCGTCATAATCTGAAGAGGAGAAAAAGAACAGAAGGTAAGGAGGCAGAAACACAGAGAAGAAGTTTAATCTTTCCTCTCTGTACCTCGTAGGCCGTCCCGTAGTGGCAGGTGAACTGACACTGCCTGTTGTACTCTGGACTCTTCTCAGTGTGTGTGTAGTAGATGATGCCATCTCCTGAGCACGAGATGATCTCCTGACCGTTGGTGTGGGGCATGAACTTGGCACTGAAGATGTTCGCCCGATGACCTGAGCGTATCGACTTCTTGACCTGAGAGACAAAAAAAAATTCCACTAAATTTAAAACAGGGTCAAAGAAAGTGAGGGAGCTCATTGACTTGGGCATAATTTAAGATATCAGGTTTATTCTCTGAAAAACATCTGAAAGAATGAGACCATCTGACATCTACTTGGTCCACATGTACATGGCTAAGAAATAGAGAAATACAAACCAAGAAAAACAACTTGAAAATTAAGTTATCTTCATTTATTTTAATTCAACACGGTTAATTTACCTCTTTTTTTTTCATACAGTCATGTTGTTTTAATTTGAGTTGAGACAAACCTTTTTGTTGTACGGGTTAGTGATGACCAGAAAGGTATCGTCCGACCCTGACAGGATGTATTCTCCTGTGTCGTTCCAGGAAATCGTGTTGACCTGCAGAGAAACAACATCTGGGATTATTCAAATACATTTTTCTTTACAAAGTTTACAATAAAGCTCATTTTCAGAAAGAAAACTGAAAGATTAATTGGTCCAGATCTTTTTCCTGTTTTTGTTTCAAAATTGACAAGGAAATGTGAGAGGGGGTCCTGATATTAAGAATCTGAATCTGTGAGTCTCAAGTGAGATGAAGCAGATTACGACGGAGTGGTAAAATACGGATCATCTCATGTTATATGGAACACAAAGAATCCAAAGAAACCTCCTTAACCACCAGTTGGGTGAAATCTGATGTGGCAGAAGAAACATCCTGTTCATGTGGTGGTGTTTCATCCCTCTTTTAATGAAATAAAAATGTTTCGCAAATCCTCTCTGAAAATGTGGTTGAAACTCTGCTGATGGGACCTGCAGCCCCTTTGGGAAATGTCTGCTGATGTTGTTTTGGTGTTCTGGATGAAGTGACGGGCGGCGTGGGCTGATAGTGTGACAGGACGTGTGACTGTTGTGTCAGCTTCAGGTTTCTCAGAGGCATTAAACCACCTGGCCCGAGGTCAGAGAGCTGCTCTCTGTCAGTGACCGAGGCTTCAAACACCGGCTGAGGAAAAGTGGCAGGATGTTGCAAAAGGCAAAAAGACATTCAGATTGAGATTTTTTTGGATTCAGAACACAAATAAGGCTCAGTTTATCCTTCAGGATGATGTGGGTTTAGTTTGAAGACTTAGAAGTTAGAAGTTAGAAGTTTGAGACTTTTGTACTTTATTGGGGAAATATGTTGAGAGCAAAGCAACAGAAGATAAGGATTGGAAAAGAGAAGCAGAAGTTGCATAATCGCACATTAAAGTGAAGTTAGAATGTGTTCAAAATAAATGTGTTCAAAAGAATCTGTGATTCAACATCTTAGAAATGCAACCACCAATGACACAAAGAAACATTTTCTAGGTTTGAGTCACTTACGCAGCCATCGTGCACATTCAGCGTCCCTTCAAGTTTCAGCCTCTGGACAAATTCTCTTCTACCTGTGGAAAGAGAGAACAACTAAAATAAAAGCATATTTCATTAAAACTTCACTGTCATGAATAAAGCAGGGGGGGGGGTCTCTCTGTCTTGATCCAGTGTGACAAAAAACCCATCATTCAAAGTCTGAAAAATGAGCTTTGATCAGAGATTAATATCCCACAGAGACACAGAAATCCAGACAGAAGTTCACACTATTCTTTTTGACTTTCTTTTCCCGTCCCAGAATCCTGAAAACACCAAAGCAACTTGACAGACAGACATTGTGAACACTTCATCTATATTTCATTGTTATTGATGGAGGAACCCGAGGTTGATATTTTGCAATTCTCACCTCTGAAAGCCTTAACTCTCTCTATTACAAAGATCAATGAGACGCTGAAGCAGCACCAACATCAGTCTGAAACTCTGCTGTAATCACAGATTCATAAAAGTGAAATATTTTAAACAAAATGAAATCTTTCTGAGAACTATGTCTGTGTCCTCCTGTGTCCCTCACGTCTTTCTGACAGGTTGTTGTGTTGCAGCATGTAAAAGCTGTAAAAGGTCAAAGAAATTTGACCACACTCAACCTGTCAGCATGGGCGTTAAAACAATAGACTCCATCTCTGAGTGTGCTGTGGATGAGCATCCCAAACAATGCATGATGGGAAGCTGCAATTATGTACTCAGTAGTGAGTGGATGTGACACAACTCAGGAAACAAACTGATGGTTAGATTTCACATCCCATTTGTTCATCTTGTTTGCATTTAGAGATGAGGTTAGATTTGTGTGTGGGGGGCCTTAGACACTATAACTTTTTACTGATTAAAGTTGGAATTGAGAGTGAATAGAGCTAAACCAGCAC
Source organism: Thalassoma bifasciatum (assembly GCA_008086565.1). Taxonomy (NCBI): domain Eukaryota; kingdom Metazoa; phylum Chordata; class Actinopteri; order Labriformes; family Labridae; genus Thalassoma; species Thalassoma bifasciatum. The sequence goes on from RPOG01000120.1 coordinate 371,295, forward strand.
CCTGAAACAAAGAGACATCATGAGAGCAGCCAGTATGCTGCGCTGTGAGGAGAAGTTGTAATCTGCTGAGTGTCTGGGTGAAGAGGTTACAAAAATAAATCCTTTTGACCCCCTGAAGGAAGTCTTGTTGTCAAAAGAAAGTGTCAGAGGACTTTCACAGCTCCAACATGACCGTCCAGTTATAATTAGGACGTCACTGTTTGGTCGATGCCTTTGCACCAAGCGAACTCTTCACACTTTCATGTCTATCTCATTGTGAGGCCTGAAGTGCTGCTCCTCTAAGTGTGAGAGACTTGAGAAACCAGGTGCTGTGTATGCAAATGAGAGCTTTAACCTGCACTGACAGGTTTCAGAAGTGTTGCAGCATCAGTGTCGTCATCAGTGACTGGAGCTCCACGAGACTGCCAGTCAGATACGACTAAACTTCACCACTCAGAAGGTACAGCAGGATGATCTGACAGTATTTTGATGTAGAAAATGGAGATACAGCTGTATGGATAGACAGAAGTAGGATATAAGCCTTTGACAGGAGCACTGAATTATCAGCACAGGAACAAAAATCAAAGGCTGGGAGTGCTGGTTCTGCAAGTGTTAGCTACACTTGGTCAACCTACCTGACAATGATTACCTCTAAACTCTACCTGTTAAGAAAAAAATTGTTTTTTTAATGCATGTTTCAAGATGCTGACTAAGCTCCTCTGACCATAACTAATGTCATTATCAACAACAAAAACCCTTCTTGAGTTCAGAGAAAGCAAATTTCCCAAGATCTCTCCGGAAGTATCTGTTGGAATTTAGCGCGTACCGCAGCTTGTTGCTCCCATCCCCCAGTTTTGAAGCTAAATTTATCCTGCTCCACACATTGCTGTATGTATCCTCTACACGTACACAATCACAGCTCCAGCTGTATCTCAGTCAGGCTAAAAACAGCTCTGACTAAACCTCTGTGGCACCTGCCCTACCTCGCAGGCCAATAAATCTTCATTCAACCACTGTCAGGCGCTGACTGTCTGACAGCAGTCAGTTCTTATAAAGCTCTGTGTTTGGCCGAGAGCCGGCAGAGCTGTCCTCAGTTTACATCATGAACCATTTCTGTTTTTCTCTATGAAGTTTTCTCTAAAAACCAGAACGGAAGCAGGAAAACCACAAACTTCAATCCAAACATTAGAAGACTTTGCTGCTGCATCCAGCTAATCTTTCCATTGTTGCATCCCTACTCAGTGAAGATTGTGTTTTTGTACAATAATATGGTGTTGGTCTGGTCTTTGCTTATCAAACCAAACCACATAAGTGTTATGATACATAAGCAGGGCAGCTTGCTTTTTATGCTCATTAAAGTGGTTGACTGATGTCAGTTTTTCAACACTTAGAGGGCAGGTATGCTGGTGATCAATACATTTGGCAGATATCACTCCACTTGTTGTTGTCATTTTGCATTTGATAAGATTCAACAATTTAATAATAGAAGAAAAGCAAACATGATTTGTTTGAATGAGCATCATTTATGTAGAACTACCTATGTAATAAACATTACATTAGTGAGTACATTGATGATCAGGCATTTGGCAGATGAGCCATTCAGGACTTTGATTCATTTCTTCTGCAGAGTCCTGCCAACCTGAGTGCACTTTATAAAGACCCAGGCCTTCCTTACAGTGATGCAGAGCACATTGATCTCAGCTTTTATCCCCTTAGATCCTCCAGTGCTGGCGAAGAGATCAGATGGTGCTGCAGCCTGTGGATGGCACCATCAATGTCACAATGTCTGACCATGTCAAGATGCTCTTACTGTTACCTCACAGAGTTGCACTATGAAGGATTAACGTTACACAGAACAAGTAATCCCATGGACGTAGAGCTGTGTCAGAGGACTCTGATGGGAGAGGATGCAAACATTCACTCTTCTATTTACTCTGGACGGTCCTGACTTGGCAGTAGCACAGCAGCGCTGTTATTGATCAGACGGACTACAGGCTTGCAAGACAGTCGTGTTATGTCTAGCTCTCAACACACACACACACACACACACGAAGACAAACAAACACACACACACACACACACACACACACACACACACACACACACACACACACACATCCTGCAGTGACAAAATACTATTTTCTCCTCTTGTTCCCTGCTAGCATTAAGAGGCTTGTTTGTCCTTACCTAAGTAGTTGGTCCTGATGGTGTTAGGATCGTTGTATCCAATTAAGCGTTTATTTACATCCCAAACCAGGTTTCCAGAATAGGACATTGTGAGCAAATGTGGCTTTTAATTGACAATAACATTGAAACCGAGCTAACCCTTTCCCCGTCTGATGTCGCCTTTTTATTTATCGTCGCTCCGGTTGTGCCATAAAGATCGGATCCCTGTCAGTCGGGACGGGCAGGGCTGTCGTTAGGTCTCATTGCTTTGGGTGAAAGCCCCGCTGCTGCCCTGTGTCCGCTGTCCTCCTGAGTTTACGGTCTCTTTAGGGTCTGTATCTCTGCTCTCTGATAACTCTCTGCTAGCTTAGCCTGGTTTATTATTTCTTTTAACGGACAGCTGTGTCCAAACATCGCGATAACCCGCGGGAATTCACGGACAGGGTAGGAGCGCTTGTTTATAGAAACCCTACAGCTGCAGAGGCGGAGTCTGCAGCAGGTAAATATTCAAGTTTTCTTACCTGAGGGATTATTATTATTATAATTATAACTATACTACTACTACTACTACTACTACTACTAATAATAATAATAATGATTATTATTATTAGTGGAGCAAATTTCCCCTCTTCCTGGCGAAGGTGTGTGGAAGGTCATTTCTGCCAGATATAAAAAATAAAACTTGGCATTGTTGAAATGTTTTTTGGCCAGTTAATAAAAAAACAAAAAACTGGTATAAAAAGTCAAAATTCAAAGATAGAGCAATTATGAGGTAAAAAAGTAAGAAAAAAAAGTCATGGAAAAAATTTGAGACTATGAAGTCAAAAATGAGTAAAATAGTCAAATGTTTGAGAGAAAATGTCTAAATTTTGAGGGATAAAAAGTTAAAATTTTGTAATAAAGGTAAAAGGTTGATATTTAGAGATTAAAAGTCGAAATGTTGAGTTAGTGAAGTCCAAAGTTTGATGAACGAGTCAATTTTGACCAAAAAAACAACTAATTTTCTAGATAAAAAGTTGACACTATGAGACATAAAGTCGAAACTTTTGACCTTTGTTTTATCAATTTTTTGTTTCACATTTATAACTTTGATGAGATGAAAAAATAAATCTCGACAGGTTCAGTCTGCAATCTTTTTCATTTTTAACAGGTGATGATGGGCTTCTACAGAAACGAGCTGCCATAAAAAGACATTTTGGGATGAAACATGTTTCCAGTATCATCGCCTGTCAAAGGTTCAATTATCCGCCCAGGTCAGATACGCAGGGCAAGAAAAGTAAAAGCCATTTCTAAACCAATCGTGTTGCAGCTCCGATCAGTCGCACCAATAGGAATGAAGAATTTGTGTAGCCCCGCCCCTCAGGCGGTAGGTAGGTTGCATCGGGCGGAAAGTCACCTCTTGGTGTCGGTCAGACAGAAGCTGCTGAATCTAACGGAGCCGTCAGGGCGAACATGGTCAGATCTGAACCGGGGGAAGGTCGACAGTAGGACGGCAGCATCCTCTCACATCGCTCTAACTCCCTCTCCTGTATCAGTCTTTCAGCAGCGATTAGATCACAGAAACTTCTTAAATTCTCTGAGTTTCGACACGAGCTCCTGAGCTAGCTGAGCATTTAGCGAGCTAGCTTCAAGTTCCGCTCTGTGTTTTATTCTTTCTTCATCGGAACATTCACAGACATGGCTGCACTGAGAGCGTCCTATCACAGGATCCTGGACCGGATCGAGCATATTCTGCCCGCCAAACTGAGACCTCTGTACAACCACCCTGCAGGTAATGCACACTTTACTTTAGCGGGTTTGTTTGGGATGTGGCTGCTGTCTTACGTGGTGTTGATGTGGATGCACGAACCTCTAAGCTTCTGTCTGTTTTTACAGCCTGGTATGAGAGTCATTGTTTAATTGTTGCCTGTGTTGCTGTGGGAGACCCTGAGATCACACCTGTTTAACAGATCTGCCTGTGAAGAGGAGCTGAGTTTACTGAGGTGTAAAAGCTGTGTTTAAAAGGAGTTCAAAGGTTTTGCCATAAAAGAAAATAAAAATTATCTGACTTCTTCAGCCCCAAACCAGCATCTGAAAGACATCTCAGTTCATAATACCAACTTTATGAACAATATAAATGGATTGCACAAGAGATTATAATTATGCTTTCTTTAATAATCTACACATACAAGTGGTCAGCACCAAATATTCTTTATCCAATGAAAACCACAATATCATCATTTAAACCTCTAAACTAGTAAAAGCCAGATGATTGTTAGCCTGAAATACACAATACAGATGTAGTAATTTTTAACAGTTAACAATTCTGCATTGAAAGTTAAAGTAATTGGCTCTACTCTGTTCAGCTCACATCCTACCATCATTAAGGCTTCTTTTGGCAATCCTGCAACAGATAGAGCACAACTTAAACCAGAGAATACCCTCCTTTATGATGCACCCCCAACAGTTTGATTCAACATGTGTCTCCTGTTCAGTCAGTAAACCTTGAGCTCTCTTTGACGCTGATTTTAACTCAAGGGGACTGAGATTAAGAAGTCTTTGGCGTCACCAGGGACACTCTGATCTCATGTTTTGTCTGTGTAAGAAAACTGGAGCTCCCATTGTCAAGGACAACTTTCCGACCAGGTACGAAGGGGGCGGTAACAAAATGCCAACTCCCTCCACGGTGATTTGCAGTGACTGAAGTCCCTCTTTTAGTTTGGCCTATAGCACTGGGAAGGAAACTGGTTCCAGATCAGCAGCTTCTGCACATTTTGTCTTTCTTCTGCAGAAGTGTCAGTGAGCCTCCTGCTCCACTGTCTGGTTTGACATCTTATCTTTTTACTAACTAGATAAGCCTGGTTAACGGATAAACTGAGTGAGGAAACATCATTAAAGGAAAACTACAAAATGTTATAAACTGGTGACACATCTTTATCTGTGAAGTGAAAAGCTATTGTCAAAGCCTGGGGACAGTTTTATAATGTCTTTAATGTTTTGGCTTTTCAGCTGCTTGTCCTCTTTGCCAAAAATGGAAAAAACACAAAAGTCTTTGCACCACTGCCTTGGTGTGTTTTTATAACTTGTGATGGAAGCCTTCGTGCGAGCTTAATTCAAATCTCTGCTTCCTTGCTGTATATCCCTCCCCGTGTCTCGCTCTATCCACATTCCTGTCCTCCCTGAAGAAAGACCAAAAAGTTAGAAAACCCAAACTAACCATGCTGAACCACTGACAGGCTGTGAGTCTGCTGTCTACACCCACTTGTGTTCTCATAGACATGTCTCGCTATCTGTTACACAACTCCTTAGACTTGTTTGTTTTTTTTGATTATGCTCCGTCTTTGCACCCAAATCCCAGCAGGCCTATTACTTCTTTGAAAGAGGAACTTCAATGGCATGTAATTATATTTCTCCTGCTGCTTTTATTCCAGGTCCTAAAACCGTCTTCTTCTGGGCTCCCATGTTCAAATGGGTGAGTTTATTTTCTAACAGCTGAATTTATCTATAAGCAATACCAAACCTTGTTTGTCCTGCTGTGACCCTTAAAAGAATATCTACATGCTGCCTCTTTGTTACAACTTTCACTCTTAAAGCCAGATCAACAATGCATTACTGATTATGCAAAACAATCAAGTTACAGTTAACATGACTTCTATTTCTTTGCAGGGTCTGGTCATAGCTGGTTTGGCTGATATGACTCGTCCAGCAGAAAAACTCAGTACCTCCCAGTCTGCCGTGCTGACAGCCACAGGTGAGATTATGAACTCTTCATGTGACAAATAATCTGTGTTTTACCTCAGGGACCCAGGGAAACACCAGGCTGTGGTTGTAATTTATATCTTATCCTGATCCTGGATTCATGTTGACATTTAAGTAATAATCACCCCATCAGTCCAGCGTGTGCAGTCAAAGTTTTATCATTCTGTGTTAAAGGTTGTAGGATTTTTGGGGGTTTTTGCGTCATGCATCTTCAAACAAATCTTATCTGTGTCTCTTCTGCCAAAACATAGACTCTGTTCTCATGATCAAGAGTTTGTTTACCATCATTGCTCACAACCTTCACTCTCTCTGCCTCAGGCCTGATCTGGTCTAGATATTCGTTGGTCATCATCCCAAAGAACTGGAACCTGTTTTGTGTCAACTTCTTTGTTGGAGGCGCAGGAGCCTCGCAGCTCTACAGGATCTGGAGGTTTGTGGCTACTTTAAAAGATCATTAAACAATTGCCAACCAATGAATGATGTCTCATAGAGGGTTATCTTGTAACCCATGATAAATGTGACTTTCTTTCTCATTGCTGATTGAGAGTTAAGCCAGAAGGTTAATGTTTGAGCACTCTTCAGATGATACAGGGATAGTGATAGCACATGTTTAATATACAGTAGTTTTCTCGTGTGCTTTGTTTTTAATGTCAACAGCTGACTGACTGAGTGGAAACATTTGGCAAAAGAGTAAAAAGCACTGACGCTATGTGGGACACAAACAAACCAGCTGTTAGTGAATTAATGAAAAGTTTGACATTTGCCAAACCAAACATCCTGCAGCTCTCTGCAAAGAGAAAAAAAAACGTAGTGTGAGTCCAATGCATGTCCGATGTGGCCCCTGTCAATGTCAGGCTTAAAAACGGCGTGTCAGGATTGGAACATGTGTGTGACGTGAGGAAGACTGTCCTCATATTATACTATCTATAGATCTGACACTGACCCCCAGTGGTGTAATCAGGTATGAAAATTAACTGAACAGAAAAAATGTCCTCCTGTGCTGATAATAGCTTATGAAGAGGCATCAGTGTTCATTTCAAAACTGTAGCAACCTTCTTGTTCTTCTCTCACAGGTACAAACAGGACCAGAAGGCTCAGGCCAAAGCTCCTGCAGAGTCCTGAGACCCCTCTGCTGCCAACGCTCCACTTTCCTGCAGTGGACTGAAAGGGAGACTTCACTCTGGGCACCAACCTGCCCCTTCTCGACATCTCCACATCATCCCATGCTGTCTCCATAACATCCATGCCATAACCATTACTCTACCACGTTAAGCCTGTCGTCCCTGTTGGAAATGTGCACTTTCCTTTAAGTTTCAAATTTCCTCAGGGTGTTTAAAAACAGAGGACATTTTTTTTTAAACTGTAGTCAACACAGTCAAGAATGGAGGTCATCAACGCACAAGTACAACTTGTTCACCAAGCTGTATGATTGTACATTCTTAAATTTAAGTTCATGCTTTATGTCTCATGCACTAGTTGGGAGTTGCTTTTTCCATCATCATCTTCAGGTGTAGCAATCATTACCTCATACAATAATTTTCCAAAAACATACATTAATGTAAGGCTCGAACTTGTGTTGGACGTAGTTTAAGGAATGTTTCCAAATATTATATAATATAGTGAGGACGTCATCACGTTTATATTTTCATGACTTATTTATAATTTGGTATCAGTCACGACATCTGTACCTCAGTGATGATTAAATCATTGTTGATTTCCATGTAATGATTCCTTCCATCCTAAGGCTTTAATTCTTTTTAACGTGTGAGTGCATATAATAATTTATGAACTATGATTTAAAAAAGAACTCATGTAGTGAAAACCTTATTCAAATATATTTTCTTTGCTCTTATCAGGTACTTACTCAGATATCACTGGTAAACGTGTGCAGTATTTTATCGATTGTTACACTGATAGTGACGCTAAAAGTCCATCATCATCAACATTTCACCTCTTTGTTAGTGGGAAGTTAATTTATATTTTCTTCTGGATTAGAAAACTTCATATTCACATAGACGTGTTCACCCCCCTCCTGTTTTAGCAATAACTGGTGTCATAACTTTATATTTCTCGATCTGTTGACTGTTTGGCACCTTTAAGGTTGATCATTATGGCTCTGTGGCTTTGTAATGGACATGTTAAACTAATAAATCCTGTTTGACAACCACAGCTGCTGAAAGAATAAAAATCTTTGACTGCTTTAGTTTTGGGACAGTGAAATACAAATGTGACAGCTGTAGCATCTTCCTCCTTAAACCTTCAGCTTTATCTGAAAACAGTGAGATGTCCCTCTGTAGCACTGAGGACAAACATAACAAATAACCATTTTGACACTTTGTTCTTCTATTATCAACTTTGGGTATCAGTTTGATGTGCCACCCATCTGTAACCCAGATATTTTGCTAACATTGTAATGAAAAGCAAAAGATTAATAACAAAATAACAATTGTTAGCCACAAAAGTTTTATTCACAACCTTAAACAAGAGTCAGGTTTAGCGTTTTCCACCGACGCGGGGTGCGCTGACCTTCATAGGCTTGGCGATCTTGGGTTTCTGTGCAGTTTTTGCAGCAGACTGCAGGAGACACAAAATACACATTTTAATTTACATAGCAGTGACTACTATTAGAGAGAAATAGTTGTAAAAATTGTGACAAAACCAGCATCAAGTATTTAGTCTTTTGAATATGGATGCTGCTTTTCATGCTATTTGCCAACAACACCACACTGAAAGAAACTTCTACACAACCAGATATTTTACCTTTGCACTTGGGGCAGCGGGCTTCTTGGCTGCCTGCTTCGCCTTCTTAGCCTCCTTGGCGGCTCTGAGAGAAGAGGAATAGAATATAAAGAATCAGCACAACTCAGATCAAGGATTAAAGAGATATTATTTTACAATCATCATCCTAAAGTCAAATGAGACACTGTCCAGACTTAACTTTGTTGAGTGTGGGGCAATGTTAAAAAAGCTGTTTTAGATGCAAAATGTCTTTCCCTCTACAACTACTCAATATACAGTGTTCATCAGCATGAAATAAGAGTAAAAGGAACATTACAGTGTGGGAAAAAAATCAATAGCTCAAAGCTTAGTTTGTATCCTCACCTGATGGCCTGCTCCCTCTGGGCCTTACGGACTTCGGGCTTCTGGTTCCTCTTGGCCATGATCTCAGCCAGGGAGGCCCCAGTGATGGCCCTCTGGAACTTCACTGCACGGCGGGAGCGCTTCTTTGTCACCTCTTCCTGTTAGTACCACACACCCACACACACAAAATCTTAGTTTATTATAGGCCAAATAACTGTAGGGTCACATACTAACAATTTTTTAACCAGCCCAACTTCTGATCACTGAAAGAGACAACCAAATTTGTGTTTTGCAAAACCCTGCATGTGGGAGAGTTTGGAGGCTGGCCAATGGTGAGATGTCAACAGAAGACGTCAAAGAGCCAGTACTATGATCTCCTGTTGTTCTGTGGCTGCAGGTGTGGAGTGAGTGCTGCTGCTGAGACTGCAAGACGCAGACCAACAACAGCACATGACACAGACTAACACTGTGCACACCATTCACTCGCAGCCAAATTCATCCATGAAATAAAAAGGGCAAACACATATGATGACAAACAGTTGCTGATCGGCATGGGTAAAGACAAATGCGTTTTCACTTACAGACTGGCCCTTCTTGTGCTTGCGCCTGTACAGCACGGTCCAGTTGATCTGTCTGGGGTTTCTCTTGGCCAGGAAGGCGGACTCACATTTGGCGTTCAAAAACTGGAACACCTGGGAGAAGAAAACAAGCGAAAGATTAAATATTTGGAAATTGAAAATGTTAAGTCTGGGCCACTGCTTTGATGCTGTCTGGAAATCCAACTTTGCCATGAAGTAAGTACGGGATAAGAAACTCTTTGATAGTAAAAAAAAGAAGTGCTGATTTAACTTTGCATTATGTTGACGTTTTCATACACAGTGATACTATGCAGGAGTAAATCACAGTATTCTCATTAATGCTTGCCTGTAAGCAGTTTATATAGTAATGCACTCAATGATAGGTTTGGAACTGAAGCACCTGTTGTCTACGTGTTGCATTAAAAGTGCTAACCCTTTATTATCACTTATAAAGCACTTTTACAGCCAGTTATTCCATGTATCACAAGCATAACACAGGAACAGGAATCTCTTTCTAAACACAGATGTGGCTGGTAAACAGTTTGTTTGACCAAAACTAGGCTTGCAAGCATTTAGCAGTAAATATTTTCTATTCTATTGGGTGCAAGTTGCCAGTGACAGAAAACGACACATCCCTGTATTTTGCTTCACTGATGCTAACACTCAGGGCTAACAACTAGCATTCAGGGGTTTCAAAGGTTGAATGAAGCACTTAGGCCAACTCTAGAGTGGTTACCAAGCAGAAAGAAGTTTAGGGAGGTGAGAATTGAGAAGATTTCGTCCGGTAACTTAGGTGATCTGTGTCATTAAAGGTTATAGGACGCTCAGCCGGTGGATTTTTCTGTTACCTTTCCGTCTATCCTGGCGTATCGGCGGCCATGGCCGGGGTATATTTTATACCCACTGAAACTGCACAACTCGACCCTGAAGAGGAGAAATACAACATATCACCAAAAGAAGAGGGTATAAAGTAACTTCTCGTGTCATCAACATGATGAGAAAGTTTATTAAAAGATAAGATGGCATTTGATATTTTTCTGTTCACTCACTTCATGATGGCTACGAGAGGGCACAAAACCGGAAAGAACGATGTCGGAAGCGGAAACTCAAATGGGATGGAAGAAATCGTATTTATTTAACGTAATTATTTTTTTAAATATAAAAGCAAAGATATTTTGGCCACTTGGACCCATCCGCAGAGATTTTCACAAGAGAAAACATTTCAACCGTTCACTTATTTTTATTTCTTTTTTCTTTTTTGTAAATGAATGCTTGGCCCAATCATCATTACACGAATGACGTAGTATCAGGCAGTTGCCTAGCAAACGTTGTGAAAAGCGGCAAAGTAAAGCTCTATCGTCTTAACAATAAAAAGATCCAGAAAAGGGACAAGCTAAAGGAAATCTAGAGGATAGCGAAACGTTTTCAACATTACCTTAAGATATTCTTTTGTTACTGACCCATTTGTTTCCAAATCCTGTGTAGAGACAGTCAACAAAAAGAAGTGTAGTTTTTCCACCATCGAAGCCCTATCATCACAACGATCCAGATACCCAATTTGGACTACATTTCCCATGAGCCTACCGTCTCAGCCGTTTGACAAGCGCGACTGACGCCCCTTGACGTTCACACTACAGTCTGCAGCTAACAGAGTTTCGAGCTAACGTGCTGTTTAGTGTGAGGCATCAGGATGGGTGTTTCAGATTTACAGTCTGATAAACAGACAGGTGAGTGGTTCTGCTCTGACAGACAGGGAGGGATTGTGTGTTTTAATAGGGATAGTGTCTAGTACTAGTTACACGTAAGCTAACTTAGCATGCATCACCTCAGAGTACCGCTTTGAGCTTGTGTTACTAACATAAAGGCAATTCCAGATCCAAAAACTGTTATGTCTGTGTTTAATATTTCCTCCTTGATGGCCAGGTTGTATGCTATTAGGTTTAGTAATATCTGCAGTAATATCTGCCTGTGAACACCTGGTGTATATAGCATGAACCAATACAAAAGATCAGTTTAAGTGTGCAAGTGTTTGGTATTTAGGCCTGTTTTATGTATGATGAGCAAAGTGGCAGTTGTGTGCACATTGTTTGTCTCATCTCCACCTAATTTGCACCTTCAGGTCCTGTGATGGATCTCTCAGCCCGGGGTATGCAGAAGCTGGATCCTAATTTCATGTGCTCCGAGGACACTCACACCCTCATCCTGGACCGTAACCACATAATGAAGCTGGACCACCTGGAACGGAGCCCAGGTTTAAAGCAGGTAGTTTAACCTGAAAACCTTGTCCCTTTCAATGAAAAAATTCACAGAATCCTAAACCTCTGTGCTTACACCCTAGACATTCCTTTATTACTTTATTTATTTACTGTTCCTTCCTAGCTGTCTGTTGATGGTAACCGTCTGGTGAGAATGATGGGCGTGTCTAGGTTAACAGAGTTGAGAGTCCTCAACCTTCCCAATAACAGTATCGGGTACATCGAAGGTTTAAGAGACTTGCCTCACCTTGAATGGCTCAACCTGTCTGGGAACAATATCAAGGTGATTTTCTCAAGCTCTGCTGTTATGGATGAGCTGAAATGCCATTGCATTTCAGAAATGTAAACCAGGAGTGTTGATTAATGTTGTATTTATGTTCTTTAACACAGGTCATTGAGCAACTCAACAACTGTGTTGCCCTTCAACACCTGGACCTGTCTGACAATAACATTTCTACGATTGGTGATCTCACTAAACTTGTGGCTTTAAAGGTCAGTGCTGTGTTCTCTGGAGAAAGATGCTAAATTGCCAAAAGACTATACAGTGAAGGTGTTTGATGGGTTTTGTTCATGTTTTCTACAGACACTTTTACTCCATGGAAACAGCATCACAACACTGCGTGCTGTTCCTGCCCACCTCCCTGCTCATTTATCCATCCTCTCGCTGGCAGAGAATGAAATTAGGGATCTTAATGAAGTAATTCCTTTCTCCTACTTAATTAAGCCACTAATATTCATTTAAATTAATAGCAGCGAGGCAGAGACCAATGAGGATTAACCTGTGTACTCATGGTTTCTCTTCAGGCGTCATACCTCGCACCTCTCCATGACCTGGAGCAGTTGTCCATCATGAGCAACCCTTGTGTTATGTCGACCCCCTCGCTGCCAGGTTTTGATTATCGGCCTTATGTCATGAGTTGGTGCCTGAGCCTGAAGGTCCTGGATGGTTATGTAGTGTCGCAGAAAGAAGGGTGAGTTTTTTTCTAAGCTGTTTTGATTGATAAAGCATATTATCAAGATGTTTAATCTTCTATTGTATCATCATTGACAGTCTCAAAGCAGAGTGGCTCTACAGTCAAGGAAAAGGACGATCGTATCGACCTGGTCAGCATGTTCAGCTGGTTCAGTACCTGGCCACGGTTTGCCCTCTCACGTCATCACCAGCCCTCGAGACTGCAGAAGATGCCAAACTGGAGAAGATCCTCAGTAAGCAGAGGTACGGATACTAAGATACTAAGAGAGTTGTAGATATATTTTTGTTTTTTTTGTGTGTGATTGTGTACAAATAGAATTTTTCTCTTGGTCAAGGTTTCACCAGAGGCAGCTGTTAGAGGAGACAAGAGGAGGATGTCCCAGCCCACCCCGCCCAACTCAGCTGGATTTTGAGAGGTACAGTCCATCACATGAGGCACCACAGGGTGGAGCCAGAGAGCCGAGAAAGATCGTTCCACCTGCACCAGCTGCTGCGCCATCAGTACGGGAAACAGGTACGGAAGCTGCTCTGTCACTCTAACACAGTTCTGCTTGTTTTATTTTCTGGATGAGAGATGCTTTAAGGAGTTTCTCTTCTCATAACCTTAACTGTTTGGATTGTTTGCCTCTGTACAGAGCCAGTCGTGCAGTTTAACACCTGGGTGAGCTGTGATTCTTCCCACCCTTCACTGCCAGTAGCTCGCAGCCCAAGGCCCAGGGAGGAGCATGTGTATTTGGAGGATGTGCTGACAGATGAGGACAAACTAAATGGCAGCATGCTCTCCTCCGAGTCCACCTTTCTTCCCTTCACATCTGATCTGGATCCACAAACAGCCCACTCTGACAGCGAGGATGAGACTGAGACATTTGAACCTGATTCACTGGCTCCAAAGAGACCAGCACAGCCCAAAAAGCACAACACTAATAAGGCACATCAATCACCAGTTGACAAGAAAGAGAGGTGTCCTGAAGGAAAGGTTATTCCTGGTGCAGCTGAAACAGCTGGGTCTCTGGCAGTTAGAGTTACTACACTACAAAGTGGTCATGAAACATCCTCTAACTTAAGTAAAGTTAAGATTAAAGAATCTTTGCAGCAGGAAGAGCTTGATATGGGTGTAAGCAAACCAGCCTCGATGGAGGCTGACGAGGCAGCAGTAAAGATCCAGTCATGGTGGAGGGGGCAGCACACTCGTTGTTGTCACCCTAAGGCCAGAGAGGTGCGCAGTGAAATCCGTCTACGCAGGATGCAGGAACACATCGTCTTCTTATCTGAAAAATTGGATAGGTACCCTAATCACCTCCTGGATTATTCTAGTTTCACTTCTGGGTTGTGAATGGTTGAGTTAGACAAAAATATGTTGTTTTGGATACAATTGTGTATTCACTAGCATGCACAATTCTTTGTTTTTCAGGGTGCAGCAGCATTATGAAGAAGAGCGGTTACAGAGGCTGGTTCAAGAAGAAGCTGTGAAATTTCTGTGGAAACAGGTCAGTTCACACTGACTGAGGATCTGTTTGATTTTTTGAGCGTTTGTTGTTTATCAAGACTCAACTATACTTTAAGAAAATGTGTGTGCTGGAGTCTTTTATATTCATTTAACAGTTGAGGGCTGACCAAAGATAAGCTGTCTGGATGATTTGGATGTCTGGGTTTGAACCTGAAAATATTTTGTCATTTCCGCCTCATTAATGTCATCTTTCATGTGCTCCCCATTTAGCTGCAGTCCATGCAGCAGTGGAAACTGTCCGTAGAAAAGCAGATGGCGAGCATAACTCAGGCTGTCACCCCAGCTCAGATCTCGGCTCCTCCCTGTGAAGCCACCCCACCTGTTGCATCCAGCACCAAGAACCCACCCAGCACAGACGTCTCCTTCCCAGACTCGGGCTTCCCATCAACAGGTGATCAGCAGGCAGCGCAGGAGGACAGCTTTTTGAGCAGCGGGGGAACAGACTCTCTAAAGACAGTTCGGGCTCTCAGTCCTGTTCATAGTGCTTTTGCAGTAGACAGTGCAGACTGCAGCCTGCTGGAGCAGTACCTCTCGTCTGTACAGCAGAGGGAGCAGGAGGCAGAGGAAGCGGTCAGTGATCGAACAGGAACACCCCAGCCCTCCTCCCCACCATCACCAAGCAAAGAAGCACAGTCTGCATCCCCACTTGAGGAGGCAGCAGACAGCCAATCAGCAAAGCAAAACAGGGAAGACAGCACTCCTGGCCCAGACTGAGAGTGTACAGCTCACTGACACCTTTACAGACACCACTGGTTGTGTGTAGATGGGGAACTGCCTGTAGGATCAGATACACTGTTCCCCTTGACTTTTGTGCTCTTGTCCTCATTATTGACCCAGATCTCATATGATGGTGCTCTTCTTTCCTTTGTTAGATACTAAACAAGGAGCAGAGAAAATATATTCCCTTCTGGGATTTCTATTCAAGTGTTTTTAAACTTGGATCCTTGGACATTCCCCCCTGTGTGGATATGATTGTTAAGACCAGGCATTGTATAACTTATTCTCTCTATTCAAAGTCATTACGTTTAACACTGAGTATTAGCTATAATAATAACAATAACAAGTCAAGGACTTTCTGTGTAAAACTTAATGTTATTAAACACATCATACAATAAGAGTGAACACCTGTAAATGATATCTATTACCAGTACAGAGTAAATAGCTGTTTTTAAACTTGAGGTCTCATCAATGAGAAATGTTGTAGCATTGTCTTAAAAATGTAAATAAAATTGAATTTAAATTTTCAAATTCTTGGCACTGACATAAATTTGTGATTTCTTCAATTTTATTGTCTTTGTGAATTAATAACGATAATGAAATCTGACCGAGTTTCCAAAAGTAAAAGCAAATATTTATTTGTAATTGAGTCAGTAATTGAGCTTTGAAGAAACCAGCGTACCCGGTTCTAGAGAAACTAAAGATGGTGTGAGCTATTTGAAAGTCATAGAATAATCCTGGGTAAAAAAAATATGTGAACTTGCTCCATTTATACGGGGCCCCTTTGGTGACATAGGAGAAAAAATATTGCGTGGCCACGAGTTGATTCACCTGCTGTAAAAAAATAATCATAACGGGTGGCCTCGAGATATTATCTCGTGGCCACGCATTATATATTTTTTTCCTCCTATGTCACCAAAGGGGCTCCGTAATTTTATGTTTTCTTTTTCTTTTTTTCTTTTTCTTTTTTTTTTTTTTTTGGGGGGGGGGTCTTCTTTTTTTTTCCTTTCACATATTTTATTGGAACAAGTTTGACACTTCTTTTATCTGGCGGAAACAAATTCCTCTTTTTACATTATTTATTAATTTCTCATTATTATTAACGTTATATTTATTTGTTACTATTTTATCTATTTTTTCATTTGCCACGCGCCCCTGTGTTTCCCTTTATAAAGTCTATGGTGTTTCCTCACCTGGAGGTAACGGGCCTCCACAGTTGAAACTAACCACTAGAGGACGCAGCCGGGCTGTTCGGCCCCATGTTCGGCCCATAAACCCGCCCCAACCCCGGTCTTCTTTTTGCCCCAATCATGATCACCGTGAGCTCAGTAGAGCCAGGAGGCTCACCGTTCAAAGATGCTACGAAGCCACCGCTGTGTGCTCACCATCGGTCTGACCCTCCCGTCTCAACCCGGTGCTGCCTGCGGTCCGACATCACGCTCGTCCGTCGTCGCAGTTTGTGAGTCGGGGGGAATTTTTGGGCTAAATCGTTTGAGTGTGATGCCTTAGCTAACTGGGGTACGTTATATTTTACTTGAAGAAAGAAATGCATTGTCTCCTCCTTTTCGTGGAAGAATAATGTCGTGTTATCACGTTATTGTCGCCTGGTAATGTTGATAATAGTCGTTTAGATGATGGTGAGCAGTGGTCCGATTAGAGTGACCGTTATTCACGTGACGTGTCAAGATGGACGGTTGGTGTGACGTTAACGTAAAGGACGTTTACTATACAACATATAGGCGATGATGTGTTATCATTCTCATGTTTCTGATTTTGTCTCTCTATCTGTGCACTTCTACCTCACAGTAAAGTGCTGAACAGTATTCAAAGCGCCCCCAGGATCTTTAACATTAATACTCTCAGTTCCTAAAGCTGGGGCGGAAAATGGGGAAGGAGTTTAGGGTTTTAGGGTTTTCTGCACCTGAAACTGACAGCAGAACAGCGAGAAACCCAGAAACTGGTTTCAACAAATGACATTTAGAGTGAGGTGTGTCCCCTGGTAATATGCCTGACTCTTTGTTTGCACTCTTTTGTGAATAAAGATAGGCTATCATGAAACTTAATGGGATATTGAACATCGGAGGCTCATTGAAAACACCTCACTCATACCCAGCTACTAAAACCAGGTCAGAATAGTCACTGCACCATTAATTGAGCTTGTATTGATTCTTTTGGTTTTCATTGTTGCGTGAATGTAAAAGCGAGAGGCAGAATAAACCTCATCAGCTAGATTCACAGTAATCAATCAGAGTTTGATTAATATACAGCTATATTCAATGCTGAAAGTCTCTTCTACTAACAGTGCAGCTTAAAAAAAATAACATTTGATGGCTTTTGTCCTTTTTAACCCCAAATCATAGCATAAAACGTGTGTTTTTTCCCCTTGAATCTTAGAATTAAAACAAGTGTTTTTTAAATAGTGACCCAATATAACCCCAACCCACCAACATAATCTCTATCTTGCTGGTTGCAAGATACATTTCCTTGGCACTAAAACAATGAGCGGTAATGTGATTTTGGGAGATAAGTGTCAGAACGATTGGGACGAGTAGATGAACTTATGTCTCTGCTTTTGCCTCTCTATCTGTGCAGTTTAATCTCAAAGTAAAGTGCTGAACAGTATTCAAAGCGCCTCCAGGATCTTGAACATTCATGCTCTCAGTTTCAGAAGCTAGGGCTGAACTTGGGGGAAGGTTTGTGGAGGTTTCCTGCACCCTTGACCTGTAACTGATGGCAGAACGGCGAGAAACTCATGGAGCTGGTTCACCAATTGATATTGAGAGTCAGGTATGTCCCCTGGTGATACACCTGACTCTTTGTTAATCATAAATGATTAACTCATGAAACACTCAGGATTGTACTTTATTAGAAGCTCATTGGAAACACCTCACTCACACCCAATCATCATAAAGAATGAGTGTTTTTTTCCCGGATGCTGGTCAGATAACCTCAAACAACCAGTTTGAGCTTAATCTTTCTATACAAGATACATATTTCCTGGCACAGAAACAGTGAGTGATAATGCAATCTAGGGAAATGGATGTAAAAAATAAAAGAGTAGATGGATAGATAATTAACATAAAAACCTTTATATCATCATTTTCTCTCTGAGTTTTGTTTGGTCCTCTATAATGTGTAAACCACTTTCCGGAAAATAAACCACTTTGCGGCTCAGTACAACTATGGTGCAGTATGTTTTGAACAGATTTTGAAGATTTGCAAATCATTTAAACTCCTAAAGTTTTTAAAATAGTGAAGAAGATACCATTTCACATGTTAAAGTTGAAATATTTGATCGTTTTCTGCAAACTTTTCCATTTTTTTTAATCAATCGCTGAAACATGTTCACACAACAACACTGTGAAAACCAGTTTCTAGAGTTCAGAAAGTGAAATATTAACCCATTCTTCTCCGGAGGGGAAATTCTCCCCTCTAGATAGTGGTATTTACTGCTATATCTTCTCATCCTGTTTTAGATCCTGTTCTGTTACTGATAAACTATAACCCTTGGTCTGTTTCTTCTGCCCTTGTTACTTCTGTTTGTAAGAAAAGTATTTGAAAAAGTTTCTCTGATTGGTTAAAGATGTGTCTGAGCCCCCCTCGTGCTGCTTCTGAACGCTCTATCATGTGTTCATTCAGCAGCATCATGTGCTGAGGATAAACTGCATCCCAGTGGTGAACACCCAGAGAGAAACGGGGCCTGATCATGGGAGACAGAAGAAGGCCATCATGTGCCGAAATCTCTCCAGTTATGCCCTCATCTTCCTCTTCCTAGCCCTGTCTGGCATTATCTTCCTACTGCGAAACATCCACACTGTGGAGGTAAGAAGAGACCTTGGCTGTTGTTCTTTCTTCTCTATGTTTTATCTCGATTATAGATTTTATGGTTTTACTGTTACATTCTGCGTCTGTTAAAGCACAAAGTGGGGGTTAAGTTTATATACAAAAGAAAAATTAACATTTCATGTTGTGCAACCATTTTTACTTATATATTGCATTGTATATGATAACCATTGTTTCAAAAACCCCTAAAATTCGTGTTTTCCACTGTTGATGAACTTGCATTAGCACCATTGGAGTTATGCTTGTAATGGCGGTGGTGATAAGTTCCTTGAGATAATTTATGCCTGTATCTTCACCTGATACACCATGACTTTCAAGTGTCCCCAAAGATAGAAATCAAGAGGGGAGAAACCTGGAGATCTGGGAGGCCACTCCATGAGACCACGCCAACCAATAAGCACATTTTATTTTATTATTATTATGATTTTTTTTTTTTTTAGTTATTTTTTTGGCCTTTGTGCCTTTATTGGATAGAGGAGGACAGTGGATAGCGTCGGAAAGGGGAGAGAGAGTGGGGAGTGACATGCGGGAAATGGGCCACAGGTCGGACTCGAACCCAGGCCGCCCGCTTGAGGGCAAACCTCATGGTGCGCAACCATATCCACTAGGCCATCCGCACCCCCAATAAGCACATTCTAGAAATAAAAACGGTTGTCCAACACAAAATGTTTATTTATCCTATGTATGCAAACTTATGGCCCACCCACTAATATTGTGGCTTCTGAGAACACTTTTTCTATACAACAAAGTGCACAGTTGGATGAAACGCACCTTAGAATAGCTTGCTTTTACAGCGTGTCTCTGTGCAGAGGGGTTTTTTTCTCTTGAGGATCACTATGATGCCATGCCTCCCTCCTGGAGGCATCATGGTGTCTGTTTTGTGTTAGTCTGTTCTCTCTTTTTCATTAAGCTGTGTTGAAGATTTCCCAGCACCATAAATCTCTGCTCCCTCCCCTTTTCAGAACTGGAACTGCCACACGGCCTCAGCCCTATACCAACTCCAGACCAGGATCCAGTCGTCCATCATCCCATTGAATCTCCCCACATTTCATCACAACCTCACCTTCTGCGCCCACCTGGGCCAGAAACCCTCCCCTGAAGATGAGCTGGAAGAGAATTACCTGCTGGACTCTATATCATGGCCTGGGCCGCCGCCTCGCTCCACGCCGCTTTCCCTGCGGCAGACCAGCGACCCCGTGCACAGCCTGTTTGCCATCCTTCCACCTAAGGAGGGGAGGGAGTGGCATGTGGGCGACCAGCTGGAGGTCCTCGTCCAAATGCACGACTTCCAGGGTCGACCTAAGCACTATGGCGGGGATTTCCTCTTGGCTAGACTTCACACCCCAGAGCTCGGAGCAAGTGTAGCAGGTCAGGTCCTGGACCACAAAAATGGATTTTACTCTGCTCTGTTCCCGCTCCTTTGGGTGGGGTCTGCACAGGTGGAGGTAACTCTGGTACATTCGAGTGAGGCTGTGGCTGTGTTGAGACGGCTACGAGAAGAACGGCCCGATCGAGTGTTTTTTAAGAGTCTGTTCCGCCTTGGATTTGTCTCTGAAACCACTTTGTGCAACATGTGTCTGCCCCCCGACCAGCAGCCTCTGTGCAACTACACAGACCTTTACACGGGGGAGCCGTGGTACTGCTACAAGCCCAAGATGCTCAGCTGTGACACCAGAATCAACCATGCCAAAGGAGGCTATCTGAAGCACCTCCTCACCAACAGGGAGGCGCTGCTCTTTCAGAGGTTGGTGCTATTTTAGTATGAGGAAATGTGTCAGATGAAACAGTCCAGCTGTTATCTCACTTGTAGTCATGATATTCAACCACACCAGTGCAGTAGTGTAGCATTTATCAATTTATAATGCATCTAAAATTCAGGATCTTGTGGTATATTTATATGCATAAATCAATAGCTGAAGAAATTGCTTTACAGAGTTTGAATTGATAGAGCAGCTGAAGACAGACAGGAAATGCTGCAAGCAGAAAGTGCTGTAAGACAGGAACTGAAAAATGAGAAAAGGAAGACAGAGAATAGCTGTGGCGAGGGTGGCAAACTGTCAAGTGACCTCAGATGGCACACCCAACAATGAAGTTTTAGATTCTCCCAAATGAAGGAATACTTGCCAAGCTCCATACGATCTGTGGAGTCCCTTTCTACTTTTAAAAGACATCTGAAGACTCATCTGTTCAAGGAACATTTAGGCACTTAATCTTCTTCTCTCTGTCCTTGGGATAGACTCAACTAGAAGGTCTTAGATACAGCTCTCAGTGAATATTGTTGTGGAATTCAATTCATGGTGGTTAGTTTCCAGTTATTTATATTTTTTTTTTAAAAGAGACCCCTGGTGTCTCTTATTAACAGCACTTCTTTGTGCAGATGGTGGCACCTGTGGCCATTCAACTTGCAGCACTTAATTGCATTTCTGAAGGTTTCATCCTCTAGTCTTAATTCTTGCTTGTGTTGTACTTCGCTTTTGACAAGTGTCTGCTAAATGAAATTGTAAAATTCTATAATTATAGATTATTAATGTGGATTTAAGCTAGTAGGGTTTGAAAAGACTAAATAATGAAATTTGAATAGGTCAAAAACATAAACCATTGAGATTCTTAATTTTATTCATTTCAGTAATGTGAACATTAAAGTTCAAATACACGCTTCAGGAGCTGACAGAATCAACGTCCTGCCTCCCAGGAAAGGTAAAACATCTGCTTTAACATTCAGAGTTTGTGTATGTGTCACTGAAATATGAATACATCAATGTGATATACGTTTCTTTATGTCAGATGAAGTAAATGAAGAGGGCACCAGTGCAAAGCCAGATCTCCCCACAACTTCTGGATATTACTACGAGGACTTATGGCGGCCATTAGATGGTGTATCAATGCGTCAGTTTAATGACTCAGCTGCCATCACTCAGTGTTTGAGGAACAAAGTGATCAACTTGTACGGGGACTCCACAGCGAGGCAGTGGTTTGAGTACCTCACCACTTCAGTACCAGGTTAGTGTTGGGTTCACTTTTCCAAACCTCACCTGGTATGTGTCTCTCCTGCTTTAAAATCTACTTATCTCTCTTCTCCAGAGTTAAAGGAGTTCAACCTGCACAGTCCTAAAAACGTAGGACCTTTCATGGCTGTAGACGGCACCCACAATATTCTTCTGAAGTACCGCTGCCACGGCCCTCCTATACGCTTCTCCACCGTCTTTGCCAGCGAGCTGCGGTACATTTCAAACGAGCTGGACGGCCTCGCTGGGGGTCCTAACACCGTCGTGGTGCTCAGCATTTGGGCCCATTTCAGTACATTTCCTGTGCAGGTGTACATTCGGCGGCTCCGTCACATCAGACGGGCGGTGCTGAGACTTCTGGACAGAGCGCCAGGAACCATAGTTGTGATCCGATCTGCTAACCTGCAGGCTCTGGATCAGGAGGTGAGCCTGTACAACAGCGACTGGTTCTCCCTGCAGCTGGACGAGGTGCTCCGGGCCATGTTCAAGGGTCTGAACGTGCTGCTGGTGGATGCTTGGCAAATG
Source organism: Thalassoma bifasciatum (assembly GCA_008086565.1). Taxonomy (NCBI): domain Eukaryota; kingdom Metazoa; phylum Chordata; class Actinopteri; order Labriformes; family Labridae; genus Thalassoma; species Thalassoma bifasciatum. The sequence continues at coordinate 393,662 of RPOG01000120.1, forward strand.
ACTGCAGCACACCACCTCCCCCACGCCCTTCACCCGCATCAGAGCATTGTCAAAAACATGATAGATGTGCTTCTGTCACATATTTGCCCTGAGAAGAAAAAAAGCCAAAAGACTATGAAGTAATAAAAGTGGATGCTGTGGTAATCAGAAAGTTAAAAATGGTCCTTCAGTTCCTCTCTTCTTAAGATGAGCAGAGGGAAGCTGTGTTGTTTCTCCAAAGCTGCAAACCCTTTAAACCCAACTTGAACTGAGAGGTGCCAGACTCACGTGACCGGTCTCTTTTGCTTTCCTGTTGTTTTCCATTTTGAGCTAAAAAAAAAAGTTTTATTCTGAAATGCCAAAGAGTTTGGCAGACGATAACTGCCCATCTGTTTTTGCTACCAAAGTGTTGCATGTGTGTCTGTGTGCAGAGCTTTTCTACGCTCATGATTACTGTTGGTATTCTTCCAAAATTCATTCTTTAATCGTGTGATGTTTTTGTTTTCTGCCAAAGCCGATCACTCCACGTTCTCATTTCTCAGGCTGTTTAATGTTCCTATGATTGGCACATGAGCCACCTCTATACTTGATCTTTTTTTACACATCAGGTTAGCTCAAATGTCTAACATAGCTGTCTTTGGCTTTCACGGATATTTTTGTACAAGGCATCTTTATTTCGCATTTTGATTTATTTCACTGATTTTCAATGAGTCTCATTTTAAAGTTTATATAATGACAGGGTTTCATACTGGATGTACAGGATGCAATCACGTTTACACACACAATCCAACTGGAATAGAAAGAAGGAGAGAGGGGTTGTTCTATAATATAATAATGCTATATGTTCAGACCAAAAGTGTTCAGATTTTCAGACATCTACATATGTTGTAGAAATCCCTGATTCTGTCCATAGCTCCTCCCATGACTGGCCAATCAGAGAGTAGGGGGTTTGCGTAACAGGGAGCCTTAAAGGAACAGCAGCTAAACTAAAGTGTCGGACCAAAGCTGAAATAAGGGGTTTCTAAAATACTAGTGTTAGAAAAATAGTCTTTTTTTTGAGCTGTTAATCATGTAATGCTGTTGCAGGGGCACAAGGGGACCAGAGTAAAGCCAAACAAAAACAAAACGCATAACCCCCGCTTTAAAAACACATTTTGCAGCTAAAGATTTCAAATGATTATTTAACTATTCTGGCCCCCTGCCTTGCAGCTCTGCCAAACACTCACTAACGCCAATAACTGCAAGCAGATGTTTGTCTTTCGTGTGCATCACCATCATGGGAGTCTGTAATTATTTATCTTTCATTGTACACGCTTTCAGGGGTATTTGTTTTACACTAACACTGATCAATGGTCATCTAATTTCGACACAGGACGAGAAGGAAGACCGGAGGAGATAGAGAGAGAGAGAGAGGCTTAAAGTGAGCAATAATGTGCCTATTTCTGTTTGTCCCTGTGAGTGATTGGAGGCTCGCCACAAGCAGACAGTGATTCTGTGCTTTTTTAACTTCTGAAATGTGCAGCTCATGTCAAAGCTTTGTCATTTCTACAGGTGGAGATACTTTGATCATGCTGTTCTGTGAACCTAAAAGGTCTGATGCAGTTCAATAAAGTAAAAGCCAAAATACAAGAATTACACTCACTTGCAAGCATCTGTAGTTTTTTGTACCTTTTATTCCAAAAGCTTTATGTTCCCTTTGAAAACTTGAAGCAAGTCTGTCTGTACTAAAGCTGGTAGAGCCTCATGTCCTCTAGGAGTCAAAGATAAGATACAGTTCATCAGTACTTTGGCAAAATACAACGACAGGCAGAGCTCCTTACAAAACTGAAGGGGAAACATATCTATCGATACAAAAACCCTCTGACGTCAGGGTGACGCAAAATCTCGAACAAACATCAATCTGAACACATTCACAAGAGCAGCTGCGCATTTGCTTCAGGAGTGTTTCTGTCCTGTGTACAGGCTGACGGGAGAGTAAAATGTGGAAAAAGTGGAGGGGCCAGATGTGGCCTTATGACTGCATTTCATCAGTAATCAGAAAAGGTCACAGTAAGAGGCACTAAGAGTTAAATAGTCTTCTGTTTGTCAAGACAAGAGAAAGCATTGTGCGTTCCTGTGAGCGACTTCCTAAATATCAGAAACCAGATTCAGCTCCCGAAGAGATTTGAGGTACTGTGAATGCTGAATACAGAGACAGCTCAACGGAGATTTCTGCTAAGAAGAGGTTTTAAATGTGGAGCCAAACAGGTCATTCTTATGTTTTCTGATATGCTGTCATGTTGCTGAAAACATTGAGACTTGATGAAATGATGAAACATACATGGATATAACTGATCCAGGCCTGAAAGAGGGAAATAAACGTAAAACAATATGTTTGAATGACACTTATCTTACCAAAACCGCAAATTTGACAATGCTAGAGAAAAGACACAAAACAAGCGAAAGAAAAGAGATGGAAGGTGGCAGCCTCCATTTCTGTAAGTAGGCGATGCATGAAGCCAAGACAGCGTAACAAATTTAGTGACAGAGGAGTGCTGGATCATACGTCCTGGACCTTCATGGCTTCCTGAGGCCAAGTGTACGTGTCCAGAGTGAATGAGTCGTAATCTGGACTGTAGACGTGAGACAGCACAAATGCTTCCTTGTCTTTCGGCTCAGGGTACACCGATGCGATGTTATGTTTGTATGCATAGTTGATGACCTGGAGAGGAGGAAACAGAGGGTATTAAAGGGTGAATTGACAAAATCCTTTTTTTCTTTTCCTAATTGTTTCTCTGCAAAAATGTACACTTTTCCTCTCAGTGGGGACTGTTAGATGTTTTATTTTGGGTAATATAAATTACGTCTTCATACCAGCCAAACAGCTCAGCAGAGTTTGCTCTGTGCTTGTATCGTGCTTGGCTTCCTGTTACCGAAATCGATGCTGTGCGCAGTCTTAAGTGAGTACATAATTATGAGACAGTCAACATGTTTTCAGATGACCCACCTTCAGAGCGATCTTGAACGACACCTCTCTGATTGAGCTCAAAGGAGGGTAAAGTCTCCCTTCAGCCAGGTTCTCCTCTGTCACCATGTCAGCGATTGCCTAAGAGGCAAAAAAGGGAATTAAAGCACAGACGAGCATAGTCTGCATGAAGCATCATTAATGTGTCACAAGTGCGGTGAAAACCTCAGCTGTGGTGAGGAAGACGTCGTCAGATATGTGGCGCACTCCGCAGGCGATGACTCCCAAAGCAACTCCGGGGAAGACATAGGCGTTGTTGCCCTGTCCTGGGTAGAAGGTGCGTCCGTCAGACAGTGTCACTTTGTCGAATGGACTTCCGCTCGCAAAGATGCCCCGGCCCTGGAAACACGGAGGAGGAAACAGTTAGCATCCTCTTAAAGTGACAGACAAAGAATACATTATAAAAATAAGTTTTCCAATGGATTAGATGCTACAAGACAAAGTGTATCAATCTGTGCAATGTAGTAACATTTTGTGACAGCAGAGGGCAGTAGTGTACCGTACAGAAAATAAAGCACTGTCAAGGAACTTCTTACTAGAATGCAAACTAACATTTTTACATGAAGAAGAATCCGCATGAAAAGTTTTTCATCAGCTCTCAGACTGAATAACTCATTCAAGTAAATCTAATCTGATTTAGAAACATATTCTGTATGAATAAACACAGAGAGCTGGATCATCACCTCTGTGAGTGTGTAACACTGCTCTGCCGTGCATTCGGCCTTGCTGGTTGGGTTACTCAGAGCAAAGATGATGGGCCTCTCGTTAAAAGAAGCCATGTCTTTGATGATCTTCTCGGTGAAAGCACCTCCTATAGCAGCAACTCCTTCATGGTCAAGAAACAAAGAGAGTCAGGAGGATTCAACAAAAAGAAGAAATAGATAAATGAAAAATAAAGTGAGGGTTAAAGACTAAAACTAGTGCTTCCTCGTCTCACCTATGATGGCAGTGGGTTTGATGGTGTGCACCACCTCCTCCAGCGTCTTTATGTGCGGGTGATCGTGAGCAAACTCCTCTTTCTCATGGTTCAGGTGGCTCCTCCCCTAAAGTGTGAAAGGTTTCTCTTTACCCAAGTCCAATGTATAAACCAGTCATATCTTAAGTTAGAGAGAAAGTATTACCTTCACAATTAGACCTTTTGAGTCCACCATCCAGATTCTTTTGGCAGCTTCCTCTTTGCTCACTCCCTCTTTGGACATGGCCATGATGAGCAGGTGAGCGATACCCAAAGCAGCCTGCAGAGAAGACAAGAATCAACATTATTTCAGTCACTGTCACATCACAGTCTGCTTCCCAAGCTAAGGATGATTTTTATTCCAAAGAGAATAAAATCTGACTGCGAAAACTTCTCACCTCGCCAGCTCCTTGGAAAACAAACGTGTGGTCTGACAGTTTGTTTTTGGTGATTTTCAGAGCAGCTAAGACTCCAGCCACAGCCACAGACGCAGTTCCTGAAGTTTTTTTAAATAATGAGACATACAGACTTGCTTTGAGTTCAGTTTTTGCAGAGTCTGGTTGAAAACACTGAAGTGAAATACTCCTGCTGTACCTTGGATGTCATCGTTGAAGGTGCAGTATCGATTCCTGTATTTGTTGAGGATGCGAAACGCGTTGCTGTTGGCGAAATCCTCAAACTGGATCAGACAATTCATCCCATACCTGCAGGTTGAAAAGTAAGACGTGGAATCACATGCCAGGATCGCTCTCACATGATTGGTCGGTTGTGTTTTCACTTACTTATCTGTCACCGCCTGCATGAACTCGTCGATCAGCTCGTCATACTCCTTTCCTCTGATTCTTTTGTGTTTGAGTCCAATGTAAAGGGGGTCATCGAGCAGAGCCTGAACCAGAAACCAATCAGAGAAATCAGTAATCAGTTCATGATGACCAGGGAATGTCAGTCTGATGCAGACGGTAGTGACAGTTTTCCTCTGTGATCACCTGGTTGTCTGTTCCGACATCCAGCAGCACAGGGAGGCACTGCTGCGGCTTGACCCCCCCGCACGCCGTGTACAGAGCCAGCTTCCCCACAGGGATCCCCATCCCATAACCCCCCAGGTCACCCAGGCCGAGGATCCGCTCCCCATCTGTCACCACGATGGCCTGACAGAAGAGACTCATGAGTATTTAATGTGTGGTTAAATTTTAATCTCTCAAATGTGTGTGACTCTCGGAGCTGCTACCTTTATGTCCTCTTCAGGCCAGGAGTTGAGCATGGTGGCGATGTGGCCTCGGTCATGGATGGTGATGAAGAGTCCTCTGCAAACAAACAGGTTTCAGAGATAAAGCTGCAGTGTGTGAGGAGTGTGAAATGTCACTTTTTTGGTCATTTTTTTTCTGCTTTTAGATCCATTTTCTGATGATTCTCACAAACTACAGTGAGTCACAAAGCAAAAACAATCATAGCAGCCTAAAATAGTGATTTTATGAAGCTGCACTATGACTGTAAATAAAATTTCACATCAATAAATCTCAATTGGATTATAGAGCAAATAACTTTGGCTCTACCTAACTATTGGGTCTCTAAATTGGTTTTAATATTTCAGGAACCTTTAAGCTGAATTCTAGAGATCTGATGGAGAGAGAATAACGGGAATGAACAGATCCTCAAAATACGCACGACAGAAGAGGAAGATCAGTCACTGTAAAAAAGCTACAGGCTGCTTCACCTGCAGCACAGAACAGGCTCAACATCATCCAAATAATTCATGAGATGGACAGACTTCACTTTGTGGGGCTGTTCCTCTGCTATCTACCCTTTAACCCTGATGCACCTGATGCGATGTCAGCACACTGTTTTAAAGTATTTAAGCTGTATGAAACTTTTTATGATGGGTTTTTAATGAACTATAATCACCTTCTCGTGTAAGTGGGGTTGGTTTATTAGATTGTCTGTTGTGTTTTTAGATCGTTCTGCCCCAAGAGGTGAAACAACTGCAGCGAAAGTGTAAGACCACTTATCGACACCTGGATTCAGGTGAGATGTTTGATCAGAAGAAGAGCTTTTCAGAGAACATGAAGTCTGGATGTAATTTATCTAACCTGGGTCTTCTGAAGGCGAGTCCGTACTGTTGGCAGGCCAGGCCGACAGTGGGAGTGTACACAATGGGCATGAACTCCTCGATGTCCGAGGTCAACAGACGGTAGAACAACTTCTCGTTCCTGTCCTGCAGTGTCATCAGCAGGATGTACCTGAGACAGATAGAGACATCCTGACTTTGTTTCTTAACATCCCAAATTGTTTTATAAACTCCTGTGGTAATCAGTCCATGAGTCAAGGATCATTTTATCAAGATATCAAAGCTCAACTTTAATATATCACACTATCCCGCAGACTCGCTCAATCATCAGGATGATAGCAGTGTCATTATGAGTATAAAAGCATGCTGATTTTAGCCAGGAGCTCAAAGTACGGCCCCACAGGGTCACAGATGTGGATATTTTATCACTTGGACGTGTTATAAAGTGCAGAGTTCGGTGTCAGAGTGACATGCTGGGATGAATTCAGGGGGACTTCAAAGATCTAGTTGTTTCAATTTTGCTTTTTTGAGATGGGTTTGGATATGTCTGAAATACAAGATGACTGGAGAATGCTTTATAAGTCTTTGATGGGGAAAAACAAAGCTTCTGGCAACAGATGTGACACGCATAAAGCAAGTGTACCAGAAGATAAAACCTCTATTTAGTGAGATGTTTCTGTTACTCAGTGCTCTCACTTGTCCAGAGGGTTGACACGTGTTTCATAGCTCTTCATGACCCGTAGCACTTGAACGTCCTGTGAGAGGAAGCAAGGTGGCAGCAGGCCATGGATGCCCAGTTGTAGGCGCTCCTCCAGGGTGAATGCCATACCCTGCACGGTGGAGAGACAGACAGAGAGAGAGAGAGAGAGAGAGAGAGAGAGGGAGGGAGGGAGCGGTTATACGACCAAATGATGATCCTAAAAAGAGTTCACTCAGGGTTAAGTCCAAAATCTTAATCAGAAATAAAAAGAAACTGAGCCAAGTGACTCATGTGTTAGTCATCAGCGTATGAGTCATCCCTGCGCCCAAAGACAGTGGTCTTTTTGATGTTTTTTAAGAGTTATGAGGAGGCCACCCTCAGCTCACACTCGTACAAAATACAAAAAGAAGAGAACCAGGAGGAAGGAATACTGATGGTTTTATTTAACGTCCTGCTACCTTAAAGAACCCAAGGCCATGCTTTTATTTTGGTAAACAGCCACCCTGCACCCCCTCTGCCTTCTGGTTTTGATTAGAGCTGCAGCCCCTCTGTTGGCACGCTCTCCAAAAAGTGATTGAAGGGGAGTGTGAGGTTTAATCTATTTATTCTGTCCAATAGTGAAGGAGCCTGAACTCACTCCCCTGTCAGCTATATTTCTCTATCATGGCCCCTGCTGCATCTCTCACTCTGCTTCCTCTCCATTCTTGCACACAAAAGGAAACACTGACCTACATAATGAATACAACAACTCTCCAGAGCTGCTTTCATGTACGGCTGGAAAGTTAATTCAAGAATAAATACTCACTTTCCTGGGAAAACTATTACTCAGTTTTTCTTGTGACTCATGTTTATACAACTTTTTCTTCAACTGCTGTCACAGAGTACCAGCTTTTTAGATTTTATTTGGTTTGGTTTGAAGGATTTTTATGTGAAAGGTTTTTCCTTTTGAGAGAACTAGACTCAGCCTCGCAGCTACAGTTGGCATCCTGAAAAATGTCACATCCGGTTTACGTTGGAGGGTAAACAACCCGCCCCTGGTTCAGAATCACTTACTTACTTTGACAGACACTTCAGAGTTTGATTTTTGCCCTCTCATGTTACAATCATTACGTCTCCAGTTTTCCACTGTTGCATGCTTTCCAACTGACCCTTTACATCTGAAAATACAGTACCCACAACAACACTCTTAATGGCTGCAAACAACAGCTCTGTCTGCCAAAGGTCATTCAAGGAGACACCTTAAAACAAAGTCTCATATGCCAAACAAGATTTACACTCCTCAAGGACAGAAGAGTCAGTGTGCACCGCAGGGCAGGCTTCAAACAGTCTGACTACACAGACAAACATGGATGACAAAGAACCTGCCAGAAAGAGCCACAGGTTAATAGATTTAACCTAAACCTATCAGAGCGAGAAGGTCAGTGTAAACCCATTAAGGTGATACTCAAAGCAGAAGATGCAAGATACAGAGAGAGAGAGAGAGAGAGAGAGTGAAACTAAACCTGGGTGCTATCTTAATGACTACGATCCAACCTGATAAAAGATAACTACGAGGTTACAACCGCACAGGAGCCTCATGATCAAATACAGCGAGCAGAAAAGTCATCACACAGTCACGAGCTGTTTTTGTTTCATATCTGAGAGGTCACTGGGATCAGTCTGGCAGGTTTGCATAAAGACACCTTAAATGAGACTGGAGTCCACGAGTTGTGCGACATTAATGGTTGGAAAAGTCTTCTCTCTTTCACTGAAGAAAGGCTGACCTCGCTGACTCTTCCTGATAAACTGAGCTGTGAGTCAACATGTAGCTGCTGACTGAGCACCAGCAGAGGAAGGAAAAGAGACTGACCTCCCATCAAACCAAAATCACAGCAATAAGTGCAGCGAATGTCCCCGAGTGTGTATTAGCTGCATTTAAGACTCCTTATTCAGACTATGTTTGGGAAAATAATGCTGTCTTACTTTTCTTTTCTGCTATACAAAGAGAAAACATGTACCAGGAATCCACTTGTAGCTCAAGAGATGGAGTACCTATCTCACAAAGGTAACAAATCAGGTATTCCTGTCGTCACGACAAGTTCAACCACCCTCCATGTGCTGCATGTGGGACAGTTTGTTGTGTGTGGAAACATTTATTTGACAACAGAGTGCATGATCCATGGCAAAGGAAAAACAGATTTCAGAAAGGGTTTGGATCAAGTAAGAAAAGCATATACCAAACATTGTGCAATAAATAAAAGTGATAACGTTTCATTCAGTATTCAGCATGTGCTCCTGCCTCCAGGTGAGTGAGAGGCAGAGATCCCTGACCTATCAGTGAGCTCACCTTATTGAGGTGTGGGTTTCTGGTGATGTCGTAGCCCCTTTTCTTGGTGCTGACGCTCTTGCGGCCTGTCCCGGAGTGGCAAACCCGCACAGCCTGGAAGCAGGCCTTGTCGGCCGGCATGCTCCCGGTAGGGTGACCCTGTGCGCCGATGAAGACCCTCATCCCGCCCGCTGCTGTGCGCCTGCACAGAGACAGAGCGGCCCGTCCTGGGAGGGAGTTCATGCTACCTGCAGACAACCAGGGGGGAGAAAACACCCTCAGTGACACACACACACACCCTGCTGCTTGTGTTCAGAGTAAAAGAAGAGACACACGACCTAGAAACGCCACACATACCGGGAATAACCTGAGTTCAGCAGGTCTGAGCTCCGTAAACAACCTGCTTCATGTCTGAGCCGTGAACGTTAGCTTTGGCCTGAGTCAACAACAGGTGCGCGGCCAGGTACAACCGTTATTAATTAATGTGAATACATTCACTCAATAAAATAGGATTAAAAAATCATTAAGTAGCAGAAAAGAGAGAAAAGTCAGTGTGTTAATGTGAAGATCCCACTGTCATCCCTGTGCAGCCCTGCTAGCTCCTATTAGCCTCTCTATGAATTTATTAATGGGAAAATCTGCGCAGCTGCTAACGCTGCTAACTAGCCGCGGAGCTAACAGTTAGCCTCACCTGAAACCGACGTGAAGCTGCTGAAGCCCGGACTCAAATCTTCATAAGAACCGATTCTCTGCCTCTCTTCTCAGTGATCGCTGTTGTTATCAGGGGATGTTGGCAGTAAGCTGATCCTGGATCCTTTGACATTGACAGTTTCAGTCCCTCCCCAGTCTGTCTGCTTCTGCACACAGAGGAGCCACCAATCCGGACACAGGGCCAACCCACATCCCGCCTCCTCTGACATCCAGCTTCAGATAATACGAGGACCCAAAACGCCCAACATCCCCTTCAATGAAACACCTTTTATGTAATTTTTCTCATTTATACCCTGGATCATTGACTTTCATATCGTCCACAGAAAGACTTCATAATCTACTAATGTCCGAACTAACATTCAGCAGCAGCGAGCGCGTTTAGTGACGGTGGCAGCTGCCAGTATGAGTCGCTGTAAGAAACTGTAAGAATCTCACCTGTACATAAAAACACCTAACCTCAGCCCCTCCAATCTTTTAACCTCTGTCAAATTCTGTGCCAATTGGCGATGGTGGGCTAAAGGTTGCAAATTCGACTTTTTTTGCTGAGGGGGGCAAAAAGTTGCCGGCTTTACCTTCAACAAATAGAAGGAAACAAAACGCAGAGGTGGCTTCCTGTTCAGCAGGCATTGGACCTGATCCAGGTTGATAATAAGGCTTGTGACTCAGATGGAGAAATTATACACCTTCAGCTGGACTCGGACTCTGAGCAGTCTATATAATATTAAAAATTATTCTTAGTTTGTGTTTCTTCTGCCATAAGGTACACGAACATTATGTTAGAAAGTTGGCAAAGTTGGTTAAAAATTCTGAAAAATAGTATTTTTTTTTTAGTATGGAAAAAGGAGAGCTAAACCTTTTAAAGTGATTTTCTTTTTTTTTTTTTTTTTTTTTTTTTTACAAATATATTAATCCATCATTTTGTTAAAGCATGTGAAAATGTTTACTTTTTATCGCAGACCAACAAAGATTTTTTTCTTTTTTTCTTTCTGCTTAAAGCACAAAAATGTGTTGAGGAGGGAAATATCATAAATATTTAACACATTTAATTCAAGACATAATTTTTTTTTAAATGGACCATTTTTGTGGTTTCATTCACAAACCACACCATAGTCAATACACCAAAGAAGGACAAAAAAAATGTTATTTCACTTGCTGTTTCTCCAAATACTTGCATTTGTTTGAGTGGAAATATTCCCTTCATGATTAATGCAAAAGAAATCCTCCACTTAAGTAGTTCAAGCAGAACCCAGATCGAGACACAGAACAGAAAAACCACACATTTTTTAACTCTTAGTCATGCACAGACAGTACAGTGATCTCAGCTCATTTCCAACTATCAACTGTACAGTGCAAAATCTTTGATCATAGTAATCAATGCTCCCTCTGCTGGACATAAAACATGAGAGCCTCTGGCTTACATATTGTATCTCAAATGAGGTTCCCAAGTGAGGAAAGCCTTAAAGGCAATGATTTTCTACAATAAATTTGCTCTCCTTCCTCAAAATAATGAGTTTATCTTGGTTATTTTGTCAAGGTAGCACATATTTTTCTCATTATGACATTTTTTGTGCCTCCCATCCTTCAATTAAACTGCGGTAATGCTATGGTCAAACTGTCTGAAATTCAAACATTGATTTTTGATGCATTTTAACATATTTTTAAAAATTGACAGGGATCCTACAGATTCACAAAATATTTGATTTCCATTCACAGATTTGCTGCATCTGTCATTTGCCAAAAGAAACTGTGAGTTTTTGAGCAGCACAGTGGAAACTCAGACACCACCTTAACATTTGGTCCATGTGCCTGGATGGTTTGACTGCAGTTGAACTGAAAGATGGGTGACATAAGGGATTATTCTGTAATTTAGAGAAGGCAAAGCTCGTCATCTCGAGATAACTAGAAAGGAGTTATCGATATCTTGAGAAAAAAAATCATTTTCTTAGGGTTACAAGAAATACAAGTTTTTATCTCAAGTAACTGAACTTGTTACCCCAGGAAAATGGAGCAAATCTACTGTCATAAATAATGGCCTTTAAGGGCATATTTGCACAAATGACCACTAAGAGGAATATTATAGCGACAGAAAAACTGTTTTGTACATAAATCCTTCCTGCAAATCTTGTGTTACTATTTACATATTGTGAAAAAGTTCATGCTTCTAGGATAAATTACTTTACATTCCTCAAAAATACAGGTATGACACCACATTGTGTATCTAAAAAGCTTTATTTTATAACAAACACATAACAGATGCAAAATATGATTACAAATGAAAATCATATCAGTGAAGGCATTCAGTATATTCTTCAGCTGTCTATCTTCTTTGAATTCCTCACTGTCTTAAATCATGTAAAAAAAACACTCTGTACAATTAAAAAATGAGAAATTAAGTTAAAACATCGTACTTGGTGAAACTACTCAACATTTTCTTAATAAACACCAACACAGAATCTTCATTCATCACCAGAGAGACAAGTTTTAGAATTACACACAGTTATCGTCTCAATAACAAGATAACAAATACAGTTCACACAGTGTTTGTACAGTACAACAACTTCATCTTTGCTAAAAGAACAGTTCAAGGTACAAACTCGTCTTCATCTTCACTGTTCTGGAAACTTTCAGGAAAAAAAGTAAAAAATTTAAAAATAAAAAAAGGTGGAAATGCTTCAGATGACTACACTTGTGGCGCTACGAGAGCTTCTATCCTAAAAGAGAGAGAGAGATGAGGTGATTATTAAATGAAGAGGGAAAGAAGAGGGCAAAATTTACAATAAAGGAAACTGATTGGAGACAGAGAGCAGTAAGAGGTCAGTGTTTGTGTGATCATCTTACAGACAGGCGGTGGTAGTTTCCCCTGATGTTACTCTGTCCAGGCTGGCCCTCAATGGACGAGTAGCTTGGTGGTTTCTCCGGCCAATCCTTCCCTTTCCCTCCTTTCTTCCTCCTGCTCTCCTCCTCATCTGAGCTCCACGATCCTTTACGGCGTCGAGAAGGAGAATAGCTCCTCCCCATCTGAGCCGCTCTGCTGTACAGCTCTTCCAACAGGTCATCACCACTTCGAGCACGCGGCCTGGACCCACTTGCCCCCCTCCTCGGCGAGCCTCTGCTGTCATTCCTGGAGCCCCTGTGCGGGGCTCTTCCTCGCCTGTTGTCCCAATCTGAGTCGTCGCTGTATTCCCGAAGAATCCCTCGTCTGGGAGGTGAGGCGTCTCTGTAGCCACGACTGCTGCGGGGGAGAAGTCCTCCTCCAGACCGGTTAGTGCTCCCACTGGACTGGCTGGATAATCTGGCACCACCTCTGGGTCCATCTCTCCTCCCAGACCCCCTGAGAGCAGGCTGGATGATAGGAGGCAGGGTGATCACCCGTCTCTCCACCCCTCTCACCCCGATGTCATCCAGGGCTGACAACATACTCGGGGGTCCAGGGGAGTATTGCGCCACAGGTGGGACTGTGTGGTACTGAGGCTGAGGCTGGTACTGGGGCATGCTTTGTGCGACGTATTGAGCCTGTGGAGGTGCTGCTACATCCAGCCCCCTCATCTGGTTCTCCAGGTAGTTCAGAACCTGGTTGGTGCCCTGGACGCTACTGTGGACGCTACCATTCACATGATGGTGAGGAGGAGGGGGAGGGGGCTGCTGCTGTAGGTGCATGGGGGACAGCTGCATGGGGGCAAGGGCAAAGTTCTGCTTGGGAGGGTGGTCTGAGTATGAGCCTGGAACAAAAGTGTACTGTTGAGACATGAATTATATACAACTGCTTGTCTAATTTTGTCCACTAGAAGGCAGCATAACATGCTCTCTGTGGATCAAAATCTGTTTTATTTTTTCCATTGTTGCCCTGTAAGAACCATCATCAAACAGCCACTCTTGGTGGCAACAAAGCACCAAAGAGGGACCTTATTGTTCCTTTGTATTGCTCACCTGAGTACAGAATGGGAACGCCCTGAGAGGATGCATTTGAGCTGATGGGAGCATAAATGGGTTGACCATTCATCCACGGGACCATTGCCTTCTGGGCCTCTTTCATCATCCTGTGCTGCATCACGGCTGAAACCAGCACAGAGGAAAGAGACCTCAATGACTTTGGGCTTTGACTTAACAGGATGTAACATTTCAATGTGAAAAAATTAAAAATACATCACCAAAACTACTCACTGTGAAAAAAAGCTTTAAAATAAAGCTTTAAATCTCACAGATGAAAGTTTCAGTATTGCTTTGAGATTCCCTTTTTACCTTTCTCCGGGCAGCAGCAGGTCTTCGGACAACATGGGCAGCGCACGTAGCAGCAGCACTTCTGCGGGCAGCACTGACAGCAACAGATGCAGAACAGCATGATGAGCAGGAGAGCCCCGAGGATGATCAACAGGACCGTCAGCCAGTCTGGAACAGAACAGAAGACTTGTCATCACACTTTTCAACACCTTACATCCCTCTGGCTCGAGCACAAAAAAATCCACAAAGAAAACTTACGGTAGACGATGAGTTTGACTTCTCGATCAGAGTCTCCCGTCGTGTCACCGGCAGCATCAATGGAGCAGAAATAGACGCCGTTATCCCACCACATCACCTCATTGATGACCAAGTCAGCATCTGTGGAAAAATAGGACAACATGTTTAAACTGCTGATGTCAAAATGAAATACAGCAATCGACCAAGCAAATCTGTGCAGGTATTCAAATAACTTTTTTCAGTTCCTTTATTTGCTCTACACATCTGTTTGTGTCATACCCCAGGGGTAAAGAGTCCTCTGCAGAGTAAACTAAATCTGTAAATGGGAAAATGAATGCACTGATTGGTGGATCTGAGAGCAAACTTACTGTTCTGAATAGTGATTTTGCGGTTCCTGTACTCGGCACCCAGTATGGCCTCATTAATTCCTCTTTTCTGGACAACTGTGCGAACTGTGCGCTGGCTGTCGCTGCAGTCGTTGGACGGGTCCTGACCCAGCTGCAAAGCGGCCTGATAGGCTGCAAAATCAGAGGAGAGAAGATGAATAAATGCTCAGTTTACTGACCCAGCATTGGATATTTCACAGCTTAGTTTGAAAATAATTTAAAAAAGTCTTGTGCTATGAATATTAGTCTGTGCATTTTTGTTGTAATATACGATCATTCTATTCTTAGTGCAGGGTTTGTCTCTGCTTGAAAATAGCACAATACCATTAAAAGCAAATATTACTCAACAGAAACACACCCTTTACTCAATCAGAGGGCTGAATCACCTTGTTTGAAACCTGATGATGGAGGCAGGCTGAAATGTGTTTACCGCTCAGAGTTGCTGCTGAAATAAGCAGTTTATACCTGATTAACAGCAGCTGACTGTTTCTTACACTTTGAAAAATGTTGAATAGGCCTAAAAGCACCAACCAAACCTGAAATATGTAGGCTAACATGCGCTTGAGTTTCCCAGGAGATCTTGAAAGGTAAACTTCGGTAAAAAGTGGCTCTAAAAAGCTCATTTATGACATTGACCTCCTTCCATATCTTTCATGCACATCACCATTCTCAAACCATCAGCTCCTATAGTTTGTTTACCAGGTAGCACATTATAACCACTGTCTCTTCCCTCACCTGTGGAGTAGTACTCCAGCACTGGGTCCTTACAGAACGACTTGTACCTCCAGGTGACAAGAACATCCTGAGGGTTGGCTGATGTTGAATAATCACAGCGCAGGATGACCGAGGCGAACAGAGTGGTGTACCTCTCCACCTCTGGAACAGTTACCTGGATGCTCAGCAGCTCTGACACAAACAGGAACATCAATCAGATTAACGTGGAGATAAAATGTGAAACAGCTGCACTTGTGACACACATTCGAATTAAAGTAGCTCAGCCAAATATACTTGCGTGTGTTTTTGTGTGTCATGGTTTTGTTGTTCTATTCTGGATCGACAGGAATCCGACCAGACGGGTTAATAGCTTAGGTCTTAAAGAGAGCGTGTAGTGTACTCTAACGTTACATGTGGTAAGAGCTGTCAGTCATGACCAGGAGTGTGAGTGCTGATGAAAGGTAACTGCTGCTAATTGTAGTAATGATATTTGAGGTGAGATTTTAAATATGCACGCTCACATACGCACGTTTAGAGGCTGTATAAACTGCTTCATCAATAACCTGCAGGAGAAAGTGAGCTTGCCTTTTAGCCTAGTTCAAGTTTTTGTTGATGTAGCAAATTAAGATTTCTGACAGCTTTTTTTAATGCTTTACCAACCTAAGAGATATATAACTTAGTTTATAATTAGATGAATTTATCTATATGATTCATAAGACAATTTCTCTTTAAATTCTTACATGTTAGAGTTTTGACTGTATTATTTTTCAAGTTTCTCATGATGAGTGATTGAAATAAATCAACTGCCGACAGTTTTGTATTCCAATAATTGTTTTGGTGACTTTTGGGGAAAAATATCACACATTTATTTTTCCATGTGTCTCAAATGATCTTTACTGCTTTGTATTTAACAAAATGAAGACTTTTGTTTTGACCTGATGATCCGACAAAGTAGGAAACCTGTAAAATTTAGACTCAGAGCATCGTTTCATGGCCGAAGACCCATTTATGGTACTAAAGTAACTCATGTAAAGTGAACAAACCAAACCAGGGTTTATCGAGTAATGTCTCCCTCAAAACTACATTTAGACGGTGTGTAGGCTACTTGTATACAGTTTATGGTCTGTACATTCTGAAGAAACTAAGGAAATATTTAAAAAGATGTATTTATCATGATGTGAAAATGTGCTTAATGAACATCAGGGTTTAAAAAAAAAATATATATATATATATATATATACACATGAGGACACAATTCAAGACTCAAAAAATTCTGCAGAATAGTAGAAAAATATTTACATTTTTTTAGAATGCACTATAAAATATATTAATAGGTTAAAATTTTTGTTTTTAGGCCAAACTGGTCTTAAAACAAAATTATGACGGAAGTTGTCTAATATTTCAGTCAGCAGGAAACTCAAGTCTTAATAAATTTGTGCTTTAAAAGCGACTTAAAGGTTTATCGAGATAAAAAGCTGACTGACTCCCCACTTTGAACTCTTGATCTATACCGTTTTGATGCTTCATGTATTTCAACTGATGTGTATTAAAAAAAAACTACGTGCAATAAGAGGTCACGTGACATTATTCGGCCTTGCCCTGTTTACACCTGTTGATAATTAACCTGCTCCCCATTCAGGTTGTTTGCTTTGTTTGGTTTCAGTCTGAATTTTGTATCTTTAAATGGGTAAAAAACGTATTTTCCTTTTTCAAAACTCAAAGAACGGATCCTTAAAGCGTTTAAAGGCCTCACCTGTCGGCAGGTGAAGCACCAGCAGCACCATCAGTATCATATTTCCCATCGCGCTGCTCTTTTTCCCTCCGCGGAAGCTTCCGTCTCTACCCTGTAGGCGACTCAAAATCCTTCAGTAATCCAGAATATGTGAAGAAAAACGTGACGAAGGCGCTCTTCTGCATATTAATCCGATTTTTACTCCCAAGAAGACATGATAGCCCGCTTCTGTTTGGTTCCTGAGATGAAATCTGACTCGAGGGGCAACTTTCCCAGCGGACAGGAATATCCCTCCTCTACTGCGGCTACAGGTGACATCATGACCCCGCCCACAAACATGGAGGAGCAGGAACAGGTGAATTACCTCCACCTTTTTTTTTTTTTTTTTTTTTTTAACAGTTTCACCCTGTTGAGCCTGAAGGTTGAAATTTTGATCAGGTTTTTAATAAAATTCTCAACGAAAGTGACAGAAAACAGTCCCCATGTATGACACTGCTGTAACAGTCGAAAATGAGTTTTTACAGCTGCAAAGTGGCTCAAAATGACGCTTTTATTCAGTTTTAGCCTCATCCATTTGAGTTAAGCAGCTGGTTTTTCAAAGATGCAGATAAAAATGAGTGAGAACTGGATGAATCAGAAGCAGGTCAGAGAGTCTCAACTGTTTTCGATCCACCCAGTATAAAGTCCACTCACAGTGAGTCATTTCAGAGCAGGGCTTGAGGCTCTTTGTGCAGCTATGTTTACATCTCTTATCCAGGACATAGACCTCAATGATCTGCATTGCTGACACAAAACAAACCCGCCTCAGCTAAGCTGAAGAGCTGCTCTCAGCTCTCTGAAGTGTTCATCTTCATCGGGTGAAAGCATCACAGGAAGAAAACCTCCATGTGTGTTTGGGTCCACTCTTAAATTCCTTTTTGGAGAGGACACTTGGCACCTCTTCTTCAGTGTAGTCGGCTTCAAACTTGCCTGCAACCTCCAAAATAGAGGGTATACACTCATAGCCCAAAACAGAAACTAACAAAACAAACTATCAAAGGTCAAAGATACTAATTTTGCTGATTAGTATAAATTTATATAACCTTTGTGCACGTTTTGATGTTTCTTAAATTAATCCTGGTTTAGTCACATGAGGGCTCTTGTGGCAACAAAGAAGACACAGCAGACAACAGATCACATATTTTCAGTTTGCATGGTAGCTAATACATACAATTTGACTGCTACTTTTGTGCATATTTCTACAATAATCAATGCAATTGTTAATAGTTTTTTGCTTTTGGAAGGCAAATCACAACCACTCATTCAGTGTGCTGTGACTCTTCACTGGGTCCCAACCTCCACTTTGGGCCTACAGTAAAGCTTTAATTAGGCAGCTGTGCTAAAAAAAATTCTACTGAATGGTGTTTTTTCACTTTCTGAGACATGACCTAAGTTCCCAAATAACCTACCTAAGAAGATCTATAGAGGTACAAATGACTAAAAATAACTTCAGGATATCAGAAAATTACAGAGACCTCCAAGGGTCTTAACGAGAGCATTTTTTTAGGAATACTTTTGTGTTCCCTTGTAATACTTTTGCAATCCCTCGTAATAAGTTTTTGTCCCCTTACAGAAACAACCTAATGGCACAGAAGGACCAGAAGAGAAAAAAGTATTATGAGGGAAGTCAAAACCACTGCATGGGAGTGTAATAGTGGTCTTCCTAAATGTCTTAGGGGTAGAAAATGACCAAAATGTACAAAATGGCAAAAAAAATTCACAAAGGGCTGAAAAAACAGCAACTCAAAACAAAAAGTGACAGAAAATCCCCTTAACAGGTCTGAAAAGGTCCCAACCTTTTCTTTTTCCTTCGCATGAAGTGAAACAAACTGATCTGTTTCATGTTATTTTCTCTGTGAAAGACATATTAGCTCATGTCTATGATAATCGGACCCTTGTTTGTGCAAACCCACCAAAATAATTGTTTTGTAAGACTGTTAAGACTTCTGAGTTTTTATTATTCAAAAAATATTTAAGCAGTGCAATCGAAACAAAGTTAAAGTACAGGGTGGACATGAAGAATGGTATCAAAAGCACAAAAAAATACAATGTTATCCTGAGTTCCAGTGAACTGAGATAGAGAATAAGACTGAAACGTCCTGTTAGATGTCACAAAAGATCCTCGAAAATTGGCAAAAACAAACAGTAACTTATGGCACTGGTGTAAGTTCAGTCACATGCTCAGCAGACTGCGTATAAATACTTAGATATGATCGTGCAAATGACCAGAAATATCTTGCAGCTGTGCATGTGTGAGTTTTCTCAGGCATTTCAGGCTTCATGTGGCTGATGGAAGAAGAGTTAGCCTCTCCTTGGAAGCAACAGGACAGTTTGAAACGAGCAGACCGGCGATGCTGAAGAAATGTCGTCACACAATGAGAGCGCCTCTGCTCGGGGCGGCGCTCTGTTAAAGAAATATACCAAGAGCCAAACATTAGAGACTTTGAGTCCATGCAGGTGCTCGGTTAGGTGTCTGTGGCACTTTGAGGCAGCTGGAGTCGTGTTAGTTAAAGTGATTCCAGAGAGATTAACATATTCAGTGAGGAAGCACTAGAAGCAGAGATTATACAGCGTGTGTTGGGTGTTAAAAAAAAATGCAAATTTTACACATTCTCATCAGAGATCAAGTTCAACTAGCACAGAATCACAACAATATGTTCAGAAATTTTTTTTATGTACATTGCACAAGAGAGAGTCAGAATATGTTCAAAATACTGATTAGGCAGAAAGCTGGCATTATTCTATTTTTTATCTTATCGTCTTCAGATCTCATTGAAAGACCAAAACCAGAAACATCTTACAGTTCTCTAATGATGTAAATCATTAAGAAGGGTTTTTTCCACACTCACTCGGTTTTGGACTTTTCATGAGATTCCCTGACAAAAAGATATCCAAAGACTCATCCTGTAACTTTTCACAGGATGAAGAAGCTCTTTCCAGAAGAGCCACAGAGGGGAGGCGCCCTTTTTCCTGCTACAAGTAACTCACCAGGTTACGGCTCCTCTCTCTCTCCTCTCTCCCGCCCTGCAGAGTTTGGGACATTCCCTGGTTGGGGCGAGTGTAAGAGAACGGCCTCATGCCTGTATCTGTGGTCCGATATCGCTCTGAGCGAGGAGGTTCTGCAGTGCGGTACCGCTCTGTAGTCTGCTCGGCCCTGCGGTACCGCTCAGCCTCCCACTCAGAGTACGGAGGCAGGCCGTCCTCCTCCTCTGGACGGTTGCTCGGTGAGCGGCTGTAGTAGCTATCGCTGCCTTTCCCCCTGGAGCTGCCTTTGGATGGAGTGTCACTGTCCTCGTCAGGGCGAGCACCACCTCTGTCCCCTCCTCGCCCCCTTGCCTTGCTCTCCAACACATCATTGAGGAAGGTGTTGTCATATCCTTTGCTCTTGGACGGGCGAGAGGGTCGGTCGCTGTCCCATGTGTCCCTTCGTTTCTGCAAAGGTGAAGGGCTGCGACGACGCCACCCGTCATCTTCCTTTCTGTAGAAACGCCGTGGGGGGCTGTAATCCCGCTCGTAGTGGCGGTCTGGAGGCTCAGCTCTGCGGCCACGAGAGCCGAACGCCTGGGCAAACTCCTCCAGCTCATCAAGAGAGCCGGTGCGTCCTCGCCTGCCCAACGTCTTTCTCTGAAGGTGTTCTGAGCGAGCGTTCCACCTACAGAGAGGAAGAGCAGATACTTTAAATAAATATAAACAATGAATCCACAGGGAGGATGGTTTTGGACTTTCTGCTCTCCGCTGAGTCAAAAAGGTCAACTCATCCTCAGAAACACTAAATTACACTATGATCATACCGTCTGTCCAGCTCATCGTCTGATTGGTTCCCTCTGTCACGTCTCAGGCGTCGGCTCTGTGTATGTGGAGCTGCACGGTTCACAGTCAGGTCGTCGAGGTCAGCGATTGGAGGGAGCGCCTTCATCTGGACGGTCTGGTAAGTGTGTCTGAAGTCAGCAGTTCCTCCGTCATGGAGAGAGCTGAGCTCTGAGATGCTACTGGCTGTTTAGACAAACACGTTAGTAAAGAAAATTTTCTTTTTCATTCATCAATGAGTGAATTTGAAGTATTTATGGTAAATTATTTGATTACATTTGTTTGTTTTCTTCCAGAGTAACCTCTTTTCTCTGTGATTAGGGTTAGTTTTTATGAAATGGATGCAGGGTGACATGAAAACTAACACTTGTTAATTCGTAAAAACCATGCATGCGCACAAAAAAACAAAACACAAACAAACAAACAGACGTCCAGCCTCACAGATCACAGTAACTAACTCCCCTACTCTGTGCAGGCTTACGTTGGAAAGCAGCCATCTTGACAGAAGGAAGCTGAGCCAGCTGCTTCTCTATGTAGTACACAACTTTCATTGAGTCCTGGGTGGGACTGGCTTTCAGACGATACCCACTGCGCACTGTGGATGTGGACACACGCACACACACACACACACACACACACACACACACACAGGAGCACAAATACAGCACACGGACACACAAAGACATGACCGTGCAAACAGGAAGTGAGTCCAGAGGCTTTGACCGGTCTAACAGGAGCGCTGGCTTTTGCAGAGGCGTGCACATATAATAATGAGGCTTTATTTACTCTTCCTTTCATGTGACTTTAAAGCCACAGCGAAAGGTTGGCACCAGAGACATGATACCACACACATTTTGTCCACAAGGAGGCTCCAAAGTCAGAATAAACCAAAAGTGCCTCACAGCAGCTTCATCTACAAACATTTAAGTAGATGTTGCATGACTGCGTATAGCCTTTAGATTTTCCATTCTTGAACCCTGCAGACAGATATATGTTTATAGCTCTGCCTCTGACTAATCAAACAGCTCATCAAAGTTCAGGATTTTGAGTGGAAATAGGGATGACCGAAATTTTAAAGGTCACCCCTCTGAACACAAGACTCCATGCCTGGACAAACACACATAGAATTAAAAAAAAACCAACAACAACCAAACCCATAAAGGTTATTATTAGTATCAGATAATGAACATGCATGTTTAACGTGAGCATGAGGGATGCAAAATGGAGGAAGTGTTAGTCAAGAAAGTGTCTGTGATGGTGATGCACTGACAGGACCATAAATACAAACTTCTGGAGTTTGATTATATTCATCCAAAAACAAGTGGGAAAAAATCTTCAGGATACTTTTAAAAAGTGTTGTTTTAATGAATTAGTAAAAGTAGCTAAAAAAACTGACTAAACTTTTCTCAGCACTGCAGTCATTATACCTACAAGATATAGTGTCTGTCTGCCCCTAATTTCAGTAGTATTAACAGCAAAACTAGGTGGTATTATTATGCATTAAATATGTATTAATGCAATTCTGCTTTAAAAGATCAAAAAGTGTTGCTAAGCAAGCACTAAAAACTGCAAAAGCCTTTTATCATTCCTGCTTTTAATCCTCTTCAGTGCACGAGGACTCAGTGTTCTTAAGCCCCCTGTGGCTGAAATAAGTACTGCAACACAAACACTGACTGTTAATATTCTACAATACTACAATTCTACAAGCCAAAACTTATCTTTTTTTATTTGTTCATTCCTTTTTTTTTAATAATCATTTATTTTCTAACACTTCTTTTCTTAAACTGAGTAAAAATAGATCACAGGTTTGGAGCATTTGTCCCATGTTGTTTCTTTCTCTCCCGGGCTTCAACAGGGAATAAAATAATCTTCTCAAAATCTCAACTGTTTTGTGAAATCTCACCTCCAACCAGATTATTCTCCACTGAGGGGATTGAAGCAACTTTGGGCTCCACATGAGATGGTGGAGCAAGAGGGACCACAGAGGGGACACCAGGGATGTAATATGGATACACAGGAACTGGAGCAGGCGGCCCTCTCTTTGCCATCTTCCCCGCCTCGTATACTGCGCAGGAGAACAACAAACCCATCATACAGTGTGATATTGACATGAAATGGACAGATTTATTTCTGTTGATGTGTTTCTCACAGTGTCGGGGACAGCAGCAGGTTTCGGGACAGCAGCAGCAGCGGACGTAGCAGCAGCAGGAGTGAGGACAACACTGGCACCAGCAGATCCCCAAGAAGAGCAAGAACAGCACGCTACCGAGGACGACGGAGCCGACAAACGCCCACTCTGGAATGTAAACACACACACACACATTTCTGTCATTCAATAATCGATCACTACAGACATTTTCAGCTCATGTTCTGAGGTTTTATATCTTTCAAGTCTAACTTTGTATTTTGTTTTAAAATCTCACAGCAGAATTCAGAGATCACAGTGTTGTAACTGTTACAAACAAAGACTTCTAAAAAAGGAAGACTTCAGGAGATTTAACCCTGTAAAGCCTGACACATTAAAACATATCCAGAAAAACTCTACCTTTTGGAACTGGGATGTACCATATATTAACAAAATCCACAAAGTGTAGAGCGTTATCATTTTGTAAATGATCCATCTTTTTGTATCACATTTGGTAAATTGGGTGGTTTTGGCAACTTTTTTAGTAAAGTTCTTAGTGAAATATGATCTTTCAATGCAGAAAATAATTATTTTTTAAAATGAGGAACAAATTTGATGTTATTTTTATGACAAATTCTTAAAATTAGCAAGATTGCTCAGAAAAAATAGTGTGGATGGTTTCATGTGTGCAGCAATTCCAAAAAGGGCCAAAATATAACTTCAGATTCCTGTAGTGGAATGATTATCCTCAAGGGGGTAGAATACATTTATATATGTATATATATATATATATATATATATATATATATATATATAATTATTGTTTTTTTTTTTGAAAGATTTTTAAGGAAACTATTTATCGTGTTGATTAGACAGAAGTCTTTTAAACTCATGAATCGAATATGATACATTCTCAAATATAGGGTTATTATTTTTTTCTGTTTCTATTTTTCTCGAAACAATACTTCTAAGCAGCTCTAAAAAAGGAAAGTAGAGGCAAACTCTTGTGAAGCAAGAATGACTCTTATCCTTCATCACATCTCCAAAGCATCCAAACCCTAACAACAGACTTCCTCAGGGTGTGCCAAAGACTGAAAACACACTAAACATTTACTGTGGCTACAGACAGACTCTTTATCCCTATGGGAATTCAAGTCATTAGCTCAGGAAAGAACTAAAAGTGTTGTTTTTTTTCTCAGACTGTTTATCTTTTTGTTTATTTCAAGTGCAGTACAACTGTTAGTGGAAGAAAAGTTTGATTGGTCAATTAGAAATAAATGCGAAGAAGCCAGAAGATGCCAGGCAGTGGGACAAAGTGCAGGTGAGGGGCCGTACCTGGCATTATCTCCACATCAAACTCAGGTAGGAGGTCGTCCGGCTGACCTGTCCGGCCTGCAGAGAGAGGGAGAGCACAGGTGAAGGCCGGCAGAGGAAGCAGGAAGCGAGAGCCCAAAAGTTAGAGGTTGGGTGAATAAGAGCACTTGGTAGCAGAGAGATTATTGGCCTGAAACTCTAACCTGTAAACATGGATATGAGTCAGCATAGTGAGGGGTCAAAGGTCAAAACACACTGTACTCTGAATCCAAGTTTAGCAGCAGGCTGACTGTACCGCAGTTCTGTTACACTTTACTGACATGACCTCAGCCAGGCGGTGAGAGAGCAGGAAGAGGGGGGGCGGTGGAAACTGGGGCACAGAACAATTCTGGGGCAACTGTTTACCATGGGAACTCATCATAAAGAGGCTGTAAGGTGGTGAAACAGTGAGCCTTTGTGCTCAAAAGAAGAGAGGCTGAACATCCTGGGTGTGAGTAACTTCACTGTTAATGTTGAAGGACAAACAGCTGCAGGTGGCGATGTTTTCATCAGGCTCAAAGTGAGGTGTAAGGACTATAATTACAGTAAAGAGCCACTGATCCGTCTGCAGGGGTAGACTAAACACCCACAGACTGCTGAGTCGACTGTTGCTGTGGAGGGGGGAGGAAAACACACAGTGTAGCCTCCCCACCTGATAAAAAGTAATCTGGGTGCCCTGACCTGGCACACTCATCTACATACCATGAAGCTCAGTAACACTGAGTAACCTGAGAGAGCTGAGGAGTTATGCAGAGAGGGAGGCAGAGAGGGAGGAGGTGCAGGAGGAGATTTCGCAATACAAAAGGGAGCGCAAAGAGGAGGGACGGGAGTGAACAAGAGAAAACCAGACAAGATAAAGGAGGTGATGGAGACAGAAACAAGAACACTAAGAAATTCAGAGAAATCACTTTTTTGTGTGAGTTAGTGGGAGAAGTGAGGCCTCATTTCTGTACAGTTGAGCTCATTATTTTAACTTCTCTGTCTTTGAAAGTTTTATGCCAACTATTTATGGAGAGGAAAACAGAAACACAAATTTAAACCAGCATTTTGCCAGCCTCAATTGCTTAAAGCTCAGTTTAACAGCTAGATTAAGATCTGGTTGATGTGTCTGGGGGAGCGGGTTTGTCCCTCAAATTTCATACTTTCATATGCTTGAAGTTTTACATGCCAAAAAAATAATTCAAATATAAAATTATGGCTTCATAACTTTTCCTATTTTGGCCAAAATGAGCTGAATTTGCGAATTCCTCCAATAATACTGTTGAGTATCAGTTCGGGTTGCAAAGTGGTGGACAATTTCAGGAAAGTGTCCTCAAAACTTTTGTGTGAACTCAAGTTCAGGCAGATAGGGAATTTTCAGGGTTTTCTTTCTTGTTAACTACCAGGTAGATACAGTTCCTATGAATTCCCAAAAATTCCCATAAAAGTTCCTAACTTTGGAAGTTTGCAGAATTATTTAACCTTAGCATTAGTCCTTTAAAAATTGAACTACAAACAAGTGTTTTTGTCTTATTTTTAGGGGAAAAAAATCTTATTTAAGTTAATTTGAACCACATTAACCTGAAAAGCCTAAATAATTTATTATTTCAAGATACTAAATGACAGAAATGAGGCTGGACTTGCTCAAAAGATTTGAAACTAAAACGAGTTAATTTAGACGTCATGTTATTATCTTCTCATCTGACATGTTTTGGACTTCAGCTTTGGCACGGTTCTTATTACTACACAACAAAATCGGAGAAATTTGTGAATATTTTCAGCTCATTTTTAGACAGAAATTGAAAAAGCACCAAGCTCAAGTTCTAAATGTTATGTAGTTTTGTCAAGAAGCTCATAAATTTCAGTCATCTCGCTGTTAAAGGGAGCTCAGTATTGTTTTCCTGACACACTGGAGCCCCCTCCTCTGCTCTGTGAGCTGACTATAATCAGATTAGAGCAGAGGAGGCCTGAATGAGCACATCGTTGTTCACCAAACTTAAAGGAAGAAACCATTTTGGATCCACACTCACTGCTGGCTCATGTTTTTGCTTGAGTTCAGCCTAGTTCTTGTCTTTTTACCTCTCTCTCCTCTTGCCTACAGCAGCTCTTAACATACCCCGGCCTCCTCTGGGTTGCCATGCTAACGGCTCAAGGAGTCTCTGGAAACAAAAGCTTCCACCAAATGATGTATTCATGGTACAAGATGGAGACAACGTGAAGTGAAACAACAAACCCTGTGCAGATGATCATTTCATCACATATACATCTGCTTCAGTCACAGTCCAGACAAATGAGTGTTCAGAGAAAGTGACCTGTGAGGTGGTCTCCATGGAGACTGTCGTAAAAACACTTGGGAAGCCTGAGACAAAGAGTCTCTTTGCTGAAACTTTTACATCATATAGAAACATGCTTCACCAACTTTATCAATCCTTTTGTGAAAATCTGAAGGCTTACCGAGTACCAGTAGCTCCAGTTGGTCTTCATTCTTCCCCACCAGATCATCAGCGACCACAACTTTGCAGAAATACACTCCACTGTCGCCCCACTGAAGCTCCCCGATACGCAGGTCTGCTTCTGCACAGACACACGGTGGGTGAGAGGTCAAAGATGCATCGTTTTCAAAGATGTAGATTGAATGGAGGACAGCTGTTTGGTCCTGATAAGACTTGGGGTTTCACAGGGAGTCAGACATGAATAGGAGCAGGAGCAGGGATCTGGTTTGAGTGTGTGTGTGTGTGTGTGTGTGTGTGTGTGTGTATGTGTGTGTTTCTCTCTTCTTTTGTAAGGTAAAGACAAAGGAGGTGGTCTTAGAGAACAGGAAACACTCAAACAGCTGCCCTGTATAAATGTGACCTTACTGTTTATGATGCTGATGTCTCTCCCTTTGTAGTGCTCAGCCAGCGTCATAGAGGCTCCCTGCGCTGACGCCACCACACGCACCGTGCGTCCGCTGTCTGAGCACTCCAGGTGGGATTTGGTGCCCAACTCCGAAGCTTGGGCGGCCAGACTCCCCGGCAGGGTGAAGGACTCTTTGGTGCGGTCTCGACAGTAGGACTTGTACCACCATTGAACCACAGGGGCCTGAGAGGAGGGCGTGTGGTACTGACAGGGGAGGACGATGGACTGGAAGAGCATGGCGAGGCGCTGCTTATCCCGCACTGTGACCTGTACGCCATCACACACATACACTGACAAACAAAACAGAGACAAGGAGTAGAGATGAGATCTCCACCGAGTGTGTTGGACAAACACGTGTTGCTTATAACTAAACTAGAGTGAACAGCTCCTGGATGGAATCAGTAATAACAGGAAAAGGATGCAGAAACAGCTGTGCCTCCTCTTTGTCTGCGCCTGAGACGACACCTGGGAGATTTTCAGCATCATATTAGAAAAAGTACAGAGATGTTGTGTGGGGGCTCCTCTGCGGCTCCGTGCCAGGGTCAGGGAGGTCAAATTCCTGTGTGTGTGTCTGTGTGTGTGTGTATGTGGGGGAGGCCTGTGGAGAGGCAGGGGGTTGTCATCACACAGGGAAGGGATGGAGGAGAGCGTGGGGTGCTTTCTGCGAGTCATATTAAGTCGAGGTGGGGCAGGAACTCCCTCTAAACATTTCCCAGCAGACAGGAAATCAACACAAAAGCCTGGAGCATGATTTTCCCGAGGAGCGTTTACAGTTTTTATCTTAGATATTTCCTTCTATGAGCAACAGGCGACTTTTTTACCATCCACCTTTGGGACTGTGACTGTGAGACAGCTGAAGATCATGCAAAACTGAGCATTTTATCTATAAACTGTTAGAAAAGGTGGACTATGTGAAATAATTTCTTTTATTTAATCCTGTTGAAGATGAAATGTTAGATTTCAAAAAGGTTGAATCTGAAAATCTAACAACCACACAGAAACATTTCATGTGCTACAAGAATGACCCCGGTTATAAAATGACTCATTCTAGATAAATCAAGAGGAGAGTTTAAGATCATCCTTTTCTCTATTTT
Source organism: Thalassoma bifasciatum (assembly GCA_008086565.1). NCBI lineage: Eukaryota > Metazoa > Chordata > Actinopteri > Labriformes > Labridae > Thalassoma > Thalassoma bifasciatum. The sequence continues at coordinate 421,963 of RPOG01000120.1, forward strand.
AGGTGCAGTCATTGTAGTGTTTAGATTTAATGATTGATACAGCACAAACAAAAGAGGAGGCGCGATAGAGCCCCTGAATTCCTCCCACGAAGCAGCCCTGGTTATCCTTTTGTTTCCTTTTTCATGGACCAGTCCATTGTGGGGCCGAGCTGAAGCACCCCCCCCCCCCCTCTGTCCAACTTCAGGAGAAGAGAGGGGGGGAGGTCATCAACCCCCTTAACCAATGAGAGCATCTGCCTTCATCCAGCTGGTTGGAGAGAGACCAATAGATTCAAACCGAACCGTTAGCTGTGAATGCCCTCAGTCAGTTTGAGGTGAGGACAAACAAACATGTTACTGTAACTATTGTTCACACAGAGTCTGCATCAGGTGTGACTCACTGTATTGAAACGAACAGGTTGCACAGAAGACACAGTCTCCTCCTCCACCTCCCTGTTAGATTAGTCTGTCTTGTATTGAAATAACTTGTGGTCAGTGGTAGCGGCTGTTTTCCAGGTCAAAGTTCTGCAGCAGGACGCTGCAGGTTTCCTGAACGCAGTCCGGCTTCTTTTCCTCTCCAGAGCTGTCACATTTCCTGCTTTTGCTGTGTCCTACATTCCTGCACATTGATTCAGCAGGCCAACAAAATATAACTCTATAGGGCTGAATACTGCCTGATAACAATTTTAACAGAACTTAACAAAACAAACAAAGTTGAAGATAAGAGACAGGACTTTTCAGACCACAGATATTTTCCAAACAGCCTGGAGTCCTTGTGTGCAGTTTAGTCACAACTTAACAGAAATACAGCTTTTGTTTGACACTGTTACTGTCATTTGAATTTATTTTTAATAAATATTCAAATCATATCCCCAACTGAATAATTGTTTTGAGTCTTTGTTAAGAGTCAGGAGTCAGTACTCCATTATGCATTCTGTAAATAAGTAATATTTTCTGCCTACTCTAGAACAAATAAACTATTTCAGGCCTGTTATGCACAAAAGAGCTTCAAATCTTTCAGTTTGAGGACCTTAAACCATATAATAGTCCACACTTGTACTTAAAAAGTCTTAAATTGATATTTCCAGCTTTATATTATTGCTTGGACAGTAGGTACTCTTGAAAAGCGGCTCTCATGATAATTACTGTTTAGAAAAAACAGATTGTACTTTGGTTTGGTAGACTACAGCAGAAAAACAGACAGATTGGTCTCTGAAAAAGCTTTTTTTTTTGGCGTATTCTTAGAGATACAGTTGTTTTTCTTTTTAAAGAATTAACACAGTAAAATACTGTATAGTTTTAAGTTCCTTAATGGTTGATTGGCGTCTAGAAAATGTGCAGAAAACCTCTTTTCGCCCAGCTGAGACAGAAGTAATGTCTGAGCCTCTATAATCACAAGTTTACACGGATCAACCTGTTGCGCCTTCGCCGTAAAGAGACGCTTCACGCAAAACAGACACATTCATGAGAAGAGAGCAGGACTCACCAGATGCTCCCAGGAAAATAGTCAGCAGGTAAAAGTTCATCCTACAGTCCGTTTTCACAGTAAAGTGCACTTTATCCGCATGTTGCCTTCCCGTCGTCCGCTAACTGCTAACAGAGCTCCGGACTGCTGCGCGTAACGGGACTGTACCACTTCACACAGAGGTGAGCCCGAGCCCGCAGCACTGCTCCAACATAACTACTGCTTTAATGATTATTCCCCCAGAAAAACACAACCTCAGAGCACATTTAACTCGATTGTATCTCCTGAGCCCTGATGGTGTGAGTTCTGCACCGGCTTCAGCAGCAGAGTGTGCCGGGCAGAGAGAGAGGTCTGCCCGGGGGAGGTGGAGGGAGGAGGGGGCAGCAGCTCCATGATGAAACCAGGTCAGGGTGGGATCTGGGTTTTTCAGGAATTTTACTGTCCACGGGCAAAGAGTTGTGTACTGAAAAAGGTACTACACTGTAACAACTGCAAATAAAGTTATAATGAGAGCACTGAGTCTACAATTACACAAACAAGATTAAATTAAAAGCCCCAGAATTTAAATTAACATGCATTAATCTATTGTGTTTTTTATGCTCTGTAAGGAAAAAGATTCATTCATGTTTTATGAAATTTAAAAAGTCCCTATAAAGACATGATAAAATACTGTATATTTCTTCCAGTGTTAGGGGTACAGAGCATAAACTCAACATTTTGAGAAATAAGATGAAAGTCTGAGATAACTGTCACAATTTGGAAACCAGGTCAAAGTTATAGGAAAAAAGTCAATTTTTTTTAGATATCGAATCCCAATTTTCTAAACAAAGCCAAAATAATGGGGAAAAGTCAAAATTTCACTATAAAAAGTAACATTTTGAGATGAAAAGTCAAAGGCTTGGCTCAAATTCAATTTTCCACCTCAAAATTTGGATCTCATACGGAAAAAGATAATAAAAAAACCCAGTTTTTCTTTTTTATACCTTGAACTGGCAGAGATTGGCTCCTACACATTGCAGAAGGTACCTGGAAACAATTAATGATTCATTTCCAACTCTGAAGAACTGACATTAGCCCGTCAATAAAGTGACACTTGTGTGCTAGGTTGCCCATGACAACAGGTTATGGCACAGCCTCACCAAAATCATATCAGCTTACCCACCAAATGTGGACAAATGGCTGAAACGACCAGTTTCTCTGGACCCAGGAAAGGGTTTTCAAAAGTTTACATACCTGTTTAAAAAGCACTTATATTGATGCTCCAATCTTTGGTGGTAAATGTAAAAAGAATAACAAAAGTGGGTTGATTATTACCCATGTATTAGCTATTAATTTTCAAGGAAACATTCATTCATTTATTTTTTATTTTATTTGAGTTGAAAACAAGAAAATGCCAGCAGATTGAAAGTTCAGCTTGATTTTCAGAATCAGTTGTGTTGTTTTCCGTGTATTTTTGAAGAATCATAAACTCACATGAGTGAGTGAGTACTCAGCATGACACAAAAAGACTCAGGGGGCACACAAGGAAAAAAAAAGGTTAGGAATCACTGCTCTAGATGAAAAAACTTGTTTTCTTTATGATATCTAACTTTTTTACCATGAGAATTCAAAGCATATTTTCCTGAGATTTCCCAAGATGCAACTTTTTAAAAAAGATAAAGAAAACAGAAATGAGCCTCACCAACCTCAGTCATGTTGGCCGAGACAGCGAGGCAGCTTTGTGCGCCACCTTCTGGCTAATTACAGCTGTCAACCTATGATTTTGTCTAGATTGTCAAAGAATGATCCTGTTGTCTCAGGGAAACAATGGTTTTCTTTACATATCGAGAAAAACACCCTGAGAATATGAGTAAAGTTAACTTGCTGTCTCTATAAAATTGAGAAAATAAAATGCTCTTGATTATGACCTTTCAGGGCTTCCATACAACTGACAGAAGTAGTAGGTTTCAGTGCCTAAGTCTGTGGTTCCCAAACTTTTTATGCAGCATCCCCTTAGATAAAACAATTAATAATTATTTCACTCTGTTTTCATGTGATCTTGAGTAATTTTTCCCAATATTTCAAGAAAACAAGATTTATAACTGATGAAGTAATAAGTATAGCAGCAGAAAGTTGGATATAAGACAAATAATTGGTAGATTTTTCATACAGTAATCAATTTAGCAGGCATTCTGTGTAGTTCTTTTACTCTGCTCCATGAGCAAATTTTTAAACCTCTACATCTAAGAGAAATAATTTCTTGCACAAAAACACAACAAAAAGGTTCAAAGATTTTATTTGTAATGAAGCAAGATTTGTCACACTTACAAAAACAAATAGGCAATAACCTCTGGAAAATGGATTTCAGGCACATGTAAGAAAAAAATAAATTGTGCTGCTAAAGTTTCAAAGACAAAATAATGTTTGAAAAAATTAAATTGGGAGAGCATTCAACTTTCAGTAACACAATTTATTCACAATCACTTCTTTATCTGTCATCAATGTAATCAATGTGATCACGACTGCCACCATAACGGTCACGTCGGTCATCAAGGCGATCACGACTGCCTCGATACTGATCACGACGATCATCCAGACGATCCTTACTTCCTCTGTAAGTATCGCGCTGATCATCGAGACGATCCTGACTTCTTCGGTAGTGATCCTGTTGCTCATTCAGCCGATCCCGACTGCCTCTGTAGGTATCTTGGTCATTCAGCCGATCCCGACTGCCTCTGTAAGTATCTTGATCATTCAGCCGATCCCGACTGCCTCTGTAGGTATCTTGGTCATTCAGCCGATCCCGACTGCCTCTGTAAGTATCTTGATCATTCAGCCGATCCCGACTGCCTCTGTAGGTATCTCGTTGATCGTTCAGCTGATCTCGACTACCCCGATACTGATCACGCCGGTCATCCTGATAACGCTGAGAGTCAACATCACTGCCCTTGCCGTCATGTCTGCCTTTACCACTATAATCACTGTGACGATCATCCTCAGGCCTCTGGCCGGCTGCTCCTACACTGTAGTTGCTTTTTGGTGCAACATCTTTGTCTTCATCCTTGGATTTATCATCTCTGTGCTGCTTTGCTTCGGCGGCATCCTTGTCCAAAGGTGTCATTTCTTCTGGGGATCTTTGACAAACAAGAGGAAGATTCAAAGTCATGACAATCATTCTAAGTGGTGGTCAAAAGGGCAGAAGCCTCCAGGACGTATGGTACATACCCTTCAGCTGGCTCCTCTTTCTTGCCTTTCCTGCAGCAGCAACAATAGACAACAATTCCCAGAACCACAACACCTGCCACGGCTCCACCAATTATAACTGCAGTGGATCCAAGGTTCATACTGCCTAAAAGAACAAACATTGTCTGCTTTTGTCAGCTGATAATATGAAATTGCCCCACACCAACCAATCTTCTTTTGCTGATGGTCACACTCACCTGGCATTACACTTAAGGTAAGGTTGCAGCTGGCTGAGCCGATTCGATTTTTGGACAAGCAAATGTAGAAGCCGGACATTTCTTTAGAGACGTTAAAGAGGGATAAAACTCCATCCTCTGCGACACAACGACAACAATTAGAGTTAGCACGTGCATGTAGGTATTAGAGCTTAATGATTAAGATACATACTCTCAGTCGTCCTTGGAGGAAAGTTCCTGGGGATGTTGTCAACACTGTAGCTTGACCATTTATAGGCTGGTTGAGGTGATCCCTCCTCTGATATGCAGGTGAGGCTGATGTTGTGTCCGTACTCTGCAGTTCCCTGAATCTTACAGACTGGCTTGGAGGGAGGGACTGTGACAAAACATCAACAATCCATTTTGTGACAGCAGCACTGTTGAACCACGTGGACATGATTTTACACACACACACACACACACACACACACACACACACACACACACACACACACACACACACACACACACACACAGAGTTAACTTAAGTCTCACCAAGCACTAAAAGGAAAGTGGTGGCTGCAGGTATCCCCTCATCATCATTGGGAATCTTGACGCTGCACTGGAACTGGCGGCTGTCCTGCATGGTCAACCCTATTAGACGAAGAGTGCTCACTCTCCTTTCGGGGTCGACTTCCACAAAGGCCCGGTTTTCATACGCTGGGGAAATGTCAATTGGGTTGTTTGTGAAGTAGGTTGCCACAGATTTCTGGAAGGTAAAGACAAATGTTTTACAAAACGTATGCTCACTGCAACTACACTGCCTAGCCAAAAAAAAGTTGCCACTTGGATTCAACTAAGCAAATAGGTACGAGCCTCCTATTGGATAATTACTGCATGGATGATTATCTTTCAGCTGGAAACAAGTTATTTAACCTCAGCTGATACAATGAATAACTTCTTATGTCTTAAACAACTATTTTCTCAAACACATCCCGTGGTCGTGGAAAAGATGTTGGTCTGTTTGAGAAGGGTCAAATCATTGGCATCAAGCAGAGAAAACATCTAAGGAGATTACAGAAACTACTAAAATTGGGTTAAGAACTGTCCAACGCATTACTAAAAAGTGGAGGGATGGTGGGTAACCATTGTCTTGGGTGCATCAGGGTAAGAAGAGAGGCAGGTGAAGTGATGCACCCATCATACCTAGTGCCTACTGTACAAGCCTGTGGGGGCAGTGTTATGATCCGGGGTTGCTGCAGTTGCTCAGGTCTGGGTTCAGCAACATTATGCTCCCAAAGAATGAGGTCAGCTGCCGACCTGAATAAACTGGATGACCAGGTTATTCCATCAATGAATTTTTTTCGTCCTTAATGGCACAGACATATTCCAAGATGACAACAGCAGGCTTCACTAGGCTCAAATCGTGAAAGAGTGGTTCAGGGAGCATGAGACATCTTTTTCACACATGGATTGGCCCCCACAGAGTCCAGACCTTAACCCCATTGAGAATCTTCGGGTTTTGCCAGAGTAGAACTTTGTGCAGTGGTCAGACTCTCCCATTATCAATATGAGATCTTAGTGAAAAATTAATGCAACATTAGATGGAAATAATTCTTGTGACATTGTAGAAGCTTAAACAATGTCACAGCAACTGTGTGCTGTAATCAAAGCTTAAGGCGGCCAGACAATATATTACAGTGTGTGACCATTATTTGTGGCAACTTATTTTTTTTGTCCAGGCAGTGTATATCATAGTACTTTCCACACAGACGCCATTAAACATGACTTGTTTACAATATGTATTAGAAGATAACCTGTTGCACTTTATTATAGATCATAAAATTTGGTTTCATTTTGAACAATGGTTGGTTAGGTGCAAGAGTCAGACTGTTCATCTTCATTCATTTAACTGTACAAAGGTCAACAAGAAGAAGCTCCAAGCGTTCGTATCACATTCAGTGAATCACAATTGAAGTAAACTTTTATAAAGTAAACCTCACTGTTTTGCATTCAAGAAAGACATAAAAACTGCAGATTTAGTTAAACTTGTCACCATTGGTTCACCAGCTTCATCAGGGGCAGCTTCCCATGAGAGGACCATTGTATTGAACGCTCTGGCTGGTATGAATGTACATGTTAGAATAATTTCACCCCCTTTTTCTGCTTCATATTCTTCCTTTTCAATGGAAACCTGGATAGCACTGCAGCAAGAAAGCACTGCAATAAAAAGAAATGCATTATGAGAAATTAGTTTCATATTTGGTGCATATTCTGCAAAAAGACAAAATGCCTTTAACAGTTCAACTTAAAAAGAAAGCCTAAGTCTGTTCAAAATCCTGCTTCAAACAAGAAGTTGGGTTGATGATTAACCCAGGTGATAATACCACAAAGGTGTGGCAGTCAATCCCTGAAAAGAAAAAGAATAAAAACTTTACTCCTACCTGTAAGGGACAAGAATATCTTTCTCAGTCCGAAGAGCATCTTTGTTTTTAACCGTAGAAAACAATCAAGAAATATAGGGTTTAGAAAAACTGAAATCTGATGCTCCTCAGAGGCCAAGAGTTATAGCCCGCCTTCACCTTCAGGGTGAACTCCCAGGTATGAAGCGGTCTCTTCCAGGTAATAAGTCAACAGGGCACAGTCACATGTCAACACAGGGCCAATCGTTGACCTGTGACAGTTTAAGTTAACCTGCGCATTAAAGGTGTGAGGAGGAGGCTCTTGATTAAAAAAGGTCTGAATATTATAATAGCTTAGAAAGAGAAAGAGGAGAGAAGGAAGACGAAGCAGATCCCTGAGAGACAATAACTTGTAGACATTAATTCATGGGTGAATGAAATGACTGATAATGCAGATCAACTGCTCTCAAAGTGATATTGAGTGTTCAGTCCTCATGTTGTACTCAGGTTGTCCTGCAGGCTGCAGTGTTGTACTTACACTGATGCTGCAAGTGTTTGATGAAAATGTGTAGATCCACAAAGCAGATATTATTTAACTCAACCTCTGCACCTATTCCAATGCAGTAAACTCAACCCCATATGCAAAACGCACTAGCTACAACCACTCCTGAAGTTGTTTTGATTGCTGAATTGTCCTTTTAAGCTCTTTGGTATTCAGCAGAGGGAGAGAGGAGACTATGCAGACAGAGTGCTCTTTCAGTAGCTTTGGAGGAATGAGGTTACAGATTCAGGCTTGAGTCTGGACAATGATGCATCCCTATGTGGCCCAACGAGTCAGCTGTGGCGAAGTATGTAAGCCGTAATGGGCTTTATGTTGAGACATAAGATAGACTGAATACTCCCGTTCAGCTAGTTTGTAGTGCAGACAGAGATCTTCTTCTGTGACTGTCATATTGATTTAGTTTACCATTGTCAATCCCAGCTCCACAATCTTTTAGCAGCAGTTATTATTGAAGATATTTGACGTCAGGAATTGTAATGCTGCTGTTGTTAGAAGCTTGGACTCTTTTCTCACAGGATGTTAAAGTTGAGGGGCCATGAGATGATGGATGGTGAAATCAGATAACTACAACCTTCTTACATTTATTGATAACATTATTTCAACTTGAGGTCTTTTTGAATGAAAAAAAATATGTTGCAATGATATGACTATTAAATATATAGTACACTAATATCACTATGACAGTTTTCGTTGCTTATACTCATGCAAAAATTAGCATGCATCTTTTACCGCAGCCAAATTAACGCTATTAATCCAATAAAAAATACTTACATAAAAGGCTTAACCCTGTACATGACACAAACTTTTAATCAATTTGTGACTTTGTTTACTCACTAAACTTTATGATTTTAGATTATCTACGTAGAGGGCTACTTCAGTCCTCTAATAATATGTATGAGGCAGTGATTAAAAGTTTCTTGGTTTTTTTTATTTTGTGCCACATCCTGAGTAATGCTGCAACATTTCCAGGTACTACACTCATAATTCTTTTGGTATTCTTGTCTTTACAGTCTGAGTCATGTAATGGCACCATGACAGTTTGCTAGATGAATGTGGGTTGACAGACAATAAATATTTGTGGTTTGCCTTTCTTTTGTTTGACTACATGCACCAAAAGTTAGACAGATAATTTATTGTTGTTTTGAAGCTTTTTAATGCAAAAGATCACAGGATTTTTCCTGTAGAATGAGGGAGTTTCTGGGGATCATTACTTTTTAGAGAACATCACACCCAGCTGTGATTTACATGATTTAAGAACTCCTAAACAATGTTTTTTTTTAGCCTGATACAGTGTGAATTTTAATGTTAAGACCAAGTACAAATACGTGTCTCTGTACTGAAGTAAAACCTTCACATATCTGTACTTTACCTTATTATTTATATTTCTGACAACTTTGACTTGGACTCCTCCACATTTCTTAAATAGAATGTATACTTTCACTCTGCTACATTTCCCTTGGCCATCTTTTTAAAAATTGTTTAAGTCACCTCTTAGAACATCGCTGAATTCTCACAACTCTGAAAACCAACTTCTGAAGATGAACGGAAACATATACACGATCAAGAAACAACTTCATGTTAGTACAAAGACACATGCAACACACAAGGAGGCTGAGAGATGGAGAGAGCTAGTCACCACTGGTGATGGCAGAAGTTTAATTTTCAATGTTGAAGGAGTGAAAGCTTCTATTTCCTCTGACTGGATATTGTGATTTTATTGTAAGGAAGCCTAAATAAATTCCAAAATCAAAAAAACCTAAGTGCTCATTTAAGAAAACAAAACAAAACAAAACAAAAAAGAGGAAAAAATAAAATAAAAACACAAACAAACAAAAACTCAAGACAAAACAAAGAAAAACAACAACTTTAACCTCTATTCTTAATACTTAAGTATTAAACATTTTGTGTCAGGAAATTACTTTTGACCCATACATACATTTTATGTCAGGTTCAATTTTAATAAGAGACAACTTTGACTTGTACTTTTACCCAAGCACTGCTTTCAAGTACTTTTTACAAGACTGTATGAACACTTGCTGTCAGTTCCTAGGGTTACAGTTTAAAGAATGACCCTGTAAACTGGAGACCTGCAGCTTAAAGTAGGTAAACAATGGGCCACAGGAGCAGTTTAGTCCAGGATGATGTTTTTACCAGGAACTAAAAGTTCGTGGAGCCTCTGGTCGAAACGCGGCTTTAGTGTGTATGTGAGAGAGAGAGAGGGAGAGACTGTACCTGCCTGTGCCTGTGTGTTTGTATGTGTGTGTGTGTGTGTGTGTGTGTGTGTAGCACTGGTAGGCTCAGGGCTGGGATTTCGGGTTAAATATTCAAAATGGCGGACGGAGGAGCAGCGAGTCAAGATGAGAGTTCAGGAGCAGGTAATGATTACAGCATTTTACATATTCATACTCATATTCAAACTGTGCTGCTCACAATTTATGATAAACGGAAAACAGACGGAACGCAGACCGACTCACAGATGAGGCTGGAAACGGGTGCTGTTTTAGTTTACACACAGAAAGCTGACTGTAATTTGACAGAGGAGGAAACGACGGCAAATTACATGGAAACATGCCTCCCCCCTTTGTGTGATTAGACGGCTGTACGCCGCTACATATTCATACCTCTGTCGACAAATACAGTTTAGCATATTTTATTAGTAATCGCCGACGTGACTCCAGTTCTTAGATGACATATTTAGATATTTAACGCAGTTTGATTGAAATGAGGATGCTAACAGGCTAGCGTTAGCTCGGCTGTTAGCTGCTTGGCTTTGTGTTGATGCGCTCGGAGCCGTTTGAAAGAGGTTTGCATATTCATTTATGGGGCCGAGCAGCGGCGGTGCTCGGCTCTTTTACCTGATATCTGAGGGGAAACATGTTAAAACGGCAAATATGGATTTAGAGAAAAACCACAGTGTTTGTGTGGTTTTCTTGGGCTCGCTCGACGTGATTTTATAGCCCTGAGCCTTTTGTGCCTGAGCCACAGCAGCAGCAGCAGCAGCAGCCTGTTGTGTTATTCATGCGGGCCTGCTTCAACCAGAGTGCGGAGTTCAGCATATTCCAGCAACCGAGGCTGGAGCTCATCCTCACTGCATGTAAACACAACACTTAATGGCCGAAAAGCGTCCATAAAGTGTAACAATTACAAACACAACATCTTAGTTTGTCGAGCGGCTCACTGGCTAATCTCGCTTTTCTAGCATTTAATACTGAATCCAGCTGAAACAACCGTTGAAGATGTTGTGTTCACGGTCGATGATGTGTTCACGGTCTTTCTCGAATACACCACTGTTTGCACTCAGTTTGAATGAAGTCGAACCAAGCACTTTCCTGCTCCTATAATAGGATTATTTCAGAAAAGCGAGCTTTATTCCAACATTTAAACACAACCTTTTTTTATTATTATTATTTTTAATTTTTAATTTTGGTATCTATCATCTTGTTTTCCCCTCCCTCCCTGTTGTAGTAGTTCTGCCTCAGTGTGTCTGTGCTGAATACAAAGATTGTACCTGTGTATCCCCCCGGGCACAGGGAGGGGTGGTGAGGCCCACTTCCTGAAGGCCACAATAATAACAGGCAGGACATTCTTACTATTCACTCCACCGGTTTCATGGCCGGGCAAGACACAGCATGATGGCAGTTTTTTCCCCTCAAAGTAAAACCCTTTAGGTTGTGTAAAGGAATCCAAGGTGGGTTGTTTTACTGTATGTGCCACGGCAGATGATGGGCTTTGTTATCTGGGGCCCACCAAGTATCATAAAGTTTTGAAATGCATCTAAAAGTTAACAATGTGTGATCATTTTTCACTCATGCATTCATTGGGTGGTGCTTTGTTATGATGAAAAAGGGCCACAATTTAGTTTTTCTGGCTTGTGTACATTTTCACACTTGATGAAGTCCCTGCAGGCTTTCGCACACATCAACACTTTTCAGTTTCCTGACATGGTATGGATTGAGTAAGTAATTGATTGATTATGCAAATAATCAACAGTTCATGCACTAATGAGAAACTAAGGACCATGTTGTCATTTATTGATGTCTTTTGAGTGATAATGCAGTTTTGAGGACTAAATCCACATGTATACCTACTGATACAAACTGCACCCAGTGTGTAAAGCTACAGAGGGGTGTGTTCAGAGTTTTACGTCAAACAGCTCCGTTTGGCTTTTCACATGATACAAATTGGGTTGTTCTATGTATTCCATATCTATGATTGTACAGAAAAGCCCTGTGGTTACTTGGATATCATATTTGAATCTTGAACTTCTTTCTTGTTGCTTTTATAAAGAGGTCACACATAATGGATCTTCTGCGTGTAAAAACTTTGTTGCCAAGGGACAAGTGATCACATGATTGTCCGCTTAAAACTTCAGGCATGGAATGAATTAAATGTATTTGCATCCCTGAAATGACAAAGTGATACACTGTAGGACATCCCAAGCTTAAATAATAGGCTGTTTGTTCATTTGCATTTTGTAAAAATTAAATCCCTGCCTGGAAATAGCTTTAAAAATATATAATTAACTTATTAAACAGGGCAACTTAAATGACAGATGAGAAGTACTTCTGTCATCCCCATACTTAGGCTACTTTTCTCATTTAATTAGTTTTCGAGTTCCACCCTCATTCCAGCCTTGTAGTTCCATCATGAATATTCATTGGTGTAAACACAGTTGTTATGAATAATGCATCATTTGCAGTAATAAATTCAGGACATGCCATCTCAAAGCACTGAGCGGGCCTCCATGAAGGCTGCAGTCAGACAAGTTTTTTTTTTTTAATGTGGAGGAGGAAAATCATAACTAACCAGAGCTGTGTGCTGAGCTCACAGCAGATAAATACTTGTTTCAGTTGATCTGTAGCATGACTAAACAATGCAAAGCAAAAGTGTTTTAGTGTGATTAAAGCCGGGGGGAGCTGATGCTGTGCCAAAGTTTTGCTTCACGGAGTTAAAACAGAGTTCTTGCAACAAATCAAGGCGAGGTTGGCAGACAAATATGGAAAAATGTGTTTGAAAAGGTAGAGAGAGGAGGTAGCACAAGTAGAGGAGGTGAAGTAACACCAAAGAGGAAATGAATGGAGGTCGAGCCACAAGTTGTGATAATCACAAAGCAGCTATTGTCATGTTGAAGATTTTTCAACTGTTTATTCAAAGTCACGGCTTAGAGAAAACTCAGTCCAATCACTTCTGCACCTTTGGGTCAGTAATGGAAAGCTTTTTCTGGGGCCATGTGCCAAAAATCTCTGATCAGAATAAAATTGCTAAAGTTATCACTTTTGATATGTTGAAAAAACAAGATGATGTGTTTTGACATTAAAAATAAGTGTCTGTTAGACATCCCTTGGTGGATGCAGCTTGTATTTTGGCAAACGAGCTGAGCTGCCGTCGATGTCCATACAGCTGGGTCAGGAACATTTTTGAGTTTCAAAACAGCAAACAATTAAAATTAAAGTTATAAGCTGGGTTCACATTTTTCTGTATGAATCAAAATATATAATTTTACTTTTTGTTAGCACCTAAATTGTGCAAATCATTGCAAATGATGTTAATATGCAGCATTTTATTGTTTCCACTAACAACCCCCCAGAAATGTCATGTGGTAAAACGGAACTATGTTGTATAAGAGATCGAAAATATTGCTATTGACACTGTCACAATGAATCAAAATGTAATTGGTGATCTAAACAGACTCAATACACAGTAGAAGAATATCAACACCAGATTTTTGAATGTTAGATATGTCGCCTTAAAGGATGTGTCAGTTTTCAACATTTGTACCATTTGTAATGTTTTTTCAATTAGAGAGGCAAAACTGATTTAAAATGTAACAGTGTCAGTATATATAAGCTTGTTCTTTTTGTGTTCAGTCACAATTTAACCTAATCATTTTTGGACAAAGTAATTTTTTCACTAAGGAAAAATTGCATTGTGAACTAGTACATGGGATTCAGAGTTTGATTTACATCTCTAGACAGCGTTAAAAGAATGCATACATCCAAAAGGCGTTAAAAGGAGCTGTCTGCTGCGGATCAGGCTTTTTGATCCGTCTGTGTCAAGAAAATGTGTCCCAAGTTTATCTGAGTGCCCTCTTTGAGATCATTTCACCCTGCGAGGACACACCGCATGGATCACTTACAGTTACAGCTTAAAGCAGCTTTCTTGTGGATCCTACCCCTACTCACCATCCAGTGTCCTCTTTGCCCCCCTCTGGAAACTTCACTTGAATTCACTTGGATTGAGTTTCCCACTTAGCCTATAGACAGCTTGCTAATGACCACCCAGGAGATAGACCACAGCAGCTCAGAGTGGTGTTAGCCTCATTACTGCTCATCAAGTTACACAGCCTCCTGTATTTAGTCCTTTGGTGGTTTGAGTTTGTTCTTTGTGTTGTCACATTGTGAGGGTTTTATTCAAGAATTAATAGCTGGACACTTAAAGCTTCAAAACTTTAGTTTGTTTGCTAATTATTTCCCTTAAATGGAAAGATAATCCGTCATGACCACACATCCTCTCCCTTTGTGCTCCGACTCTTCCAGAGTAGGTAAAGTGTTTCTCTGCTGCGTTTGTGACGGAGCATATAGATAGCAGGGCAGAATGTGGATGTGCTAATTAAGTTTAGCTCCGTCTCATGTTGAATCTCCGCGCTCACATTAACGACTCTGCTGTATTCAGCCAGCCTCCCCATAATACAGTGCTAATGAGACATCTATTTAAAATTCTCTATGCAGGATATTTGTATAATGCAATGTTCCGCGGCAGAGTTTTGCAAACCGTTCATCCAAGTAGCTGTACACGTGTTAAAGTGCACCGCTGATAACCGCCTTTTCTCTCCTGCTCTGTTTCCTCATTTGGGTGCATGTTTTATTTGCTGATGGGTGTCGGGAAGACAGACTGGTGCCTGATTTCTTCCAGCGGAGTGACATCTGTCGGTTTTACAGTGGCTGTCTTTGTAAACAGAAACAACGGTGTGATTAAACACTGCTTTTTTATATGAGCTGAATATAATACAGTGTTTATATAACTTAGGGGAGTGACAAACTTTACCAAGCACCTACAAACTTAACTTACAGCTTCTTGAACAGAAAGAGATCCCTGCCTATCATAAATTATACTGCCCTCAGCTCAACTTGTTAACAAGTTATCCTTGAAAGACTGAAAACTAGGGTGAAAAATTACTTTCGAGCTGATATTTGCTTCCTTTTCAGCCCCTTGAAAGAGGTTAAGCCAGTGCCAAGTAATATTCTGATTCACATACAGACTTTGCTGATGCTGTAAGTTAGTTAAAACTTCTGCAAACATCTGACACTTAAGCGCCCTTTATGTGGACAGGGCAGCACTCTTTGGATGCTTCACACTCAGGCTGAACGATAAAACGATAGCATTATTTATGGTGATAGACACATGATCAATGTCAATCGAAAATATGTTTGATAAAATGTTTCATACTGTCACTGAACTCAGTTAGAAAAAGATGATTTGCATCAATCCAGAACCACACCTCTGCAACCTCTCGCACTTTTAAAGAGTTCGCTTTAGATTTTCATTGAAATGTTTACAAAGCCAGGATCCTTTTTTTATTTTTTATTGGCATTGATGTAAAACCCGCTGCTCTTCAAAAGTAAGCCCTTGATCATTTTTGCTCAAGATATAGAATCATCAGTATTTTTCAGAGCACTCGTATCCTCCTAAGGAAAATCCCCTCTTTTTGGTGATATGGATGGATCATGATTGTGAATACTGACTGCGGAGTAGGAGACAGTCACTGATGGGCAACTGACGAGAGAGCGGTGCACTGCATGGACATAAATGCTTTGGAAAGTAGATTTCCATCTTTGACTTCAACCAAATGAACCCCCTGTTCAGCATAAATCCACCTGTTGATGAGCTAAGTAACATATTATACCTGAAACGAGTTGCGCAACGGCAAGCAGGGGCGTGTCCAGACTTTTTGGAATAAGGTGCCCTGACTGACTAATGCAGCAGTGGGGCATGAATTATGTGAGTTATACAGAACTATTGTGACTGTGAATTTGGGATATATTGTGCAGCCCTAATTGTGCACATTTTTTAGCCATATTGCCCAGCCCTACTTCACACTCATGTTTTGGTACCCATCATCCTCATTTAGACATGTGAAAACAGTGGAATTGGTGAAGCATCAGCTGCCGTTTGTGTGTCTTGTTCTATATATATATTTAGCGTTCCAATAATTGAAATACTAAGGTATGTAAAGCCCAAAACACAGGTTGTACCTCACACCAACCTGAGTCACTTTCAGCACCACAACAATGAGAGATCAAATAAAACAGAGGCATAAAAATGGTAGAAAAGCTGAGTAAGACATCTAAAAATATAGAGAAAGTGTCTAGTTCACTCATAATGCTATAGTTTTATTGTAACCCTTCTAACGCAGATCCACTTTGACGAAAAACTCAGATATCAGAATATTTGGGCTTTTAGAAACATATTGGTGTTGATGACACTTGTTAGCTTGTTTTCCATTTCTTACCACATTGATGCCACTGTGCTGTCTTTGTTTTACATTAAACATCTTTGGACACTGGTGGAGCTTCGTTTAGCTGCACTTCTGGTGGATTTTTAATGTTAAGCCCATAACAGCCACAGAGCAGCCATGCACGCCTGTCCACTCCCTCAGATACACAGGACACCTGTGCAGAAACACTCTCAGATTTTCTCCCCCTGCAGCATTAAGTCCGTCACCCCGCTGAAAATGAATCTAAAAAAGCTCTGGAATGAAATACTAATGGAATGTAAAGCTAATCTAAATATGCTAATCCCTAAACACTTCATAAACATAGACAGCAACAGCCCGCCACCCACTCTGTGCTGGCTGGCTGTGGAATGCTGTAGCCACAGGGGGTCCCGCTGTAATGACGGCTTGTGGTGGATTAATGTGGAGTTATTTATTTCCGATTGAGCGACTCCCCCTCCCTCCCCCCTTCTTCTTCTTTTTAGCAGTAAGGTCCCCATGACTCCTGGAGAAACTCCGAATGAGCAGTCTTAGACGTCCTATTTATGCAGTCCGCCTTGCTTACAAGCCCAGACCACCGCCGACAGGCCTCACATTGCATTCTGGGATATCTTCAGCCCTTTACCTGCTCTTAGCTAATTACTTTTTAGCCGTGCACTGGCACAATAATTGGTCTTGTGCTGCTGTCTCCCCTCCCTCTACTGCGCCAAGTGCTAGTTTGAGCACTTTTTCCCCCACTTCTCTGTGTCGTCCTTATTCCCCTGTTTTTTATCGTCCTCCAAAAGCCATCCAATTAATATGCTAATGAGCTGATAAATATTTATAGGGGTTTAAATTATGCAGAAAGCTTTCAGAGCCCGGTGTGAAATGCGTCGCTCGCAGGACTTCAAAGCCTTGCATTGCTAACGAGGCAGGGGCAGATTTGCATACGGCTTTAATCAGCTGAATACTGATTACGCTTCATTATAGAGACGCAGGGAGGGGAGCCGAGAGAGAGGAGGCCGCCAGCTGCACTTGTCGTTTGTTTCATTCCAGCAAGAGAGGGAGAGGTCGAACTTTTTCAGAAGTACAGACAATCTTGGCACACGAGAGAGAGAGAGATAGAGAGAGTGAGAGAGAGACAGAGAGAGAGAGGGAGTGCAAAGCAGGCACTGTAAAAGAGAGAGAGAGTGCAGCGCTATAAGAAAAGAAGAAAAAGTGCAGGGAGAAAGAGAAGGAGAGCTGTTTGTCTAAACCCTGTTGGCTTTCCCAGTGTGCGTTTCACAGCGTTGCTCAGTGAACCGTGCGCCGGACAGTGCCGCGGTGTCTGCGTGAGTGTAGCTCTGATTGTATTGAACTCTGCTCACTGCTGACCACTGGAGAGTGAAGAGAGGGAGGAGCAGGGAGGAGGAAGGGGAGTGCCGGACGCCCCGTCGGAGGGTTTGCCCCGGCCGAGGCAGGTTTCTGTGATAGGCTCTGCAGCCATGCTGGAAAACTCAGGTGGAGCAGGAGCGGGTGAGTCTGCTGTGAGGATGGAGCTAGGTGCTCGAAGTGCTCGAAGTTTAAAGTTGTCTCTCTTTGCATGTTATCGCTCGTGCTTGTGATTCATCCAGCTCAGTGTTGCTGTGTTGAACGTGACCGAATGTTTCAGAACAACCTTTTAGTGTATGCAAAACACTCAGGTGACACAGTGTCTTCACTCCTGCTCTTTGTCATCCTGTTGACAGGGTTACTGTGGGTGTGAGTTTGTCTCACTGTCTCTCTCTGTCTGGCTCTTCCAGATGCTAAAGTGAATAATCAGTCAGAAACTACTAAATGTGCAATGGAAAGTGGTGACGGGAACACCGGTGAGTCTCCAGCTCCTCTTTTCTGCCTCCTCCTTCTTCTTCTTCTCCTTCCTTTTTTCTTACCTGGGTTAAAATTTCTGATGTGCTGAGTTTCCTCTCCTCATTCAACAGGTTTCACATTCAGACACAGATCTCACTGTCCTACTGTCCAGCTCTTTGTATTATTGATTATTAAATGTGGCAGCTTTCCAAACCCCCGTGAGCGCTCCTCTTTGTCAAATGAAGTGTTTACCTCGCCGAGCAGTTCCTCTGATTTAATTTCACAGTAGTTCTTTCTGTGTGGGTGCTTCACTGATTCTGTGATACCAATTATCAAACGCGAGGTGAACATTGCAGATTGGATGCTCAGCTTTTTCCTCCTGTTGTGTAAATATTAGTGCCTGCTTCCACTTTTTTGTGTAAGTCCATAACGTTAATAATTAATTCTGTGATGATTCACTGGCCTGCGCTCACACAGTCATGCAGCAGTGTTAAAACCAGCACAGATTCATGCACTGTAGCACTGTTAGAGGTTGATTTCTTCTGTTTTGTATGTCCAAAAAAGTCAACAATGTTGTCTCTTAACTCCTCTCACTCTTCTGTCTTCAGGGATCCAAACCAATGGATTGGACTTTCAGAGGCAGACGGTGCAAACAACAAGTGCACTCACTAATGCACATGCACAAGCCCTCCTCCAACAGGTAATACCTCACACCTCTGACGCCTTTGATTCTTCTGTTTTTTGTCTCTTTTTACTGGTTTTATGAAGCCGAAGTGTGCCGTAACAAAGAGAAAGGTGAAGCTGGAACCGCTCTCCTGCGCTCACACATGCGCCAGCAGAAAGAGTTCATTTAAATGAGCCAGGCTCTCCTTGTGTCGCCTGGCAACACGGCAGATTAATCAACCCTGTATGCTAATTAGCTGCTCTGCGGTTGCTCGGAAACAGATGGCCGAGAATATGCAAATCTATGCAGAATTTACATGCACTGCATAACAGTTATTTTAATTAGCATCTTAACTCTCCCCTCCCTTTCCATTCACTCTGCTCGTCTCTGCTGCAGAACATTTTTAAAAACCCACTCTGTCTCTCTCTCTCTCTTTCCCTCTCTCTTCCTTTTGAATTCTAATTCCTCCCCCTGTTTAAAGACTGAAGGCTCATTTTTCAGCCAAAGCAGCACAGAGGTTTCATTTTCTGTGTATTTTTAGTTTGAGCATTGAATATTAATCCAGCTTGACTAGCTGTATCTCATACCTGCCGAGTGTTACCTGTAGGAAGATGTCCTCTAAGACCTCCTTCCCTCCTCATTTCTGCTTCACCTCCACTAGTCTAAGGCGGAAGACTCGAGTGCTCTTCCCACCTCCGTCCAGCAGAGCGTTTTGCCTCAAACCCAGCTCATGTTGGCGGGAGGACAGATTGCTGGAGTAAGTGTCTCATTGCTATGACTTGAACCCTAATCACAGCCATGCATCCGGGGTGACACATCAGCACCATGAGTCCAGGGGTGAGCGTGTGGGTGTTAAAACGATGGCTTGCTTTGACTCTGTGGCTGAGGCTGTTGTCTCCTCTTCCTGTCTGCCTGCTCATCATCATCATGGTGGTCCAGCTGATGTGTCGAAACACACGACATGTTTCATCCGTGTTTCCCTTCAGAGCGTTCTGCCAGCGCAAGGAGAAGCAGGGTCCCGTGGGGTTTAATGTTTTTCATGCATGTGAATCTGAGTCTGAACATGACATCAACATGTTCATTTGCACTCGTGCCTGGCTCAGCTGCATGAGTCTCCTCTACATCTCCCTATCAGGCTCACTTTAGTGCTGCCAGAGAGAAAGTTCAAATACTTTGATACCAAAATGGAGCATCAACTTGAGTACAAAAATATAGTTCATCTGTTAAAATAAGAACAGCATCATGATTCAGATCTTGTTTTTAATGAAGGTCCACACATCTGAGTAAAACAGATTTTTGTTTGGTTTAAAAGTCCTTTTTGGTATCAAAGCCTTTCAGCTTTATCATCCTGACAACACTAACATGTCTTATCTCTAGAGATGGGTACCAAATTCAATACTTTTATAGGTACCACCTGAATTCTGTCTGTTGTACCAAGTACTGATTCACGCAGAATTAAACGGTACTATGTTTCAATACCTGAATGCATCCTTGTGACTGTGAGGGAGCGGAAGACTAGGTGATTTTCCATGTCAGACATGGACATGGGGTTCATAGAGGTTTTAATTTGTGTATTACTAAGAAAAAACTCTACTTAGTTGCAGTTAATGTCTTAAGTTGAAGTTAATTTTAGTCCAGGGTTTTCATGTTGAAGAAATTTGTGAAAACAGTTGAGTGTTGTTTTGATATGTATATTTATTAAAGTTGATATATTGAGAGATAAATATGTTACTTTAAAATATTTTGAGATTTCAGTGATAAACACATCAATATTTATTACCGCATAAACACTCACAAAAGTACTGGAAATGGGAACCATTGAGTACTGGTACCACATCCTCGGTAGCAGGCATCAGTACTATATTGGTTCAGATGCGAAAGGTACCCATCCCTACTTATCTCATCGATATAACTGGAGCTGGGTTATAAATAGACCTTTGGATTCATTAAACTCTGTATTAAGGAAGAGCTACTTCAATCAGGATGAACAAAGTCTAAGGGGGTTTAATCCCAAAAACTGTTTCCTCAGTCATCCAGAAGTGGTTTAATTCTGCTCGTCAGACCTTAAAAATACAAAGTGAGCTTTAAATGTTTCTCTGACAGTTTAGAGCAACAGTTGACCATTTATCAAAGAGATTATTTCATCATCTAAAACAGATGAAAACATTCCACAGAGATGGAAACCTGCTTAAAGTTTGGTCTTTATCGCCCAGCTCTAGAGATAGAATGAAACTAGTTTGTCAAAAGTCATTCTGATTGTTTCTGTTGATATTACACTCATCCTAACTTTTTCAACTCTCTCTCATTTTCTCTCTTGGCTCTCCAGCTGACCCTGACCCCAGCCCATCAGCAGCTGTTGCTCCAGCAGGCTCAGGCTCAGCTCCTGGCTGCAGCTGTGCAGCATTCAGCCAGCCAACAGAACAGCAACACTGGGGCCAACATCTCAGCCACTGCAGCCACCCCCATCACCCAGCTGCCTCTGTCGCAGCCCATCCAGATCGCCCCAGTAAGAGACTGTTACCTGTGCACCAATATTATCAGCAAATCTTTAAATATTCAAATACATGGCTGTGCTTAAGTGTTTCAATACGCCCACAGGAGTTATCTCCATTATCTCAGTTATCCCCACCTGAAATCTACTTTCTGAGGATAATACAAAATGTAACGTCTCGTTTCCCTCAGCAGTTGCAGCAGCAGAATCTCAGTCTGCCTCAGTTCGTTCTGGTGCAGCCTGGCCACCCGATCGCCACGCCGCTGCAGTCCACCCAGTTCATCATCTCACAGACGCCACCGCAGGCCCAACAGAGTGAGCACACACTCCTTCCCCTGGTTTGACTTCTTAGTCTCCACACATTTGATTCCTGCTTCATCTGAACTCTGACGTCTGTTTCCCTGTAGGCATATTGCAAGCCCAGAGTCTTCTAACTCAACTACCTCAAAGCCAAGCTAACCTCCTGCCGACCCAACCAAGCATTACCCTTGCACCTCAGGTTGGTGATAAGTGTTGGAAAAAATGTATCTACATGTTATTGTTATACTCACCGAAAGTTATTATGCTCACACGTTCACAGAAAACTCATGAAATTCATTGTCCACAGAAACACATAATGCTCACAGACTGAGAATTTATGAGTTTGCAAGAATGTTTTTTGTCTTTGCTTGAGGTTCCACCTTTTCATTGATCATTTGAATATAAATCTTTGTGGACTCCTGAACTTGTGTCCTGAGGAACCAAGGGCAAATTGGATGACTGGGAGGCCGGTTATGCAGATTTACAAGGGAGCTGGAGACTCTTTCCACACAATGTCACACACACACACTTGAATATGATTGTTGCTTTGTGGGTTGCACATACACATGTTATTGAAACACTCCACTGCTCTGTGATCATTCTGCCACTGCCTGTGAGTTAGGACACAGGAAAAAGTTTCCTGACAGAATGTTTGCCTCATTTAATGATGATAGTTTTGACGCTGTTTCTGTCAAATGTTTCTGTTCTCTGCAGCCTGCAACTCCAACCCGCACAACCGCAGCCACACCTATTCAGACCCTGCCCCACAGTCAGTCACCACCCAAACGGTTGGACACCCCAACTCTGGAGGAGCCGAGTGATCTGGAGGAACTGGAACAGTTTGCAAAGACTTTCAAACAGAGGCGTATCAAATTGGGTTTTACACAGGTGTGTTTCAGACTGATTTCTTAACCTGCGACTGCACACACAGATTCATTGTGCATATGATGATAAAACATTCACAGGTGGTAAAATCAAGTGATTCTTTTTAATTTCCTCATCTGCATTTGTGAACAGGGGGATGTTGGCTTGGCCATGGGGAAACTGTACGGGAACGACTTCAGCCAAACGACCATCTCTCGCTTTGAGGCCTTGAACCTGAGCTTTAAGAACATGTGCAAACTGAAGCCGCTGTTGGAGAAGTGGCTCAATGATGCAGGTTTGTCCCTGAACCCGCCTGGATGAGAACAGAGCATGATGGGAGAACACTTTGTGCCTGGGTGGTATAGTACCTTGAGTTCCTCGTCTTTACCTCTCTTCCCTTCTTTGTTTCAATGCTGTTTGTGCAGAGAACCTGACATCTGATCAGGCCCTGTCCAGCCCCAGCGCTCTGGGCTCCCCAGGCATGGGCATCGAGGGAATCAACCGCAGACGGAAGAAGAGGACCAGTATCGAGACCAACATCCGAGTGGCCTTAGAGAAGAGCTTTCTGGAGGTTAGAAAGTCGCATATACAGATATACTCTAAAGAGCTTTGCTTACTTGTGTGAAGAAAGTTTAATACTTTTACTTAACTCACCACACATGATGCAAGTTCCTCAAGTGCTCACAGGGAATCCCTGTCTCTTTTATCCTCTTCAAGCAGAACCAAAAACCTACCTCTGAAGAGATCACCATGATCGCCGACCAGCTGAACATGGAGAAGGAGGTGATCCGGGTCTGGTTCTGCAACCGCCGGCAGAAGGAAAAAAGGATTAACCCCCCTAGCAGCGGCAACAGTGGAGGAGGCAGTACCCCCATCAAAACCATCTTTACCCCCAGTAGTCCTTTGGTAAGGATGGGCATACACGGCGTTGGTTGGATCAGCATTTTTAAGTTCAGTGTGTCTGTTTTTTGTATTTTTGGAGCTTTTTCAATCCTCCCTCGTTTCCTCACCCAGGTGGCCAGCACAGCAAGCCTTGTGAGCAGTCCAACTATTAACACACCCACCACTCTGACTGTAAACCCAGTGATGCCTCTCACCAGCACCAGCGTCTCCAATCTGTCCTTCACAGGTGTGTTTTTGCGTGTAATAAAAGTATGCACCCAATCATCTATAATCAAAGACTTTAACCTCCTCCTCTCTTTTACTCTGTCCTCAAAGGCACGACAGTCGGCGGCACAAACACNATTTATTCACAAGTGTGGATATTTTTTAAACAGTGAAAGACTTCATTTAAAACAAAGTAAAACAAAAGTTAATCTGGATATTACAATTACACTGCAATACTGAAGATGCTGTGACATGTTACTCAAAAGAGAAGTCAAATAATTCAACAACTAACTGATGTTAAATTTAAGATCAATAAACGGCAAAAATCGAATTGATAATCGGCAATAATTGATAATCGATAATCGGCAATAATCGAAAATCGGTTGGTAATCGAATCGGGACTTTAATAATCGAATCGAATCGAATCGGGAAATTAGGCCAATTCACCACCCCTACTGGGTGGTATAGTACCTTGAGTTCCTCGTCTTTACCTCTCTTCCCTTCTTTGTTTCAATGCTGTTTGTGCAGAGAACCTGACATCTGATCAGGCCCTGTCCAGCCCCAGCGCTCTGGGCTCCCCAGGCATGGGCATCGAGGGAATCAACCGCAGACGGAAGAAGAGGACCAGTATTGAGACCAACATCCGAGTGGCCTTAGAGAAGAGCTTTCTGGAGGTTAGAAAGTCGCACATACAGATATACTCTAAAGAGCTTTGCTTACTTGTGTGAAGAAAGTTTAATACTTTTACTTAACTCACCACACATGATACAAGTTCCTCAAGTGCTCACAGGGAATCCCTGTCTCTTTTATCCTCTTCAAGCAGAACCAAAAACCTACCTCTGAAGAGATCACCATGATCGCCGACCAGCTGAACATGGAGAAGGAGGTGATCCGGGTCTGGTTCTGCAACCGCCGGCAGAAGGAAAAAAGGATTAACCCCCCTAGCAGCGGCAACAGTGGAGGAGGCAGTACCCCCATCAAAACCATCTTTACCCCCAGTAGTCCTTTGGTAAGGATGGACACACACGGCGTTGGTTGGATCAGCATTTTTAAGTTCAGTGTGTCTGTTTTTTGTATTTTTGGAGCTTTTTCAATCCTCCCTCGTTTCCTCACCCAGGTGGCCAGCACAGCAAGCCTTGTGAGCAGTCCAACTATTAACACACCCACCACTCTGACTGTAAACCCAGTGATGCCTCTCACCAGCACCAGCGTCTCCAATCTGTCCTTCACAGGTGTGTTTTTGCGTGTAATAAAAGTATGCACCCAATCATCTATAATCAAAGACTTTAACCTCCTCCTCTCTTTTACTCTGTCCTCAAAGGCACGACAGTCGGCGGCACAAACACGGCGTCTGTTATCTCCACAGCCCCTGTGATTACCACAGCAACCAGCTCCCCGTCTTTAAGCCCGTCGCCGACGACCATCCAGTCCACACAGACCACAGAGAGCAAGGCCAGCACTCAGGCGCAAACCATCCTCAACCAGGTCCCCACATCACTCACGGCCACCTTAGGTACCGGCCAGGTGATGGTGGCAGCTCCAGGGCTGTCTCAGTTACCAAGTGCCAGCTTTGCTGCGATGGCTGCCGCTGCTGCAGGGCTCAACCCGGCACTGATGTCCTCCCAGTTCACCCCAGGGTCAGTCACACCAAACAAGAATGAATGAGAGATAGAAATGCTGCACTTTGACATGCTGATCTGTGATTATTAGTGAAGGTTTGTGTGTTTGTGTGCAGGGGAGCCCTGCTCAGTCTGACTCCTGGTGGCCTTAGCAGTGCGCTGAGTCCTGCCCTCATGAGTAACAGCACCCTGGCCACCATTCAAGGTCTGTGAAGTAGTTTTGAAACTTAGTTGATTTTTTTTCTTTTAGTCGTAGTATTCTAGCATTATTTCAGCTCTCCCTGCCTGATAAATCAGTCTTTTACTCTCTCAATCTGTCCCTCTCCAGCTTTGGCATCAGGCGGCTCAATCCCCCTCACCCCTCTGGATGGAGGTAACCTCCTGTTTGCCAACACTTCTGCTGGTAGCACGCCCAACCTGGTGACCACGCCGCTCTTCCTGAACCCCCAGAACCTGTCCCTGCTCACCAGCAACCCTGTCAGCCTGGTGTCGGCTGGGGCGGGGGGGCTGCAGGTCACCGACGCTCATCATCAAGCCACCACGGCCGCCGTGCCTGTGCAAGCCTCGACCATTACCACTGCCTCCAAGGCTCAGTGAAGCAGCGTCCCGGATGAATGCCCTGCTCCTTATGTCGTGCACTACTTTATCACACCATGTAGGGAGCAGGAGGCTTCACTAACCACCACACGTTCTCTCCATTGTATCTATCATTATTTAATCCTTTTTGCTGCCACCAAAAAGAAAACGGCCTCAGGCGAGGTTGTGGTATTTTTTTTCTTTTGGTTTGTTTTTTTGTCTCTTACTTTATGATTGATGGATGTTTTTCTGTTGTTGTTGTTTTTCTCAAACAGTAGCCAGATGGACTCTGTTGTTGGCCTGTTTTGCTCACAAACCTTGACAAGTGTCCAGGAACGGTAATCTTCTTGGCACTATCAAGCTTTTCACATTTTGTACATATAATCCTCCTATTTCCAGGTCAGAGTTTCCTCTGAAAAACTTCTAACCAAAAACTTTAGGATTTTTCTCTTTTAACATTCAAACTAAACTGATTTTACTACGAATTTTACAATATTCATTGTCACTAATGGGGCTTTTGTGTGTTGCCCCATCTTTACTTTTCTCTTTTAGTTTTTTTTTTTTTTTTGACAGGCCTTGATGTAATCATATCAGATTTGTATCGTAGAGACCTTTTTCTTTAACTTTGCTGTCTATATTTTTGACATTCAAAACTTTGTAAGTCTAATATTAAGTTAAGAGTTAAATATCAATTTGTAATCGTGGTTATAAGGCTTTAAAAACAAGTAATAAGTGGCCGATATAAAGGTTATCATTGCTTTAAGAGCCAGGGAGGCTGTTGGGTCTCTCTGAGTCTCTCTTTCTGGAAACACTGATTTTTACATTTCGCTGCGGTGGCTACGTAGCCGACCTGCTTTTGTAAAACGGCGGTCTGGGTGCGGATCATTGACACTGATAAAATCTGACTGAAGCGTTGCAGTGAGAGCTTTAAAAGAGCTGCGGACATGCAGTCCTGTGCCTGACTGAGGCTAATTTGTTTGGATGGCAGTCTGATGGATAACTGTATATTTAGTTTGGATTCAGAGGTAGTCTGCATGTGTTGTCTACAGCTCAGGCAGATACTGAGAGTTCAGTACCTGTGTGATCCGTGAGGCTCCGCGGTCTGTGGGCGTGAGGACCGATCAGCCGGCATGGCCTTCATACCAAATGTTTGGTGGCTTTTGGCTCGGTGGGGTTGTCGTATTGTGTTGTTTTCTTTTTTAATAGTAGTACCGTCGTATCTACTTGTGCACAGTATCTGTACCAAAAAACTGGATTGATGAGCTGCAGTCTGCCTGTTTTGAATGAACTTCTGTCTTTTCTTTTCCTGTCTGCAGTCGTCCGACTGGCTAACGTACTTTAAGATATACCAAAAATATTTGTTAAATAATTGCTGTGTGTAGTCAGTGTAGCTTAGTCAAGTCAACATATTTATGAGTACAGAATCTCACTTCATTGTCACAGAAAATAGAAATGCAATATTTTAAAGATAATTTCCAAAGATGACCTTTTTTGTTTGTTTTTTTGAATTTGACTTAACGTCTCATTGCTCAGCTTTTGATTGGCAGCACAACTGACCAAAATAAGGGTTGTGGGTTTGGGCATGAGAAGAAGTTTCTTTTTATTTTTATGAATTGGTTTGTAACATGGGGGCCTCGCCCCGAAAGCCTGATCCTGGTTTTCTTTGGGCCATTTGATGGCTTGTTTTCCTTTCAACAGTTTCAGTAGCAGTTTGGGGCTTTTCTGAAGTGTAATGGAAAGCTTCTGTTTTTTGGTTTTGTACTAAGATTCAGCCATAAAACAACAGCTTGAACCAAAGTGGATTTCCTCAGTAGTTGCTGTGCCTGTTTGAGCACGGGCTGTGTGTACAAATGACTCCACACTGCTGATTAACAACCCCCCCTTTTCTCCCACTTTCGGTCAACACCTGATACTCCTGATTTGGTGCTGCTGGATGAGGATGACACAAACTTAGCTTTAACAACCTGCTGCTGATGCTCTACGTGGAGCTGAGCTGTTGAGAGGCCTGCATGCTTTCCTATAGCTTTAAGACTACATCCTGTGAGAATCAGGATTTGTGGTTTTTAGACCCTCCTGTGTGGGGGGCTCATAGATGTAAATGCATAGACTCATCAGATGACATACTTCCTCTCTGCACCAACATTTTCAACCAGCATGCTTTGAAACAATATGCTGTTCCCTAAATCTGTCCGTGGACTCTTTTTGAAACCTGCCAAATGATGGTGGAGTTAGGCTAAGTGCTGTTAATGTGCTTCACATTCAGCCAAACCCACATGAAAGCAGTAATGTTCTGCTGCTTGAAGATAACAAAACGAATTACAACACTGAGACTGTACGCAGCAGAATCAGTCCACATCCTCCTCCTGTCGACTTCTTTTCTGTTGTTGAATAATTTTGACTGAATATACCTCAGCAGCACTTAAACATAAGGTTCACTTTTAGACATTTCTGTGTATAGAACAGTGTAGAATGTATAAGTACTGTCTGGCTCGCCATTCAAAGTTTATACTGAAGAACCATACATAGGAACCATACATAAAAGGACAACCTACTACTGCTATTTTCTAGTACTACTATTTATGGGGTATTTCCAGGTTTAGATATTATTTTGAGATCCTTCTTGCCAAAGTTAAAGCCTTTCTCTCTGCAGCTAGGCAGGTGTCTGGCTGCTCATGTTGCTGGTTTTCCCGTCTGTACGGCCATGCTGGGCCTGTTCCTGTGCCGTTTGTATGTCGTCAGTAAAGAGTCAAGATGAACCAGTAGCTGTCGGCACCATAGGATGTTACTGAAATATTTATCTGAGGAAAGACTTATGAATTAGAGAACTGATCTTTTCTTAATTCTATACATATAAATATATATATAAACACTTGTAAGATATTCATATTTTATATTTGAACCAGTATGTTATCAAGACTGAATGTAGTGTTTATCATGCTTACTCAAAACCCCCTAAATCTTCCTTTTTTATGATTGCAAAATAGCAACTTTTGTTTAAAACTGTCAAGACCAAAAATTTGAGAGAGCACGTTTGGACGGTGCGCTGCGTGCGTGAGTCGCGTACACCTGTGAGGGTTTTCCTGTTTTTTGTTTTTTTGTTTTTTTTTTTCACAGGAGAGAGCTCGTCCTCCTGACTCTGAATTATCTGATTTTAATCTTTGCATAGTTCTTTCGTTGCGTGCTTTTTGGGTTGAGTCGTTGTGGACTTGATTTGTCGTGCTGTCTTTAACAATCAGTTGTGTGACTTTTTTTATATTACTTTATGCCTTTTAACTGTTTTGTATAGTGTGAGAGGGCGAGATCACTGGCTTTCTTAGTTTGTCAAAAAGATTAACATTATCATTTATGCCTTATTGTTACGTAGAAGACATGAGCATTGTAGCATTATGTGTGTGTGTGTGTGTGTGAGAGAGAGAGAGAGGGCTTGAGCATCGAGCTCACCCAGTACATTGTTTCCACTGAAACATTACAATGTACTTTGGGCATTTCAAGCGTGATTATGTTGCTACCTTTGTTTTCTAGGTGTGACTCTGACAGGTGGAGGATACCTGTGAAAAAAGCTTTACTAATAATTCCAGCAGGTGTGTGTGTGTGTGTGTGTGTGTGTGTGTGTGTGTGTGTGTCTTAAAATGAAAGACTAGGGAGGGCAGTCTGCAAACCATTATGGTGCTTTTTTTTTTCCATCTTACAGTTGATGTTAAAGAAAAGATGAGACATAAGCATACTTAATTTTCTTTTTGTCCAGATGGGGTCTCTACAGGTGTACTTAAGTTTTAAAGCAGGCCAGGTGTGTTCTGTCCATATCTGAGGCTCTTCTGGCTTCGCTTTAACTCTTAACTTTCCAGAGACTGTAGAGCCCGCATGTGGATCAGCCGTCAAGTGACAGGAAGTCAACCCACCACACTGGTTTGCCGTTTTAGGAAGGATAACAAAGGAAGTTTGGAGCACCAGAAAGGCAAAATGGAGCTGTTGTATACCTCATTTCTAACTCAAGATTGAGTGAAACCTGCTTTAATCTACTTAAGAAACAAAACATTTAAAAAAAATCTAAAAAGTGAAAATACACAAACTTGTGTGCGAGGAGAAGCCCGTTCATTCCTGAGCTTTGTGAAGAGTTGTGCTAAAAACTACCACAAGGGGGAGACATGATACATACCATTCTGATGAATGTCTGCTGTTTTCTTTCACAGTCTGGTGTTTTAATGCTGCACACTGATTGGATGGCGATTAACTGTTGTAACTTGAGTTATTTTATTGTGTTTTTTTTTTTCACAAAAGTTGCTTTTTGTTTTAAGAGTAGGGCCTCCCTTCATATTTGAACACTTTAAGTTTGACAATCCTGTTTATTCTTTTTCTGATCAGGTCCTGGTATGTACATGTCTCACCCATGTTGTGGTATCGTCACAGCCTCTTCTTGCTTCCCTGCGGTACCAACATTAACCAAAGACTTCTAACTTGATTGTATATGAACGACACCATCTTCCCCTCGCCCGTCCCCGCCTCCGCCGCCCTCTGCTCAGCATCAAATCCTGGCTCGCACGCTCTCTCCCTCAACTCGTCTCTTAAAGCTTTTTATTGCATGTGAATGTGTATCCTGGAAAAACAAAGAAAGGAAAAAAAAAACATGCTCCAGCAACCTATCGGTGCTGCGGTTTCAGTGCCTGTGGGCGGGGACCAGAGAGGAGGGGGGAGGGGTTTGAAACAAGGCTGAGCGGGCTTCTCCGACACACACGAACCGATGGTCCGGTGGTAGCTGGGTGGTGTTTGTTAATACACACTGTGGGTTAATCCTGTGCACACTGAACCTGCTCAGGACTCTGTATGTTTGTCCACTTCGAGCGCTGTTGCTAGGATGCCCGACCCTCCTTTTCCCTCTTCCTCCCTCTTTTCTCTCAAAGACTGTGGTGAAAATGCTCTTCCTGCCTCTCGTAACGAGTCTCTCCTCTCTAGCTCTCAAACATTACCCCGTAGTCTCCAGGAATACACATCCTGCAGTTGCTCACACTCACTGCTGTGTCCCCCCCTCCGCATACTGTCCTCTTTCCTCCATCTCTTCACTACAGACTCTGATCAGCTGTGACACTATGCATCATGGTCCGTCTCTCTGCATGGACTGTGTCCGTCTGGCTCAGACCTCTGGCCGACGGGCTTCAGTGACACTTTGTTTAAATGCTTTACTCCGAGTGCAGGTTGTAGGGCCTCACAAGCGCTATCCCAAAGCAAAAATCCAAATATTTAACTTTTGACAAACGCAGATACCAAAGATATCTCTCTGTCCTGTGTCTCTCTCTTTGTTCCTCTCTTCCTCTCACCCTGCAGCATGTGTATTAAGAGACAAACCCAGCACTGGCTTTAGTCCTAGCCTCAGTAATTCCAAAGCTTAGATGTATATTTTGGTATATTTCTGAGAAAAACTTGCGTGAAGAAGCGTCTGTTTCTCGTTTGTTTGTTGTAATCTTTTTTCTGTCACAGCATGGAACTAATTGCAGAACTGTCTTACTCTTGGTAGGTTAAAGATATAGTATTTTTGTATGTTTTTGGGTGTGTTGTGTGTGATTATCAGTTCACAGCCCAAGTGACCATGGCTTTCAACAAGAGAAATAAAGTAAAAAAGACAAAAAAGAAAAGAAAAGAAAATGCCAACCATGTACATACTTTGTCTGTGTATCTCAAGAAATGCATTCTGTAAACATCTACTACTCATGTTGTGGACGCTTGGGCTCATCTAAAGGAATGTGTCCTTGTTTTTTATTTCCCTGTTTTCTTATTCTGCAGTCTGATACAGAAAATGTCTTTTCAGGACTCTAACGAGTTCTGCTTTCCATCTTGGAAAAAAACACTGAGGGACTCTGATCCGACTACAAGTTAAAAAAAAAACGACAAAACTCAACAAAAAAACTGCCTCCATTTACGGCGGCATAGAGCTGAAAGATTGTGTAGGAGTTTTAAGTATGTGAATCAGGATACATAGTAGATTTTGATGCATTTGTCTGCTGTATTTTTGTTTGTTTTGTTTTTATACACATATAAAGATAATCTTTTACTGTTAATGTACAGTTTTTTTCTTTTGTTGTAAACATCATTAAACCATTTTCCAAGTGTTTTGATATGTGCTTTGTCTTTCAAGTTGACGTGCACATTCACAACTTTGCTCTGGAGCTGTTAGAGGAGAGAAATGTTTCTTCTTTTACGGATTCATCTTATCAGATAATGTCTTCGCTAAATATTTAATATTTGGTTTACAAACATGGAAAACAACAGTGGTTTAACAGCCATTTGGACACCAACAAGTGCAGTATTTGTCAGTTTGAAATAATGACAAAATAAAAACATGAGGAGCTGAAGCAGTCATGCATCAATATCAGCAGCAGTATGGACATTATTGTGGAGGAAGAGGTGGAGCTAAGTCTCGAAGGGCCAAAGACTCGTTGGGGCCTGGATCCCTCGCCTCATCTGATGGCGGCTGCGAAGGAAGGAGGCAAGTTCAATATCTGAGTTCAGTCTGTACGTTATCATTCCAGATCATCTTTCACTGCACTGCAAAAACTTAAAACTAAGCAAGTCATTATGTCCTATTTTTAGTAAAATTTGTCTTACTCTTCTTGATTTGGGCCACATTTAGTAGACAAGGTCATAAAAATGTCTCATTTCAAGTTTTTTAAAGACAAAAATGAGGTATCAATTGCTTGTAACAAGTAAAAAAAAAATCTGCCAATGGGATAAGATAATAGATTCTTGTTTTAAGACATCTTTCTAATTTCAAGAAACTTCCCGGGTGAATTCTTCTTATCCCATTTGCAGATTTTTTTGACTTGTTACAAGCAATTTACACCTCATTTTTGTCTTAAAAAATCTTGAAATAAGACATTTTTATGACCTGGTCTGGTGAATGTGGCTCAAATTAAGAAAAATAAGACAATTTTTACTACAAATAAGACGTAATGACTTGCTTAGATTTCCGTTTTTGCAGTGTGATCGTTCTACCAGAAGTAACGGTGAAAATTGTTCAATGCGATAAATTGGGATTTCTTATTCAACAAATGCATTCATCTAGAAAAGTCCTGAATTTTATTTCCCAAATCAGAAGAATTTCACAAAAATCTAAGACAATTAAAGTTGGGGTGACTTTATTCTGGTAATCTGGGAACCAAAAAAGAGGACGCCCTACTCTGCCTCTTGGAGACACTGAAAAAATACCCAAATATACATAAAGAGGACGAAATAGCTTCATAGCCTATATGTTTATTTAAAAAACTCCTTTGATGTTTGAGGTGAAAGTAGTCTGCACTGTCAAAGCTCATTTCCACCAGAAAAAATGTAAAGATAAAAAAATGGCTTTGTTGAGAATTTGTCTATTACCCTTATTATATCAAAACTTTGAGACAGAAGTTAAATTTATGAGATAAAGAGTAAAAATTTCAAAAATGAATCCCAAATTTTTTACTTTTAAATCTCAAAATTCTGACTTTCTTTCTCATAATTTTGACTTTTTATCTCAAAGTTTTACTTTATTATCTTACAATATTGATGTTTCATCTCCAAATTTTGACATTATTCTTCAAAATTTGAACTTTTTTGTCTCACAATTTTGACTTTTTATATAATTTTTTTTTTTGTATCTCAAATTTTGACTTTTTGTCTAATGCTAGTAGCCCAGTGCAGCTCTTTATTATAAATATCAATGGTCTGTAGAACAAGCTGAGAAAATCCAGCTGAGGAGACATTTTGGGGGATATTTGAAATTCCCCCTGCTCCAAATTAGATGTCAGATATGATGCATGGAGAGGTGAGTCTGGGGCAGCAGGACCATGATTCTGATCACTAACTTACAGTGAATCATGTCCAAATAGGTCCCTTAATATATCTTTGATCATTAAATTTGCCTCACATATAGTCCCTTTTCCCCCCTTTTATCTCCAAACAGTGTCTTCATTTTGAAAATTTAACTTTTGCCACTCTGTCAACCATCTTACATTAGGTTTCTTCTTCTTCTTTGCTTTTTTCTGCAAACAAAAAGAAACAAATGTTAGTTAAAGTGTCATGGCAGCCGGCATAATGACCTTTATGACCTTTAAGTTTCCTCCATAGTCACCTTTCTCTTTGTGGGTTCAAGCACCTGGTAGGGGTCAGCATCCCTCAGTCTGTCCAGCTCCTGGAGCAGGAGCACAGAGATGAGCAACACTTTCCACTCAGGATATTAGCACTGACAAACATGTTGCATAAAGGTTTCCTCACCTGGTAAATACGACCATTCTCCTCCTTTTTATTCATTAGGGCAGGAGACAAGCACAAAAAGATGTGACAAAAGCTCTAAATGCATGTCAGAAAGAAATGAGCATCATGAGGATTCAGTGTGATGGTGTAAAACTTACAGGCAGTCCAACAACTGCAGACGGGGCTCTGGAAAACTGGAGAGCAACACAAAACACAAGTTTTACTCATGTAGAGCATCATACTCAGCTTCCCCCCTCACTCTTAAATAAAACTTGTTGTTTCAACCTAAAACTCTGATGTTAAGGTCACTTTCACAGGCTGTTTATCAGGAGATGATGCAGAGGAGAAATTCACCCTTTGGGCATCTCATTTAGTTTGCACTAGTTTTCTCAACTAAAGATGAACATTAAACTTGACGAACATGAACTTTATGTGTTTGTTAGCTTTTAAAGATAATGAATTACAAAAGAGAAAAAATATATGTCATGTTTCTGATCCAGAACATTTTTTGTAGTTTAAGTTTTCACTAAACGATCTGTTTTGAAAACCAACAGTCAGAAACAAACGGCCTTTGACGTCCTGTGTCTCACCTTCTCTCTGAAGAATAACGCTGTAGCGATGATGCAGTAAACAATCAGGACCCCGTCCAGAACATAGCAAAGGATCGGCCCTGTGAAAACGTTCTCTACAGAGGAAAGATTTAACATTTAGATAATTATTGAATTTAACATGAAAAAGTAGTCCTGAAAACGTTCAAAAATACTCTGATTTCAACCAACCAACGATGTGTACTACTCGCTATTGAGAAAATAGAAAAACAAAAGTGCTCAAACTTGTAATAAAATAATGCAAACAAAAGTTTTCTTCTGTATTCTGGTTTTGGTTGTTGCCACAACTCCACTGAGTGAAGCATCGCCTCATGATTTGATCTTAACTCCAGTAACTTTGTTGTGACCCCACTTTATGTTAAAGTACTTGATTCTTCCATTATTTACTTAGTATAGAAACAGTAAAAGTAGGTCAGAGGCCTCAGTAAGTGTGTGTGTGTGTGAATTTGTTCCTCGTCACACAGGATGTCCATTTAGTAACATAAGGTGGAAAAAGCGGCAGATAGTGAAGCACAGAGTAACAGGAAATAAGTGAGGACATGTTTTGCACCTCTCTCTCTATCACACACACACACACACACACACACACACACACACACACACACACACACACACACACACACACACACACACACACACACGCACACAGGTTGTGTTCCTGTCAGTGTGAGGGGCTCTGAGGTTGGCCTGAAGCTCGGTTATCTCTCTGTGCGGTCGGAACAGAAGTCTTGTGTTGTGAGAATTCAGACAGTGGTGGAAAGTCATCAAAACCTTTAACTTCCTCATCAAACCTTCATCACTTCAGACTGAATGAGGACGGAAAATGTTCTGATCTTAGACTATTTTTACACTTCAAAACTGAGAATTGTGAAATAACTGAAGCTGGATGATGAGAACAGTTTTACGCCACAAAGTTCTTCAAATAAAACTTCAGCTTTTACATATTTCTATGTCAGTATATTCAGTTATTTTTTACTTAAATCATATATATCTTTAACTATAAGACACCAATGCAACACATCACACTGCAAAAACTGAATTCTATGTGGCTGTTTATGTCTTATTTTTAGTCAAAATTATCTTGCTTTTGTCTTTTAATATCTGAAATGAGACATTTTTTGAACTTTTTTGCTGAATGACAATGTTAACGTAAATAAAAACACATTTGCTTTGATTTCAGTTTTTGCTGTGCACACTTAAGATTAGCAGGAAAAATGTGTGAATGCGTATTCATTAACAAAGCGAAATTGGTGCATCACTCATGTCTGTGTGATAAAAGCTAAAAACGCAGCTGAGTATAGCCGAAACTAAGCTGAATTAACGCATCAACCCAAACAAAACCACTTACAGGTTGATTTCTAAAAATAACTAATTTACCATTTATAAATTTACTAAATTTCCCCAACAGGATAAGTTAAGTATTTCTGATTCTGATTCTGATTTGTTACTGTATAGCTTAAACCTGAAAAATTGTTCCTGCAGCTTGAGGGTCTGCAAAAATTTGAAGCAACTTTTTCAGGTCATTAGGAAAAACTCTCAAACCTGCGAAGTACTAAGCTCCAAGCAGCAGCAGCAGTTTAATATATGTTTCATTAAGCAAAAAACTTGGATGAAAGTGGCAGAGGTCTGACGTGTGTGAGCTTTTGTTTCTGGCTCGTGTGTCTTTATTGTGCTCAGCGAGCTGAGCTGGTCCTGGCTGCAGTTTGTGGCAAAAGTTTTGAACTTAAGTTTCCTCCTAATTGAGACAATTCCCTCTTTGTGTTAAGTTATTACAGACTGATGATGCGAAGGCGAACACTGCTCAAGGACTCAAAGGTCGAATGTTAACCTTCCAGAAATGTCCCAAAATACTCTCTACCATTCTTCAGGTGAACAGAGTTGAGTCAGTAAAGGTTGAATAAAATGCTGTCGTCTGTATTTGTGCATTTGAACGATTTGAATAATCATTTTTGATCACTTTCAACTGACTGTAAAAACTGCTTCACATTACACACAGGAATCATTTCATCCTGAAGTCTAAACTGTCAGAGAGGAAAAATCCTGCAGCTAAGAAGTGAAGTCACTTTAGTGAAAAGCAAAAAGACTTTGATGAGCTTTTTTTTTCTCTGCAGCAGAAGTTTTAATATTTCATTTTCTGACTTTGCAGAAGAAAACAAACAGCAGGGGTTCACCTTCAGAGAGATTATTTATTCATGCCTGCATTTCTGTCGTCTCCTCATCTAATGACGGGACTTTGAAGTTCATTTTAGATTTTGTACTCCTTAAATACAACATTGAAAATATTCACGGAGTACTTTAGATTTAAACAAACATGGTAATTTGAGCGTCTTAGAAGGCGGAGGATGTTTTACATTAGTATGATGCATAAAGACAAATAAACATACTATTTTTTATCAGATTATCAACATCAGTTCTTCAAACTCAGCTCATTCATACATTTATGTTTCCACCTCTGTGAATGACACAACTATATTTGCTTATCTGAAAGGAAAATGTGTCAGAGTTTCTTTCATTTGCACGAAACCAAAAATAACTCAGCTTTTATGCAGCACAAGGAAAATATGTCCTCTGCCTCAGCTGTGAGTCTTGTTCTTTTATTTTTCCATCAGTGTATTATTGAGTTTGACAAATTTGGCGAGTGTACATCTTTCAGGAAATTGTCAGTAACTTGCAAACAGCCGTACTATTGTAGATATGACGATACAAAAACAAAACCTGCAGTTATAGTGAAAATACATACATGCAAAATATTTACAGTCCTTTAGAAAAGTATTATGATTGCTCAGTTAATCAAAAAGGAAGAGGAATAAAATATATGAATACAATATCTGTACAATTGTTTCTCCATATGTTTGAAAAGTTAATGCATGACTCAGAGCCGTCTTTGTTTCATTTTGATACAATTGCTAAACCTTAAAAGTGAACAGACAACAGGTTCAGAGAAGATGATGTGACTGAAAACATCGAACACATCAGGATTAGAGACCAGAAACTATTCCA
Source organism: Thalassoma bifasciatum (assembly GCA_008086565.1). NCBI lineage: Eukaryota > Metazoa > Chordata > Actinopteri > Labriformes > Labridae > Thalassoma > Thalassoma bifasciatum. Next base: position 459,488 of record RPOG01000120.1, read on the forward strand.
GTTTGGTTTCAAGTACAATTATGTCTAACATCAGTCCCTAAAATGACTCCACTCTGTCCAACCTTTTTGTATTTTTTTCATTTCTTAAAGTCAGATTAAAAATAATTCTTCTATTTGCATCACTCACCGTCCCCCATGTCTCCCCTCCTCCTCTGTTCGTCTGAGGCGAATTGTTTTATCTGTTTCCTTCTCGTTCTCTGTCTCTGCTTGCCTCACTCTTCATCTCTCCTCCTCCTCAGAGGAAGTGGCTGAACTGACGGCAGGAAGATGGACTCAGACATCTCAGAACCTTCACATTCAGCCTCTTTGACTTCCCATGATGCTCACTAGTTCCCTTCAAAGTCCATTGAAACGTCAGGTTTATGTACCAAACATTAGGATTTATTCCTGTCACTTCTCTTGGCTCATGCTACGTTCATCCTTTGTTTTTGAGCAAAGCTGTGTGACTAAAGGCAGAGGTAGGCTTTAGAATATTTCAACGCTAAAAAAGTTACCACCTTCAAACTTTCGTTAGAAATAAACTTTTCTTGGTTCTTGCTGTTATGTGAAAGTTTTTTAAGTAACTCGTTTGTTTCTGCATCTGACTGTGTGACAAACAGATAGAAGCTGGAAGTAAGAATCTGACAGTAGGAAAATGTGTCACTCTGTCGGTTATCTTATCTGTGGAAGAATTGATCTGACACTCCGGCTCTAGCCTGTTTTACTGTTTGTTCAAAAGGTCAACATGTTGCACCCTAAATGTGAATGTGAGTGTTTTCCTGTGTAAAGGAAAAGGTTACAGACCTGAGACTTCTGCAGCTTTTCGAAGAATGTCTTTCCCCCCTGAGTTGCATAATCACAGCGATCTGTGACACTGACGGAAGCTTTTGAACCAGCAGGCGGATAAGTGAGGCTGCAAAGAGGGGACTTAATTTTGTCACTGGGGTGCAAAATGTTTGGAGACCTCTTACTGAGCTCTGACCTTTGAGACCTTTAATTAGACAAAGACATCCAAACTCCTGGGACTTGTTGGAAAACCAAATGAAGTGGTTATCATCATCCTGTGAGGCACAGGTCCTTTACATAAGAGCACATGCTAACACCACTAATCGTGTCTGTTGAAAACCAAGGCCCCAAATTTACAGTCTTACATACGGAGGCCCTGGAAAGTCATGATGAAATACATCTTATTTTCTCTGTTTTCTCAAGGTTCCAACTTATTATTCTCATTGTCCTAGGAAATTAAGTCTCTCAAGATGATTTAATGGCAAAAATATAATCAAATCAGTAGGTTGATCGGTATCATTAGCCAGAAGACAACATACTAAGCTGCCTTTCTGCTGCTGCCTAAAAGTAAGGGGAAACTATTTCTGTTTTTCTTTGAACTTCTTCATTTTTATAAAAAGCACAAAGAAACAGAAATAAGCTTGATTGACATCAACCTACTGATTTGACTTTCAGATTTAAGAAAACTATCTCTTTACCTCTGTCAAATTGGCTTTCAAATAATTAGCTAAATAATCCATTTATTGATCAACAAAAACATTGTCTCTAGATAACAGAAAAATAAGTTGGGATCAACAAAAGTTTGAAAACATTTAATCATGAACTTATAGGGCTTCCATACATGATGATGTCATAATGTCAAACTACATTTCCCAATTTAAAGTATAATTTGTGACACTTTTTGCGCTTAATCTGATCTGGAAGTACATGAGTGAATGTTTACATTCCTAATTTGTAAGTTTTTATTACCGTTGCGGCTCACAAACTGTGGGATGATTTGCCCCAGCTCGTTAAACAGGCCTCTTCTCTGCCTGTTTTTAAATCCCTTCTTGAGACCCATCTCTTTCTCTGACCTGTGACTCACAGTAGTAGACGATTTCGTTTATTTTAATCTAATCTTGTTGTTATTTATTAATTTTGTATAGATTTTTTTTTTTTACATGTAGTGGGAATAGTTGTTGAGCTGTTATGTTTTCTTTTTGTCCTGTACAGCACTTTGGTCAACAGTTGTCACTTAAAGAATGTAACAAATAAAGTTGGATTGGATGCTATTTTTTAATTAATTAATTTGATAATCAGAGTTTGTTTTTAATCATGACCTTTTAGGGTTTCCATATGAGAGATCACGTTATATCAAAACTTTGCACACTGATGTATAAATGCCTTAGGCAGCCTAACATTGTTATACTCAGGCTCTTGATGTAAAAAGTCATTTATGACACCAATTTTACTGAAATTTCTGGAAGTGTACATAATTTATTTAGTTTTTAAATTTCTTCATCTTTTTGGGTATTTAATTTTTGAATATAATTGCACTTGGTTCGTTCGTCTCGTGGAGCGTTACCATCGCTCTCTTGTTGTCGCGAGCTGCTGTGATTCGTCACGTGACCTTCTGGGTGTTGCTTAAACCGTCGGTCACATGACTCTGATGTCAGTTCGTGCATCGACGGTAGAGTCACAAGACGAACTAAATTCACCCCGGAGGAAACCTTTACGGGGTTTAAAGGAGTTAAAACAGGAGCCGAAAACTTGTTTTTGTTCTTTTAACTTGAAGGAATCGCTATAATTTCAACAAATCAGCCCTTTATTTGTTTTTTTCTCTCTTCCTGTTTGCTGTGACGCTACAGTTAGCACAGCTAGCACAACAGAGCCTGAGATTTGGCCCCGACGAGCTGAAAAAAAAACCCCGTAAACATGACACAGACCTGCGGAGTCCAGTCGGTGTGCCTGGGAGTCACATTACAGCTGATTTTAGGTGAGTAAGAGCTAAATATACTCAACATTTACTCTAGTTTACCTGGCGAACGAAAAAACATCTTGGCCAAATACGAAGGTCACTCACCAAACTAAACTGCGCCAAACTACCGAGCTAACACCTAGTTTCCTTTAAAATCTGTGCACAAAATCCCTGTAAGTGTGTCTTTTACCTGTCTGCATCGACTGAACTTAACGTAAAACATTACAATCGTCATTATAGTCTGTGGTTGCTTTGATTTTTAGCTCTCAAAAGTTAGCGAATTAGCTTCAATCTCAGTTAAAATCAATTATTGATCCGGAGCAAAAGGTCAGTTTAAAATCTTGCTGGCTCTTGATTTCTTCACCATCACACGTAAAACAGTTTGACGAGAAATAAACATATAAATAACATTAATAAGGTGGGTTTTTTTGTTTTGAGGCAGCTGGATATTCTAGTACAAGTTTTGTGAATCAATTTATTCACATTAACAGCCTTTTCTATCAATACAGTTGCAGCATATATTTGCTTTACCTGAGTCTACAAACCTGTGTTAAAGTAAAACTTTATCAGCCAAGTATAAGTATGTAAACACGGCCAGGAGTAGGACTTTGACACTGGTATAAGTTTGTCTCATGCAACTGTCCCAAGTTACAGGAAGAGGTGACATACAAAGATAACCAAGTGATCTACCTGATGCAGAAATAAATACTGTATATCATTTCTAAAGATGCTTTTTTTTAAGCGAATGAGCCAAAGGTGACACTAACCAGCAGCAACTGACACTTATTGGTGGATTGATGAATGTGTGACTCAGCAAATATCAGTAAAAGAACTTGAGGTGTCATAAAATGTAACAGATTTGTTTTGGCACTTCATGAATAGAAAACACCACAAAAGATCAAGATCAAATTCATCCTTTTTACTGGAATATCAAATCTCAGAGGCTGTGATCAGGAGTCTTAAGTTTGTGCATCAGGTTCTGTCACCAAGTTTAAAATTTACTTGCTTCTAAAAACAGATTTTCAGAACTATTCAAGAGATAAATCAGAGTTTACATGAGTTGTTTCTCATTTTTTAACAGTGAAATGTTGAGATCTCTGTAAACTTTGCCTCTAGAAGTATTATTGATAAAGGCTGCTGTGGCTGTGTGCAGGAAATTGCTTCATCACACACTACACAGCAGAGATAAAAGGTATTAAAAATGACAGTGCAGAAATAAACAATCCTCTTCTGTGGTCTCTGCAACATCAGTGCTTTCAGCCCGTTTCTTCAACCAGCCAGATTTTCCTCAAACTCAAAATCAAAATGGAAAATAATTAGAAGTAACCTCAATGTTGTACCATCACCAGATGCATCCTTTCTCTGAAATCATGGGCTCATTCTTGATTTTCTCTTACAGCGTCTCTCCTGCACCAAGGTTTTGCTACAGTCGCTCCACCAACCACTGCTTCCCCACACAAAGAGCCCGGCAGACCTGACAGAGGAGACTACCTGGTGACTGGCACTAATGGCACTGCCTGTTTACTGGCCTCCATGGGTCTCCAGCTCAACGTCTCTTTCACTTCTGCTTCCCTGAATAAGGTGCATAAACTCAAACGCATGAATATTGTTTGAGCTGAGAGAGTGCTCACAGGGGACAGGATTGAAAATGTTGTTTTATTGGTTTCCAGACTCTGCAAGAGGTGGTGAATCTTCAGCCCAACATGACAAAGAGTTCTGGGTTGTGTGAGGCTGAAAGTGCCTCCCTGAAACTCTCAGCTGATGCCATTAAGACCATCCTCACTTTCTTCTTCACCCTGGTTAGTCATCTTTATTTCATAACCATTGCATAAAAACCTCTGTAATGTTTGTGTTCTTGCTGGTGTTTGTTTTCATATGTTCTCCCTGAAAAGGCCACTAGATGGCGACTTTCTCTCAAAGGTAAACATGCTGTATTGCTGTGTCAATGATTAGACATGTTGCTATAGCTGAACCATTTGCAAAAATAATCTAATCACGATTATTTATCCCTAAATTGTGATTTATTGTGGCATTAGTTTTAGGTTCTTCATACTATGTGTTGTTGATATCAATTGCTTTATTGAAGGAGATGATGTTTCTGATGTTCCTATTTTCAATAAGCATAAGATTACATGAGGGGGAAAAAGGAGAATTTTTGCATCGAAAAATCAAAAAATCCACTAAAGACTCTGTTTGCACATAAAGTTATTTGTAAAAAAAATTGAAACCCATGAAAAAGTTCAAAATTTTGATCACTCATTTCAGAAAGTGAAACCCAGATAATATATAGATTTTTACAGATAGATTTAATTATTTCAAGCCTTTATTTCTTGAAACGTTGATGATAATGGCAAAATTCAACCTATCTGAAAACTAGGTTATAACAGAGGGTGGATAAGAAGATTTTGCTTTCTGACCATTTTCCAAGTTTTCCCCCAATTTTTGGCCCTTTTCACCCATTTTTGCTGCTTTTTGACCATTTTGGCACCTTAACCTTCCTTTATTGGCACTTTACTTTTTCACCATCGTTTCTCGTTATTTCTCTTGCATGGGTAGTTTTCAACATTCAGCTCTTTGGTTGAACATGGTTGAGTGGCGGTGATATTGCATCAACTGCAACGAAGTTAATCTGGAATTTTTGCACATTTTAGGTTGAAGAAATATTGCACTGTCTGCGATTAGAATATTGCAGCAGGCCTTACTGTAATTTAATCCTATTGGAAATTAATTGCCCAGTCCTATATGTTGCTGCTGTTTTTTCCAGAATACTACATCCAACAAGTACCACCTGAGTGAAGTGTCCTTGTCTGCTAACTGGACAGACATGAAAGGTGAGTGTACATTAACTCAGAGTGAGCATGAAAACATAACTATGGTCTTTGTCGTACGTTCAGGAGCCTGTTCTTACCTCTGTAATCACTGCCTGTTCTTTCTTTTTAAACAGAACCCTTCTCAGGCCGAAACAACAGCCTGGACTACCTGCACGGCACCTTTGGCTTCTCCTACATGTGCCGTGAGGAGCAGACCCTGGATGTCACCCAGGATTTGTCCATAAACACCTTCCAGCTGCAGGTGCAGCCGTTCGGCCTCAATGGGGGTCAGTTTGGAGCAGGTAAAAGCTTTGACTAGTGACTTAAATGAGAAAAAATCCTCTTTTCTTGTGCTGATGATTCTGCTCTGCTCTCACCCTCTCTCAGCTGAGGAGTGTCAGTTAGATGAAGACGACATGTTGATCCCCATCATAGTTGGAGCAGCTTTGGCCGCCCTTGTCCTCATCGTGCTCCTGGCGTATCTCATCGGCAGGAAGAGGAGCCACGCCGGCTACCAAACCATCTGAGGGCAACTTGAAAGTTCACAGAGGCCAGAGCGCTACCCCCCTCAGATTAACCCTGTCCTCTGAGACTTAACACTCCACCCTGTCCCCCCTCTATCTCTCCATCCTCCATCCTCCTGCCTCAGTGTGTACTGTTCCTCGCCCTCATCAGTAACACTAGTCACTATCACTCTGTGCAGGTTCTGAATCGACCCACTCCTTCAGTTAAAAAGAGGGACTTTGTTTGGAGCTTGCAGTGACATATGGAAGTAATGATACTGAGTGAAGCAGGGATTGAATGTTGATCAGAGGGTCTGTGCGAATCTGCATTGTTACTATTTATGATTTCTGTGAAAGGAACTTTGAGGGATTACAGGATTTGAGGGAATTATTTCTGTAGCTTTTCTTATTGTTCTCTCTGCTTTTTGGGAAACCTTTTTAGTGGTCTCACTCTGATCAAGGTTTGTTATGTAAAAGGGAATACTCCAGGCTGATTAAGAGTTTTTATCGGGGATCACTCAGAATTTAGCAAAATAGGATTTTAGGGAACAGATTAAAACAGTAACCTTATTCTAACAGGGAATTCAACATGTCTTCTCAGTAGTAAAGATGACTTCAGGGTGTATTTAATCAAAAAGGTTTGATGATGATTTTTTCTTTTTGCTTCGGTGTGCAGGTAGTCAACAGAGTTTGTGTGAAGGCTGAAAATGCAGCTTTTTTCACTTTATGATTTTTTTTATTGCTTTCTTGCCGTGAGTTAAGACAGAGGATGAGTAGTGTTCTAATGTTGGACAAAATGTGGCTGCAGCTGGAGGTTAATAAAGGTCAGAAGAAAGCCTTGAAACAAGCAGGAACAACTCACCTGTCCCTGCACAATGGAAAAAAAGAGCACAACGTGCACCAAAAAAAAATGTACAGACAACAAATCGGTGTGTTGTTTTTACACTTTGTTTGCACAGATTAAAATAATGTTCCTGTTTAGCAGTGAGTCTTTGCAGATTGTTTGGTGAGCTGTTCCCCCTGTTTCAAGTCTTAACGCTAAGCCAAACCTACCAGCTGTTGTTTCACAGTCTGACAGTTAAGTGTTGCTCATCTTTATAAACTTTTGTTGAGATTTTGCCACTCTTGAGGCTTGTGCTGTTACAAAGGGCACACCACACAGGAATTAAGTAAAAAAAGAAAAAAAGAGGCGTAAAGGTACAGAGGAGATGCTTGAAAAGCTCAGGTCAGAGTGAATAGTGTTGAAGTGTTAAATCCACTGGGTGGTTTTTGTTTGTGTTTATTTCTTTTTTTGCTCTCTGAATATGTTCCCACTTGGGAGTTTGATCGCTGAAGCGAAAGAAGTTGCACTAAAGATTGAGAAGCAGCCCCAAGTAACGATTGAAGTGGCCAAAAACGCTCTGGTCAGTGTTCATCAGTGCCTTCCCCTCTGTGACAGAGCTGGGATCCAAGTAAAGCCAATACCACAAAGGTACTCACTCACTCGCTCACTGACGTCATGTGCCGTCATGTCCGGGACAGTTTGTGTCTCACACAGCCTTCATGTACTGTTACTGTAACTGTTACTACCATGAACATAATATGTCTATTGATAAAGTAGGAGAAACACAGACCTTTGTTTTTTATGTTCCCCCTCTCATCTAAATATCCATGTAGTGATTTAATACGCTTTTAATGTGTTTGTTTGAACTGTTTTCTAAAGGAGAGGTCAATAAAGTGAATGAACGATGATGTTTGACTTTGTTTTGCCTTCATATCAGCAGTCCGACCTGTTCCTGGTTTGGGTTTGTTTGCTTGGACTACTTCAGAGCATAAAGGTGCCTCGTCTTAGATTAACTCCAACTATACTGTGTCTCTCATATACAGACTACAAGACCTTTACTGCCAGTTTGAGCATATTTCCTTTAAATATGCAGTTGGTCCTAAAATTTTAAACAGTCTTCTTAGAAGGCTAAAGGGAAAGCTAGAGAAATCGCTCCAACACAAACATTTGAAAAAAATATACCGGATATTTGAGCTGCTGTGGTTGTTGCTGAAGTTTTCATTAAATAAAGTGTGTGGAAAAGCCGTTACATTTGTCCTCAGGCACGTGAAGTCCCTTATATTTATACACAACAAGAAACAAATAGAGGAAACAAGTATTGTTATACCAAGAAGAAAAAAGACTAAAATTGGACCAAAACAAAGAGTTTGGGCGACTAAAGCAAAAAAATACAGGTTTAATTCTGTTTCATAATAATAAAGCGATGAGGAAGTATTTATTTCAAAGTATTCATGTGGCTTTAAGATACTCAGACCATAGATCTGGAGCTGTTTTTTCTTTTATTTGTAATTCATTACACAATAATGAACATTATATAACATTATTCACAGTGACTCAGCACTTGAAGGATTGTAGACCTCTAAGTCTCAGGTTTGGGTCCCTGAATGAACAGTTTTAGGAGATAATCTTATCCTCCTCTTTATCTGGATTAACATTAAGCCACTTTTTGGGTTTAATTGAACAACAACAGGAAAAATAAAGTCTTTGTAAATTAGGACCACAGTGTACTTCATCAGAGAAATGTCTGTTCAGCAGTGTCTCAGTGTAAACAACATGAATTCCCTTATTGTTCCCAGCAACAAATAAACTTATTTCCCTTCATTCGACTTCTGCAAAAAATCACTAAAGTGCTCGTAAAATAAAGACATGACAGAATTATGAGGTTTTCACAAAGTACGCGCTTTGACTGCTCAGAAGCTGCAGCACACCCTTTGTAGATAATTTCTGTCATCTGATTCATTATAGAACATCTAAAATAAGCAATGATGTAACTTTGGTGAAAAGTAACTCTCCCTGATTGTGCTGAGTTTTATTCTCACTCTGTTGATGCCAGAAGATCACGGCCCCCTGGATTCCTCCTCCAGTATTCGCTGTCTGCATTTCTCTCTCAGTTTATTGATTGTTGTCATCGAAAGGCTCCCTGGTTCTGTGAAGATTTTCTGTAAAAAAACCACAAATGTCATCAAACAAATTAAACAGAGCTGCTGCAGGTGTTGGACAGTCTAAATCTGGTTTTGTGTCAGCACAAAGGTTATCCAACTAAGTAAACACTGTCTGATTTGCATACAACAGCACATCTGAAGACATCTGAAGACTCACAGCTTGATAAATTAACATCTTTGGACTCTAATTTCACTTATCTCCCACTCAGCAGAATGCTTCCATCTCACCTGCATGAAGGTGTGACAGTCCAGTGTGAAAGTCCCACCGGTGATGTGTTTGAAGCACTCGCACACGTCGATCAAAGAGCGAGCTCTCAGGATCTCCGGCTGGTGGTGAATGATGAGAGTCAGAGCGACACGGAACAGAACCTTTGAGCCTTCGTAGAAAAGACAATCCCAGACCCGCAGAACTGTCTGCAAGAACAAGAACCCAGGGTTGTTTCAGTCGCACAGATCCTACCTGAATCACTCATTTGTAGTGTTGTAGTACTCTGGACTGGTCTTGGTACCGAGGCAACGTTTCAAAGCCTTTGTCTTATCTTGGACTGAGGAGCACTTTGACTTGTTTTTGTCTTGATTTTAGACTGGCCAGACTCAGGATTTTACATCAAGACCAGAGGAGACAAGCACTGATCAACTATTCTTCAACTTTATTAACCCTCATATCAGCTTCAGATTTACCCTGCACCGTCTGTTCTGACTGGTGATAAAGTACAAGGTGTTAAATTTTCTCCAAATTTTGTTGTTTCTCCTTTTTACTGAGATTGTTTTCAACATATTCACATACATTTACAATTACTTTTGTGATATATGGTATGATGGACTTAATCTTATTAAACCTCATTTTTGAGTAGAAAAAAACCGAAGTTTCGAATTTTTTGTCACAAAGGTTATTCTTGGAGGTGTGTGTTATCACAGACAGGTATAAGTCAAGTTCCTCAAAACACTTACTTTAGTCCTCATTCACCTGGTATGTAAACACCTTATTTTCATATTTAAAACGATCAACAATTCTGGACTTCTCAGTGACTTTTAAATAAATACAAGGATTTATTTTTTTCAAGAATTTAGTTGAACAGATTTGTTAAGATTAGAAAATTTTGCATCATGTGCTTTACAAGATTTGCCCTGTTTTTTTTCTGTCAAATGTGTTCAAAACAAAACTAGATTGGCGAAAGAATGCTCTTTAACTGTTTTACCTTGTCACGATTTTTAAAAATTGATTTTTAGGGTATTAGTCTTGACTCTCAAAAGTCTTGGTCTTGTCTTGGTCAGGGTGCACTCTGGTCTTGGGCTCAGATAGAGTGGTCTCGAGTACAACACTACTTGCTTGCACAAACATTTTCTCACCTCGATTGGGAGAATATCGATGTAGAGGCAGATGAACCAGCGTGACACCACCAGCGTCCATATGCCAGGAAACTGGGCCATGAGCTGCCCCACTGCAGGAGCTTTAGACTTCACCAGCTCCCCCAAAACCTCCTGATCTGTCTTCAGGCCCAACATGGCAGGGCTGTAGTAGTCTGAAAATACAAAAAGACACTTTTTGCATTTCAAGCACAGTGCTCACACTGGTTTGAGATTGAGTGTTGTACTCCGACTGTTTTTATTGCTTAGTGGCACATGACACCTCACATGATCCTGACTCTACCTGGGAGCATTCGTCCCAACAATGCATCCATGAGCCAGAAGGAGTTCTCTTCGTCTTTGGTGATGATGATGAGGTAGCCCGCAATGAAGTTCATACCCTGGATTAGACGGAGACAGAGATCTTTTCTACTGTTCTTGACACAAAGAACAAGGATATGTGACGTTGCAGTTCAAACTTTAGAGCATGATTTGGTTTAAATCCTGTCCATGTAAATCCATGTATTCAAATAGTTGAGGAACGAGCCGGTCCTGTTCTTAAGACAAACAAAGGTTATGTTAAGTGAGAGGAGATGTTTGCTTCACCTGGCAGTAACCCACAGCCTTGTTGTGGTGTCCATAGGCTAGCAGCACGTTGAACAGAGCTCTCTGCAGGCTGGGTTCAGCTTTGCTCTTAAAGAGGACGTTATCAGGAAAGGTCCTGTGCATGTCTGCGAGAAAACATCATAGAATTAGTGTCGAGGTAAAGACTCACAGATACATGCCTTCATCTGGTGATGCACCTGTGCGGATGGTTTCCTTCAGAGTGGTGTCATGCTCCATGGCCAGCAGAGACTGGTAGTAACCAGGGTTGCTCTCCAGTTGTTTCTGTGCTCCACTTGCTGCCATCCAAATCTTAGCCCGGTGCTCATTTGGCACACCTTTACGCACATACCTCTTCACTTAGAGAGGAGATTTTAAAATGAAAAGATATAAGCAAAGAGAAGCAGAAGAAACCAAAGCTGAACAGGTGTTTCACAGAGTCATACCTGTCACATTCTTCTCCACATGTGGTTTCTCCTGAAGGAGCTTGGACCACCTCATGGATCTTCTGTCCAAAACAGCCACATACTCATTCATCATCTCTTTGTAGGATTCAAAATCATGACGTCTCTCAAAGCCGTAAGGGTCGACCCTGCAGGGCAAACATTTCATACACAAAGTGAGAAGAAGGCAGCTGCTCTCCTCCATCCTGTCTGTCTTTCTTTCCATGTTTCCAGATGAGAGACTCAACAACCACCAGCGGATTGGATTTCTGTAGGAGAGATCAAATACCTCTGCTGGATGATGAGTCAGTTTTAAGTTACTTCAAACAGGATTACGAGCACGGAGCCAAATGAGTGATGAAAAATATGTTTGTGAAATGCTCCTAGAAATGTCATTTCAACAAGAATCTCACAGAATATCATTTTATACTGAGCTGTGGGGTTACTCCTGTAAATCATACAAATACGAAGAGGAAGCATACCAAGAGAAGTAACAAGTGGCTAAAGAGGAAGAACAATTTACAACTTGAAATTAAGAATAACTGACACACATTCACATAGCGCTCACCTTTCACTGTCAATACTAAGAGTCTGTGTAGCTTTTCCTGTTACTTCCATTTCTCGTCAGTCTCTGCAGGTAAAATTGTCCACCTAGACCATAAAGAACCCGGACTGGAAAGCTCTCTTCATTTGTTAGAGTAGTAAAGGAGCTGACTGCCGTCAAAGTAAATAACAAAGCAGACTGAGTTTCAACTGTCTCACCTTACAGTGTTCACCAAGAGGAGGGGCTCGTTTCAGTAACACCCAGGTAACATCCACAGGTAAGAGCTTTATTTGCATACCAAACAGACAGAGGAAGAGAAATAGCAATGTTTGCTGGTATATCCCGTTTATAAGTCATGCTCAGGGCAGTGAACAGGTAGTTCTGTTTCTGTAACAGGTGAAAAAGTCAAAGAGGAGCTCTCCTGTTTTCCCTCTTTTTAAGCAGTCAGTAAATTTTATATCCTAACCAGACTTAGAGCGATGAGAGCAAAGTCCTCCACTGTAACTCTATGTGCTGTATGTATTTTATAACATCTCCACACTGCAGGATGTCAGGAGTATGTAGAGGACTGAATCCATCTCAGTGTGAGGTTTGGTGGCATCTAGCTGTGAGGCTGAAGATTACAGCCAACCTTTACCTCAGATAACACAGTGCATAATTTTTACATCACACTGTCCTTAAAGAAATCTTCATCCTGATCATTCTATGCATTAAAATAGGGTGACATATCCTAAAAACCCCAAACACAACCCCCTTCCCGGTCTCTTGGGAGACATCGCAAAAATACCCAAAACTCCTCAAACACAACAAAGTACCTTCATGACTTATACATTTATTTAAAACACTTCTTTTCTGTTTGAAGGAAAGATTTTCCATGATGTAAACATAAATAATAAACAGAGGCCCATTTCTACCTGTTGAAAATATAAAATTTTTTAAAAATGGCTTGGTCAGGTTTTTTTTTGTTACCCACATTAAGTCAAAATTTGGGTTAGTCAAATTAACTACATAAAAATTTGTAACATAGACTTGTCCAAAATTTTGAGATAACTGTCTCATAGTTTTTATTTTATCCCCACAACTTTTACTTTTATCGCAGAGTTTCAACCTTTATATAAGATTTTTGATTTTCATGCTCACGTTGCTCTTCATCCAATTGTGTTGTACTCCTCCGTTTTTGTAATGTTGTGTTGTTTACCTCTTTCTTTGGTTTTCTCGATCCATGTTACAAACCTCCTCCTATTTCTATTATTTTTTATTTCATCACACAATAGCACAATTAACCAACTCAACCCAAAGAGGCAGCTTCAGTTCATTTTTGCTGATAACATCAAATATTATTGTCATCTGTCAGTTTGAGCACTTCACAAAGAGAAAACATGCAGCTCTGTTGTAGCGATGATGAGATGTCAAGTGTCTGTTATTGACAATAAATGAACTGTTTAGACGCCAGAATATGAAAAAACTCATGCTTTATTCATCTTTCTGAAATGAACAATATACTTAGGCTACTCACATGATGTATCAACAATATATTCAAATGTTCACTACCGTCAGTAACACTGGACACATGGGATTGAACAGAAACATAAATATTGAACAGATATTTACTCTTAAGGCTTACTTTATTGTCCTGTTGTCGCTCTCTTTAGTGTCCTGGTTTCTGAGCTGAGCTCTGCACGGCTGTAACGTACAGATATGTGCCATGCAATCCTAACGGTCTCTTACTTCTTCACTTAAATGCTGCTGAAGCGTCACTTTGTCATCCCTCAGAATGATCGCCTGGTAAAGTTAAACTCTCCTTCACAGTGGGAAAGAAAGCAAAATGGAGGTGTTGTTGACAGGACCGGACATGACTTAAAGATTTAAGATCCTCCCAGACCGACATCAACAGGACAAATGAGTTCCATTAATATCACTTATCAGAGTCAGCACAGCTTTTCCTGCAGTGAGAATGTGTTTGTGAAATTAGCCTGAGGTGATGCAAAATGTGTTAAACATGCTTTCAATAAGAAGCTCACAACTCCATGACTCGACAAGTCCACCTAATATTAAACCAACAGCATATCATCCACGATACTGAGGCATCCCGAGAGAGATCGTAGCATTAACTGTACATAAAAGAATCCTCTTTTGCATTTATAAATTGAACATATTTATATTATTCTTCATATAGCTGTCTTTGTAAACTGTCCCAATAGATACAGTATGTACAGTAAAACTGCAACAGTTGTGTTGGTGCTGGTGTAGAGAGCACTCTGTCCCAAAGTGAGAGTAAGACACAGGATCTTAGCCAGTCACTCAGAGCTTCAGAAACAAAGCAAAGCTGACTAGGAAGAGTCCTACAACACACAGCGTCCTCCTCTCCAGTCCCCTCAGAGAACACACAGCCAGTGAGCCTCCTCGCAGCGCCGTGTCCTTCCTGCTCACAGAGCCTGACAGGTAGAGCTCCACCTGGAGCAGAGCAGAGGAGGCGTCCAGGACACTGAGAGTCCAGCAGCAGGCGCAGAGCTGAATCTGGCCGTGTCCACGCGGCGCCTCAGTCGCATGAGGTCAAAAACAAGTAGCCAGAAGCTCTGGTAGTTTTTAATCAGCTCCCCGTAGGTGCTTTCCTGACAGTTTCAAGTGCTTCTGTTTGCTTTACAATTTTCACTTTTTTTGTACAAGTCTTAAAAAAACTATGAAGTCACTGTAAAAGAAACAATGTTCTGGCTTTCCAGAGGCGGGCTTGGATTTAGAGAGTTTTACGTTTTGATCCTGTTACAATCGGTCGAGCAAATTCCACAAAATCATCTATAAGGACGGGCCATGCTCCTGCGTGAGAGACGAGAGAATGTCATTAGTGCCAAACAGGAAAATTTCTAAGCCGTTTTATGCTGCGCTCATATGAACTCAGACCAAATACAACCGACAACAAACAATCTAACAAGTGAAAGGGCGACATACTGGGAGTGGAGGCTTTAATTTTTGTGTTGTTTGTCTGAATCCACATGGATGCACAGCACAGATAATGTTAACAATCCAACCTCACCTTCCTCATCATAGTTTGACATGTCGTCTGCAATCATGTTACCAAAGTCCAACAATAGGTTCCATGTGTCCTTTGGGATGGATCGTTTATGGTGTTCCTGTAACAGAGAACAGCTGGTGAACATGTTGTTGTGTACTTCACACAGTCTGATTTACATTCATGGATATAAGGTGTTGTAATTTCTGCCGTTAATAACATGGTGGACACTACCAGACTATGGCTGATATATTAAATTCTTGAACTAACCAAAAGAAATCTATTCCAGAGATCAAGGAACTTGAATCGCCCTGACAGAACCAGGTTCCAGTAGGCTACAGCCATCTCCAGGTCTAGACACAGAAGAATCACTTGAATCCAACAATAAAAGTATATTCAGGAAGCTGTTGTAGTCATTTGTTTTTCTTACCAAGACCCTTTTGTCCAGGATTTTTGGCGAAGTTGAAGGTGAACTGGTAGAAGTCCTTAAACTTCCCACTGTCTTTGAGTTCCTGCTCTAATCGTGGCAACAGAGCCTTCAGTTTCTCCGGACTGTCACACCTTCAATGTATAAAAACAATTTAGAATTCAATGAGCAAACAGTGATTGAATACAAACATACTTTAACTAGCTGTAACACAACAGACTAAAGTGTGATGACTAATCAGCTAAAGTTAACTTTGACACATGAAGCTCAAAACACGACCACTCTTCCATGAAGACACTGAATACTCAAGCTGTGGTGGAGTGAGTCTAAATATAGACAGCCTTCCCTCTCTGGAGCTACACAAATAGACCCACCATGCAAAGACACCTCAGGCTCAGTGTTTGTGTCCCACTTTGGGAGCATGTCACACCCTGTTGATGTCAACACTCACCCCAGCTCAGTCATTCCCTCAAGAAACTCTTTCTTGGTAAACTCGCACTGAGTGGCAGCTCGAAACTTCCAGGCTACGACCAGGACTGTGATGCTGGCTGGATCCAGCGAGAGGTCGTCACAAAACTGCTGGATCCCATCGATGCCGATTTTATTCTCATCCTGAGGATCTGTCAGAGGAATAAAACTGTTTAACTGAAAGCTTTAGGAAACAAGTAGCATGCAGTGTTTCAGGTAAAATGAGTATTTCTCAGGTGACACTGTAAAGCACTTACCTTTGTAGCGATTGTAGAGCTGCTCCAGCCGTTTCCGGTCTACTGATGTTTTCATGGATTCCTTACAGTACAAGTCTGGATTCTGAAAGTAGTTGTCGGTCGCAACTTCTAGTTTCCAGTCATTCTGCGTGAGGCAGTACACAGCTGTCTTTTCCCCAGCCTGTGTGAAGGACATGAACTGCCGTACCTTGTCCCTCTGCGAAGACTTCAGCTTATGCTGTGTAAGTACAGGACAGGGGCTGTCAGACACGGGCCCAATCAGAGCAGGGAGCACAGACAACAACACACAAACACAGAGCGAAACACAAACAAAAACACAGAGCGAGACGCACACATCTACAGGCATTCAGGCAACAGAGAGAGGGACGGGAACGACAGGGAGACACTCAGAAACACTCTGACACACATGTCAAAGGTTAGTCCACCACACTCACAAACACACACTGAAGTTGGTGAGCTAGGACGCGGTGCTGCTGGTAATTATGTCCTGTCCAAAAGCAACATGGGCTTTTCTGAAGGGGGATGTTATGGATTGTCAGAGCACATGCTGTACCCTGCTGGGGCCCCTCAGATAACTACAGTCATAGATGTAACATGAGCGGGGAAATGGGATGCCACCAACAGGACCTCGAGGTGCAACAAGTCTGGAGTGTAACACAAGCACCCCTGCCCAGAAATAATTACCAATTTTAAAAAATAAAGGGTAAAATAACACTTCATATATATTTTTCTGCCACGATATTCTGTAGAATTATGTTTTTTTTCTTATATGTCTTTCAAATTTAAGCACTGGGGGCTATTCAGCACACATTTAACTGGCAAGATCCAGTCGGTGAATTAAAAATACTGTATCTGTACATAAAAGGGGTGCATTCAATCTGTAAGAAATCTATACTTGTAAACGTTGTAATCATCCCGGTATATCACTCAGCTGTATCAAAGACAAACAAACAAACAGCTCTGCCATCGTCTCACAGCTGCTGCAGCGTCACAGACACTTGACAGAAGAGCATTTCCTGAAACCGGAGACTATAACTCTTGGAGCCCACAATGACTGCACCAATCCTCAGCGATTACTGTCAATAACACTCACATGAAGTCAAACATGTACCCTTACTGCGCGGATAACTGTGGGAAACATTGGGTTAGCATGTCAACAGACCACCAGCTTCTACTTCTACAAGCTAACGTAAGCTAAGTTAGCCAGAATGTATCACTGACATTTATCAGAGAGTACCATCAATGAAATATATTCACCTTTTGGTTATGAGTGTGTAAGAATTCAACCTAAACGCCCCTGTGTGTGTCTGCCTTTGAGACCGAACTGCTGACCTACTCACCGCCGAAGTTACAGACTACCAAAAAGGGACGTGTAGCTAGCTAGCTGCTCTCAAAATATCAACTGACCTTCCCTGGAAAAGCAGCGAACACAAGAAATGACCATTATAGGCTCAACAGACACACGACAGAGCATGTGCTTCAATAACACAGCAGCAGTCCTTAATACATGCACTGATGGCACCAAAGGAAATGCATGGGTTTGTGTTTATTTTGGTTACCTACCATTTTCACACCCGCTGTTTAACCAGTTTGGTAGCCCGACTGTCGCTCATTGTACGCATGCGCAAAATCAGCCGAACAGTAATTGGAGGTTTCAATGAAAATGTGAAGTTAACAGAAATAATACACATTTTTATTTAATCCAAGGGTTTTGAGCAGTATAAATTATTTCCTCTATAATTGTGTGTAAGTTGCAATTTTTTTTTTTTACTCAACACTACCAAGCACAACACGGCCAAACTCCATAACCTCTGATGACCTGGCGTCCACATATGTAGACTTGACCCATGAAACTTTATTTTTAAAATCTTCCATCTACTGGTCACATTAACCCTCGGATGCATGAATTTTGAATGTCAGTGTCAGGATTTTTCCCTTGAGTGTTTTTATTTGTCACAAGGCATAAAAAAGTTTTCCATCTTTTCCCAAATATTTGTAACTTGGCATTCAACATAAAACAGTGTGAACTTAATGTAAATATGACTTATTTTTTGTTTGACTTTTTTTCTTTCTTTCTCTCTTTTTTTTTGGTAATTTCGTGAATGATCTTTTTTTAATTGAAAACATTTTTTTCAGGCCCAAGAAGAATAAAAACATCCTCACACAGGCTAATGTGAATTTCCAACCCATGAACCATTGAATTTAGGAGTAAATAACTTTTGAATAGGTGTCCACTGTAGTGACCACTATGCACCACAGGGCTAAGAGTCACTTCCTGCGTCATATTTTGATGATACCACAACTTCACACCAATTTATTGCTCATAAATGTAGATTATTAGACATGTATGGAGAGTTAGAGCTTTTGTCCAACAGCTGTTCTGTGTGGTCGGAGATCCGGTGATCCAGATGTGGAGAGAAGATGAGACTCCTTTCTATTGAAAATTTGTCTCTTCTTGAAAATCATCGTCATCATAAAGCAAATTGCAACAAGGCTGAGTGGAAAGTAACGTATTACTGTGAGAAGCTTTTCTGAGAACTTTCATTTTACGAGAAGTTTCTACAACCAATGCTTTTACTTGTGTCTTACTTCATTTGATGCTGCATCAATTGCTGAATTTAAATACAGCTAAAAACCAAAAATGATAAATGCTTTCGCAAAACTGCGTGACTGTGAACTGACTGGTAGCCTCGTGTTCAGGTGTACAAACGTTGCTTTTACAAAATCCATACCGCTGTCCAATCATAGTCAGGCAGGCAGTGAGCTTCAGCCTGATTGTGGATCAATACAAGCTGTCCTGCAAACTGAATGATTCATGGTGAACTATTTGCACAGCAGGCTACGACTTGTTGCAGGGAAACAGTCTACAAAGTAATATACAATAATAATAAAGATGCAACAAAAAGAAATATGCAAGCACGTGCTCAATTTGACAAGTTTCATCAGATTATACGCCGGAATTACTGGTTAGTATTCAGGGGTAGAATAATTGCATGCTCTGCTCTAGAGAATGTGGGTCATAGGGTTAAAAAGGCCCCTTTGCCCCCTGAGGGGTTAATCCAGCCAGAGGGCAAATATGTTCCCGTGTGATCTCTGTTACAATAGAAGTATGTCAATGTGTGAAATACATACATGTTTACATACCTGTATGTTATTAAACATAAATGTTGCCATTTGATGGATTTTATGGGGCTAATTTCATCAGCAGCCTTTTCCCTATCATGTGCCGTACTGAATGAAGAGAACTGGATTGAGTTGAAGCTTTTAAGACTCTTGTGTTACATAAAGAGAGGCACTCTCTAAAGACAGTCTTTTTGGGCTGACTCAGGCTCAGCTGAGCTTTATCTCATGTGAAAAGAATGAATACACCCTTCAACAAGTGTGAAACACACACAGAATTGCTGCTGATAGAGTATCTGTTAGTGTCAGCCCTCTTCCCTTTTTTTTGCTTAAGAGTGAAAAGGCTTGAATTGAAGAGTCCCCGTTTAGACTCTAGTTGACCTTCAGGATGAAATGTGTGAATGATTCTTTTATCAGGGATACACCAATACCACTTTTTTTTTTAATCAAACCAAGTACAAGTACTTACATTTGTGCACTCACTGATACTGACTATCAATCCGAATACTTAATAACACCACTACAGTTTTGATGCAACTTTGAAAATATCTTTTATTTCCTAACTCACTCATTTTAACAAATGAAATGAAGACCACAATGCACCTGCACATGTTGCTGATATTTTAACAGTCAAGAGTCCTCTACCTGTGTGCCAACGATGAGCCAACTTCCTTATAGAGATATCCAATGGTATTCAGTGCATCCCTACTTATGATCATGCTGGGGAGAAATATTTTGTGTTCTTACTGTTTGTGAAACACATTTTTTTGCGTTCTTTATTCTGAGATTCCTAAAGCTCTGAGAGCTGAGGGGTCTTTGAACCCAAATACCAAATGAAAAGAAAGGATGTTTCGTAAAGGAGCACAAGCTGGTTTGACCAAATCAATACATGTTTTCATTACTAATACTTTGGGTTGCCAACAACTCATGAGGGTACTTCACCTTCATTATGAGCTAATATCTTATTCATTATGAGGTTTGACAGCCTCTGCCAAAATCTGTAGAGTACACAGGACAGTGCTAATCAAATTCAAAGGTCCCTTTAATTAAGTGACTCATAAATTCACTCTTTAAGTATCCATGTATGTAATGTCCCTCCTGTATCTACAAACTCCTGAACAGCAGATGGCAATGTGTGTTATAGACAGCTGGCTGGTATCGACGAATCTCGCGAGATTCAGGTTGTGGGCATGAGCTACCTCGCCTGCTTTGCTTTCGTCTGGTTGATGCTGACCAATCAGAGGCCGAGAAACCGAGACACCGCCAAGATCAGATTGTGAGCGTCTGTGTTGTAGCGCTGCTAGCGGAGAGTAGCGCTTAGAAAAGGCTAACTACAGTCTGCTCACTTGGGAAGTACACCGGTAAGCCCCGTTTACCGACTGCCCAGCTGTCACAAAAGAAAGTTCTAGATGTTGCATCCGTTAAACTGTTCTCTGAGTATTTAAAAGTATTTGAAGTGTGTAGTAAGCGCGCACAGAGCGAACAGGTTGCTGGTTATCAGATGGTTGTAGATGACAGCTGTGGATTAGCTCCAGCGTTAGCCCGCGCTGGCTAACAAAGCGTCCGAGATCGTTGCTTTCCACCATAATCACCAGCCACTTTTTAGCTGAAATACTCTATATACGATGCAAACTTTCTCTGTATTACTACGACATTGCTATTTATATCCCTTTCCTTATATTTGCATTCTTAGCATTTGCATGTAGCTGAGATATCAGTGATTAGTTGGTCTTTGGCTGGTTTAACATCAACAGTCATACCTAATAGTGAAAGGACTGGGTTATTAAACTTATTTATATCATTTTGCTGTGAACTTATCACTGTTGATACACCGTGCAGATGTCCGGATCTTGAAATGTCAACAAAGAGTCAACATGCCTTTTATCCCAGTTTAACAAATCTCATTAGTCAACTATTTTATATTAAAACATATCCTAGAAAACCGGGACTATTCGATCATTAGTAGAGATTGTGAATTTTTTCATGTTACACCACAACCACTGTTTTATTTTGCTTCTATGATAAACAACAGTCAATGGCTGTCGATAAACAAATAAACATGTGAATAATTCCCCACAACTGTGCAACAGGAAAACGAGGAGTTGTGTGATATTTTGGGTGAGACTTGCATTCCCATTCACTCATCAAAGAAGCGATTTTCGTGTTAAATTCACAGTTCAGTTAGTTTTCTTTGCCTCTCAATGATCCGTCTTTTCAATTCAAACGATTCTTTGCAAACAGCATCAAGCAACTCAACAACCGTGACTGTACAACGCCAAAAAAACAGAAACATTCATAAACAGATGACATACATGTTCCACGGTTTAAATTTTTTCCTGCTTTGGATATGAGTATTATATTTATTAAAACTACTTCGGCGCTGCTTAGTATGTTTCCTGTTTGGTAGGGATTTAGACCTCCTCTTCCTCCATTCTCAAATGCCAACAACAACAGCCGTCGAAGAAACAGCAGAGTGCACTCGTAAGTGCACAGAATAACTATTTTAACTTTATATACCATGCGAAATGCGCATACATTTCTTTTTCATTTGCCCATACTTAATTTGCCCGGAATCTGCAGCACGGAACCTAAAATCGCTGATATGAACCTGTGGGAAAACGTGCAAAAGCTAACTTACGAGCTAACTGTTAGCACTGAGAGATAGCTCGCTGCATTCAACAAAAGATTCATTGGTATCGTTGTATGGAAGTAATGCTCCTAATACTGCTTGCAATAGTATTTTCTGTAACCGTACAGTGCTATCACTTCGGTCACGTTATTAGTTTTGCACATGTGAATTAAAGTGAGCATATTTGTGTGACCTGTAGCAGAAGTTCGTCTCCTCCGACGTGCTCGGTACCTGAAGTAGGCCTTGTGCACACTCACCGTGGTAAAAGTTCAGAGCATCAAGGGGTGTTTTTTTATACTCTTCCATATTCACTGTGCATCCTGTAAAAGGCCACCACAGGTCCTTACAAGCAGGAATTAGAGTAAAAACCGTCACATTCTTATCAGATTTGTCTTGTAAGAAGATCACCGGGTGACACAGGCTAACATTCTGGATGTAGCTCTGCTCAGTGTGCTTTCATTTGACAGATCAGATGGGCCTCAGATATAAGTGGTTAACTTAACATAAATAAGAGATTGAACACAGTTACCTGGGGAATGTTTTTTTTTCCAGAAATTAATGGTTAGAAGTCAGAAATTTAACATTGAAATACTCTCCTCTTTCTGTCTCCAGGGGTCTGAAAAGTGACAATAAGAACATTTTCCTTTTAGCCTGAAGCTCAATTCCTCCGGTCCTTTGGGATCATGGCTAAAGATGTAAGTATTCATTTTCATTTTTCTAAAAGATCTCACTGGAAAATTTTTGTGAAACTCATGTCCCAATTATAGAGTGGTGGAATGGACGTCGCTGTTTGATGATCAGCAGTTTGTTTTGTGTCAGATATAGGGATAGGTATTGAAAACTGCTTACTGTTAAGAACCAATAAGAAATGGTTCACTCCATAGACAGCTATAGCCTTTTTGCTTATCGTTTCCCTTATCAATATTTTTTATGCCAGCAGATCGGCTTGTCTTCTCAAACAAGAACTATTGAATTTGTACTACTGACACATGTTCAGAGATCAAGTATCCAGTGACTTTCATATTTATTTATTTAGAACTCAATAAATTGTTGACAAAACCTACAAAGCTGCCTTTCGTGCACAGAAAATTCACGGAAGGATTGGATAATGGGATAGAGAATTGGGTTGATAAGCTGGATCATTAATGGTATTGGTATCAATAAAATCTTATCAATATCCATCCCCAGTCAGATATTTAAATCTGATATTCCTCAACATTAAACATTTTTTGCACCTTGGCATGCTTGTTTTGTTATTGGACTTCATTGTTTTAATGTTTACAGTACAGTAAGTCCTTGTTTATTCCCTACAGGCTGGTCTGATTGAAACAAATGGAGAGCTGAAGGTTTTCATCGATCAGAATCTGAGCCCTAGCAAAGGTACAAGTATAGAAATTACCTTTGTGCCACAATGGCAAATGTCCTGTGAGGGAAACTATGTTCCTTCAGGTCATGTGTACATAAATGGACAATAGGGGGCAATGGAGTATCGGTGATGGGCACTTTTATTAATAGTCTGTATGTCTTCTGTCAGGTGTCCTATCTTTGGTTACTGTCCAGCCCACAGCCGTCCCTGTGGCCAAACAGCTATTACCTAAAACTCTTGGGCCATCCAATGTGAACGTTGCTGCACACATGCAACATGTGCCACATATGGTGAGTGATGCTCCTCACAGTCACTGATTGTCAGGCTTTTGTGCTTCCTTAACCACAATTTACAAAACTCATGATCTTGAAATATAAGATTTAACTCCCACAGATGTGTTTACGTATTTACCTGCTTGCAAGTTTTCCTCAGACTGTTTCTTACAGTAGTGTAAGCCCCTCCATTATCATTGTGAGGTGACCTGGCAGAGGGTAGATGGAGGCGGTTGATCCTAAGCTCATCAGCTCCACAGTCAGCAGGATTACACCCATCATCTCATTACATACATAGAATGTATACATAATGAAAATCAGCTTAGATATCACCTCAGTGAAGGAATAGATCACCTTTCTGTCATGTTCATTACACTGATGATGGTAGTGCCGAATCTTTTACTTTATGACAAACAATTTGAGACGCCTTCAACACCTGCTCTGATCTTTTTCAGCCAAAACTATTTTTAATCATTTTTCAGCAGCTCTTTCTTCAACGCTGTTTGTGGTAGGATTGAATACAGATTCTGTCTGAGAATTTTTTGAGACAAAACAATAGCCAATAGTATAGTAAACTTTGCTCCCCGTCCTCTTATAATTTTCAGTGCTTGAACAGAGTGAATGCTCTATTTTGTATTTATGATGATGCAATGCAGGTTCCCTGTTGACATGAGCTCATCTCATCATTATACCAACATATTGGGCTGTAACCTGCAACTTAAATGTATGAAGTCACCAGGGGCAACAACCTGCCCTTTTGAAGTTATGAAGCTCAAAAAGATTGTCTGAGTGTGCTTGTGCAAAAGCAAAATTATGTCCTTCAAAAGATATCCACTAGATTTCCTTACATTAAATCCAGGCAGGTAGATCTTCATCTGTCAGTATTTGTCACAGCATAGACGGTTTCTGTGAATTTTGTCCACAGTTATAGAGATTTAAGACAGATATTTTTTTTCCAGCAACCAGAACTATTTTGAAGTTCATATGGGTAACTGGCTGTTGTTTCAAACAGCCTTTAAAAAATTTGGACCTCTCTTTTGCCTTCTTCTTTGTAGGTGATCGGAACACCACAGAGGCCTACAGTACCAAATGCCATTTTGGTAAACAGTCCACACACACCAAGTTCTCAGTTCCTCGCTCAGACTCAACCTACGGATGCCTCTCCCTGGTCATCAGGGTAAGTCCTGAAAGTCTGTTTTTTGTTCTGTCTCACATTTGATCTTTTAAAAGGTGAAGTAGTGTACCCAACGAGTATGACGTCTGGTATGTTTCAATGGAGGTGAAACATGGGATCTTCTCTGTTTTCAGAAAACGTGGTAAAAAAGGGGAGAAGAATGGAAAGGGCTTGAGGCATTTCTCCATGAAAGTGTGTGAGAAGGTGCAGAAGAAGGGAGTAACCACCTACAATGAGGTGGCAGATGAACTTGTTGCAGAATTCAGCTCTGCAGACAACCACATGTCACCCAATGACTCGGTGAGCGCTGCAGACCTTTTCTCTAGCCGATAGACCTGTTTAGACCCAAGCATAAAGACTGCTAAAATCTTTTTGATGTACAAGTTTTTCCTAAAACTGTGCATCTTATTTTCTATTTTAGCATGTTTATGATCAGAAGAACATTCGGCGGCGTGTCTACGATGCACTTAACGTGCTCATGGCCATGAACATTATCTCTAAAGAGAAAAAAGAAATCAAATGGATTGGCCTCCCGACCAACTCAGCGCAAGAGTGCCAAAACCTAGAGGTGAAGAAAAGAGCAGTGAAGGCTTGAATTACAAATTTCTGTCTCACTCTTTTTTAATGTTTCTTAACAATTGTTCATGATTCTACCTTCAGGTGGAGAGGCAAAGACGACTGGAGAGGATTAAGCAGAAACAGTCACAGCTCCAGGAGCTCATACTGCAGGTGGGAATCAACTTTGTGCTTCGGTTTTACAGGGACAATAAGATGGAGGCCAAAAAAAAGCAGCTGCTGCCCAGAGATGCACAGCTGAAATCTTGAATATTCTCTTGATCTTAACCAAAATCTCTCTGCATATGCTTCAAAGTTTCCCTCCTCCTTTGATCTTGTCTTTACAGCAAATAGCTTTTAAAAACCTGGTTCAGAGGAACAGACAGACAGAGCAGCAGGCGAACAGATCTCCACCTCCCAACTCTATCATCCACCTTCCCTTCATCATTGTCAACACCAGCAAGAAAACTGTCATCGATTGCAGCATCTCCAATGACAAGTACGTGATAGTGACCACTTTTATTCATGCAACAAGTTGTGGGTTTAACCTTTAAGGCTTGGAGTGATCTGTACACTTTTTTTTTTACTTAATCTTAAATGTTCTTAGTTATCGTTCAGAGAAGACGCAAAAGAAAATAACTACCTCAACATAAGAGTCATGTGGGAAAAATGTGGGAATCCTTGATTCCAGGTCAGGTTAGGGTTGGGCAGGATCACATAAAGACTAATTTTCTCTGGGATATGACTCAACAGCTCAGCATGTTGCTGTTCAGCCGTTGACATAAAATCTAAATGTGGGACCTTCCCTCCAGCAGTAAAATAGAAAATAATCCTACATGCTTATTAAGATGGTGAAAGATCAACTGGAAGTTTGAGCAGGCTATCATCAAGCATAGTTTCTTATTAGTAGCAGTCAGGAAAAGTCTTGATGTGTCATCTGAAGTGAAGCTTCAGCTCTTAAAGCGCCTCATAAAATACATCACACAGTCAAAACTGTAGTATCTTGCATTCCAAGAATATACCATAAATTTGGGGCCAGTCAATAAGTTTCAATCTTTTAACTTTGAGTAATTGTCCTCTCCTTTTCCCCTCCTGCAGATTCGAGTATTTGTTCAACTTTGACAGCATGTTTGAGATCCATGATGACATTGAGGTGCTGAAGCGGATGGGCATGGCATGTGGTTTGGAAGTGGGAAAGTGTTCTCCAGAGGATCTGAAGGTTGCACGTAGCCTGGTGCCCAAAGCTCTGGAGCCTTATGTTATAGGTCGGTACCGCTTTTCCAGCTCCCCCTTTAACTGCTGATAAACATCTTTGTCTGAATTCATCTCAGCTTTTCAATGCTCTTTCTCTGCTATGAGCCCACCATTCACTTTTTCTGCTTTAAAAACAAAATCTTTACCACAGCTTCATAAGATGCAGTCGGCAGATGCCCTCAGAGAACAGATTATGCTGTTTAGCAATGTGCAGTTTCTGTGCAGATATGTAGCTTTTTCTGAAAGTATCTGTGATCACCACCCTAATGGTTGAGAGATATGATTGGTTCCCAAGCCTACGAACAACCCCTCAGGATTTTCTCCACTCTCTGTCACTTTCTTTGGTGTTCTGTTCAATCAAACCAGCTTTCCACAGAGTTTATTTATTCAATACTCACACATTTTTCTTTAAAAATGGGATTCTGACTTGATGAGGGGGGTGAGTGTTAAAAGGGGTAAAATCAGACTCATCCCCCTCTCTGTCTGCAGCAAATCAGGTGTTTGATCCTTCTTCTGGAAATTGTTGAGAATTTCTTTTTATATTCTGCAAATCTTGACTCTAATTTCAGCGATGTGGCTGTAGAAGAGTCATATTTCTAATGTCTTTTCCGGTTTTCCAGAAATGGCTAAGGGTCCCATCAGTAATGTCTACATCACTGGAGGCTCATCCGCAAATGGAGCCCGTTACCCTGCAAGCAGGTGAGCTGTCTTTTTCCCTAATCCAGCTTTTGAAGGTGACAGAAAGCAGATTTCTTTGTGAACCTCTTAATAAACATGATTTTTCTTCCTCTTCTTCTCCACTCAGTGACGGCTGCACCGACGGCACCATGGCCTCCAGCTCCAATGACTCTCACTACAGCGGCTCTCGTGTGGAGACTCCAGTGTCTTATATGGGCGATGACGATGAAGAAGACGAGTATGACGAGAACGACGATGAGGACTAAACTGCCTATGCCGCCCCACTCCAACAAGCACAGTCCACCACCCTCACTGTGGAAGTTAAAGTCCCTCTTTCTGTGTGTGCTTCTCAAACCTCTCCTCCTGTTCCCCCCCCCATGCCTGTTTTTCTGTCCGGCTTTCTCAGGGGTGTAGATGATTACTGAAAGAACGGAGGTGTGTAAAGCACCCATCTTTTTCCTGCTCCTGAATCACGTGCACCTGCACCACCACAGCTGTAGGGGAGGCGGCGTCCAAGGGAACTGTATTCTGTGACCGGGCCACCACGCTGAAGTCTTTGTATATCTAATCCACTTCTCAATAAGCCATCCCACTCTGTAAAACTTATTGCTGTTGGAGAATGTATGATGTACTTGTTTGATAGTTATTCCTATTATTTTGCGATGGCGTGGCAGACATGACGATGATCAAAATGTTCCAAAATGGCCAAAGTGTCTGCTTCAGCGTGCCGTGTTAGCGCAGCACGGTGGTTTCTCACAGCTTGGCACTGTTTGTCATTGCAGCACAGGATGGGGCTCCATCAGGTGTGTTGATCTTCTTTTGTTTTGTGTTCTCGGCAATAATTTCAAATAGGTTCCTATCCCCCATTGTGTTGGGCTGGCTTCCTTCTGTTCTGTTGGCAGCTGCTTTTTCCCGATCTTGTTTGCTAGTTTTTATTTCTGTTTGTTTTTTGTATTCTGGATTTAAAAGGACTTCTCCGTCACCACCCTGATATAACGCCTTGGTAGTGTTTACAAAATAACGGCACCAGCAAGGTAAAGACTTTTGTAACCCAGGCTCCTTCTAGGTAAATAAGCTTTGTTTGTGAATTACGTATATGAATCCTACGATGATTGTAGCTTATAGTATCCTTTTAGAGGCCAGTGGTAAGGATAGACCTTAAAATGATCCATGTAAAATAAATGTGTGATTGCATAGGTCTTTATGTACTCCCTTCAAAGATTTCCCTTTTAAAACTCAGCAACACATGTACTGACTCTTCCAAAAACCTTTTCTGTAATCTAATATAAGTTTGCAAAATAAATATAGATTGTTTTAATAATACAGTATCTGTAATTAATGGGTGATTTTAAATGTAAAGGACGTAGGAACTTAAAGTTTCCTTGAAGAGCACCAGTGTTTCAGACCCAACTCTTGGAGAGCTCAGGGATAAGGACGTTTATGTGTGTGTGTGTGTGCGCTGTGGAAAGGTGCGTGTCAGATGACAGCAATAGGAAGCTAAAAAGCTGCACATTCAGGAGGAGGTGAGTAAATCTTTGCTTCTTCACCCTTCTGCCGTTGTCTTGCAGTATTTTATTCCGAAACATCTCAAATGAAAAATGGGTTTATAGTATAAGCCGGAAAACAGAGACTATTTTGCTAATGACCTGAGTCCAAATGTTTCTGACATGGAGAACCAGTGAGAGCCCAAATGAAGCGAATGCTGCAGGCAAGTTTTTTCACTCTCTGCACGCAAGTTTGATCTGAAGCAGCAAATCATGTTCAAGCATGAAAATACACAAAAACACACAAACACGTCTCAATGTTGACTCAAATTCTAAAATCACGAAGCATGGCAAAATGTGGTGTTCTTTAATCAGTGGAGAGGGCTTTCTTTGTATGAGTAGGGAGTCCCAGTTCTTAGTCAAAGTCCTCAGGATTCAGGTCCAGCTGGAGTCAATGACCCTCAACAGTCTGAGATAAACAGATAAAATTTAAGTTTATAAGTTTTAAACGGATCAAGTTTCTGTAAATCCAGTTTTAACCTCTTGATATGCCAGCTATTTGCCTGGTGTGCATTTTTTAACTTTTTCTTGCTATTTGGGAAAAGTAAGACCTAACAGTATAAAAACTAAACTTGGTCTTTGCACAGGAAGTTATTGGCTTTTATTTTAGTTGTTATTGTTTATTTATTTAAATCCTCTGGTTTCCTTTTGAAAATTAAGGGATATATATATATATATATATATATATATATATATATATATATATATATATATATATATATATATATATATATATATATTTTTTATCTTTCAGTATTTTACTTGTAAAGCTAGAAGTTTTTCTCAAACTTCTTTTAACTGAAAAGGGCTTAATGTTGTGATATCACCAAAAGATGAGATGGGAAGTGCCCGTAAATATGGCTGATGGGTCAAATTATTTAAAAGTGAAGTATCATGAGTCTGAGACGATGACATTTACACTAAACACACAAAATTCATTAACTTCTGATCTTTGACACATTACAATATAATACACATGATCATCAATAAGAAAGCAGTTATGCTATGAATGCATCATAGCATATAAATTTAAGATAATACAGAGACTGTTGTAGTGTTCAACTCGTCTGCATGAGTTACATATATTTTTATTTTTACTGCCCATGTCCCTTCAGGGGCTCCGTCTGCAGTGTCTGCAGACTCATATTTTCTATAAGAAATATTCTTCCATTGATCAGGATGATATCCAGAGATTGTTTGGTCTAAAGTGCATCAAAACTGTAGAGTTTGTCACAGGATTTTTGGGTTTTAGGAAATTCATATTGTAACAACAAGTTTAGAAAAACAAACAAACACTGAAGAATTATGATAGTTATCATCCTCACGTTCCAGCACATGACTGGCTCCAGCTCCCTGTGTTGTTCTCTTTGGGCCTGTGCTGCACACTTTGTCTGGGGCATTAGGGTGTTAATGGATTATAGAAAGGTGTCGACTCAGGTGTGTGTGTGTGTGTGTGAGGGTGGTGTGGGGCTCAAAGTGTCCCGGGATCTGGCTTTGACACCAGTCTGAAGTTTTCCTCTCTGTCTCCTGTTCCCTCACCTCTCACATCCTCATTGATGAAAGTTAGCACACAGGATTAACCTTCGCTCTTCTTCCTCTCTGCGATGTCCTCTCGCTGTGTTGCCTAACAGCTGCCTGCCTTCATGGATATCGGAGGACTGACCACGGTGGTTGCAAACTCTGCTTACATCAATGCTCGAGGAAGCATCGATGGCTCCAATCCCGGAGCAGCCCGGGATAAGAAATACCATTCTCGCCTCAAACTGCCCCACATCACTGTGTGTGAGGGTCTGGTGGAGACTCTGGATCTGTCCTTCGACTCAGTTTGTGTGACTCAACCAATCGGCAAACGCCTCTTCAGAGAGTTCTTGGATGCAAATAAAGAGTACAATGGAGCTTGTCGTCTGTGGAGAGACATTGAGGGCTACGACCTCGCAGAGGACTCTGATCGGGCAAAGAAGGCTTCAAAAATCATCCAGCGGTACCTGGAGCCCTCTGCCAAACACTTCTGCCCCTTCATCTCTGAGGATGTCATCGCTAAAGTGAAGGACACCCAGGAGACTGCAGGGGACGACTTGTTCGCTGCAGTTTTAGTCATGACTTTGACCTTTCTCCGGGAGGCTCCCTTTGTTTTCTTCCTGGAGAGCTTGTATCTGAAGAGGTTCCTGCAGTGGAAGTGGATGGAGATGCAGCCGATGGATGCAGACTGGTTTCAAGACTTTCGTGTGCTGGGGAAAGGTGGGTTTGGAGAGGTTTCTGCGTGTCAGATGAAGGCTACGGGGAAACTGTATGCGTGTAAGAAGCTCAACAAAAAGAGGCTGAAGAAGAGGAAAGGATACGAGGTGAGAGAAAGTTTGGAAACTTTGATGAAAGATGATTGAGAAGTTTCTGTAGCTGCGCTCTTTTTGGGTATTGCACTAACAATAATGGAGTTTGGTGTTGTCACATTTCCATGGGCGAGGCTTCACAGAATGTTAGAAGTCTCTTAGAGCTCTACATGATTAATAAAGGTATTCTGCAGACTTCATGTCCTCGGCCTGTGATGGTGCTAATCATCTTTGTGTCTCTGTCTCATTTGGCTTTAGCCTGCAGTATTAAACACTGAGACAGGGATAGAGCGATTACAGGGAGCTTTAGTGAAAAGCTCTGCTGAATAGAACGTCTTGGCACAGCTACATCTCGCCCTTGAAATTCCTGAGGTCACACATGCGCATCAGTGTAAAAAGTTCTCGTAGTTTTTCCCTCTTTTGAATTTATTTTTCTAAACTCTTTGCTCTTGGATCCTCCTGTAGGGGGCGATGGTGGAGAAAAGGATTCTTGAGAAGGTCCACAGTCCCTTCATTGTGTCGCTGGCGTATGCTTTCCAGACAAAAGAAGAGCTTTGTCTGGTCATGACGATCATGAACGGAGGAGACCTCAAGTAACCATCACATTCTCAGAGAATACAAAGAAAAACCTTTTCTCTATCACTTTATCACTGCTGGATTTGCTGTTCTTTGAGGCTCTGTGAGGACTTCACCTGTCCTCTGCTCCCTGCAGGTACCACATCTACCTGGTGGATGAGAACAAGCCTGGCTTTGAGGAGCCCAGAGCCTGTTTCTACATCGCTCAGATCATCCAAGGCCTGGAGCATCTCCACCAGAAGAGGATCATCTACAGAGATCTCAAACCTGAAAATGTGCTGCTGGATAATGATGGTGAGACTCTCAGAGAGGAAACTGAAAACTATTCAATGTGAAAAGCAGGTGAAGGTAATTTCTGATTTGTATTGATCAGGGAATGTGCGGATATCTGACCTGGGCCTTGCTGTGGAGCTCAAAGAAGGAAAAACACTGACAAAAGGATACGCCGGGACACCAGGTGGGCTTAGAGTGTATCTATACAGTGATTTCTAAAGCTGATCAAATGTTTTAATGCACACTGGCCAAAACTAAACCCATCGACACCTGGATTTAACTAAGAAAATGGGTAAAAGCCTCCTATTGGATGATAACTGCATGGGCAATTATCTTTCAGCTGGCAACAGGTTATTTCACCATAGCTGATGCAATGAGTAACTTCTCATTTCTCAAACAACCATGGCAAAGGACACATCCTGTGGTCATGGGAAAGATGCTAGTCTGTTAAAGAAGGGTCAAATTATTGGCATGCATTAAGCAGAGAAAGATTCCCTTTTTTGACCAGGCAGTGTAGTCTGACTGTGTTTCTTTCAGGATACATGGCTCCAGAGATGATAAGAGGAGAGAAATATGACTCCTCAGTGGATTACTTCACCCTGGGAGTGACTCTATTTGAGTTCATAGCGGCTAAGAACCCGTTCAGGAACAGAGGAGAAAAGGTAAAACACCTTCAGCACAAACTGGCTCATTGTCTAAATGAGATTTTCCAGAATCAGTTTTTCATCCTTCTTTTAGGTGGATCGTGAGGAAATGAAGGAGCGAATGCTGACGCGGCAGGTGATCTATCCTGACTCTTTCAGCGAGCATGCCAAGTCTCTGTGTGAGGGGCTGATGGCCCGAGACGTCGGTCAGAGGATGGGTTTCAAGAACAACTCCTGCGACGAGATCAGAGCGCATCCGTTTTTCAGCGACATCAACTGGAGGAAATTGAATGCAGGTACCATCTGTTTGGACACTTTCTGATCTAGTTTGTTCAGAATAACTATCAGGGTAACTTTTTAAGTTGACTTCCATGTCTCACCTCCTCAGGTATTTTACCTCCTCCATTCGTCCCTGACCCTAAAGTGGTGTACGCCAAAAATCTGGATGATGTTGGAGCATTCTCCTCAGTGAAGGGAGTAGCTCTGGAGGACTCTGATAAGACAGTTTTCGATGAGTTTGCCTCAGGTAACATCCCGATCCCCTGGCAGGAGGAGATGATTGAGATGGGCATTTATGGAGAGCTCAACTTGTGGGGCCCTGAGGGATCCATCCCCAACGACCTCCGCAGGGAGTCGATACTCGAGCAGCCAAAGTCATCAACTTGTTGCACGTCTTAGACCCCTGAAATTAACCAAACACATAATTTACAGACTGAAGCATAATCCTCAGGACAGGAATCCTCTCTGATGATGTTTGTGATCCCAGAGTCACTGGTCATCCTGGAGTGGACTTCACCTTTCTACACCTTCTCTTTTTATCCTCCTCTTTTCATCTGTTTCTTTCTTTGTGTACTTCTGTTCTGCTTTTAGAATAAATATAGTGTTTAATAAGTTAGGATTTAGCTTCATGGTGCTAAGTGATGGTCACATGTTGAACATGTGTAGAGTGTTTGCCATTTAATGAAAAATGTGTTTATTTGTATTTAAGCCAACTGTCTGGGCTTTTGTGTACCAATAAACCACGCTGCTGTTTGATAAACACCAGAATGAAAGGTTTCTGGTTTGAAAGACTTTCTTTTATGCGTTTATGTCAAGGTGATTGGTTTGGGAAAGTCAACAGGAGACCTGATTTCTTTCTCCATCTAACACAGATAAATCTTTCAACACAGTCTTTAGGTTGCACTCATAGAAAACACATCCAAAGATGTTGTTTAGTTGTAAATGGTGTGCCAGAAAAATCCTTTAAAAGTGAACTGAGTCACATCCTGCAAATCAGTTTTTTTTAATGTAAAAAATGTGTCATGAGGCTTAATCTGAGCTGCATTCAATTGATAAGTCCAGGAAAATGTCTCATTGCAAAATTCCAAAAGACAAAACTGATGCCAGAATTGCTTGTAAAAATAAGAAAAAATGCTTGTCAAGTGTCATGAATAAGAATAATGTCTTGATACAACAAATAAAACAAATCACTTTTCTTACCCCATGTGCAGATTTTGTTACGTGAAAAATTTCCATTTTATCTTTCACTGGTTTTAAGAAAACTCATGTTTCAGCCTCTGTCTGAAGGCAGCTGTCTCTTTAAGGTTCCCTGCTCCACAAACCCCCTTGGCTCTGATTGGTCGGCCTTCTAGGGGCCTATAGTGCTTTGAAATCTACACGTTCAGTCTGGGCATCCAGCATTACAACTATATATCCGTGCTCACAATGTAGGGGAACATAAAATCTCTCTTTAAACATTTTATAAGACAAATTAAGTGGATAAAGAGAAAAGAAAAAAAAAGAGTATCTTTACACATCTATTGGTAAATAAAACTGGAATCTAACTTTATTTCTGTTTTTAAATTGATAACATGTCATATAAACTTTAAAAGCAGAATTTTCTCTGTGCTGAATGAAAGCACATAAGTCCTTTGAGAAATCGTTCATCCCTCTTTAGCCGTGGCCCTGTAGATCCGTATCTCTTGCTGGGGGATCTCTGTGAGGAGGGAGGCATTGAAGCTGCTCTTAAAACTCTCTATGAACCTCAA
Source organism: Thalassoma bifasciatum (assembly GCA_008086565.1). Lineage (NCBI taxonomy): Eukaryota > Metazoa > Chordata > Actinopteri > Labriformes > Labridae > Thalassoma > Thalassoma bifasciatum. The sequence continues at coordinate 494,043 of RPOG01000120.1, forward strand.
GTCTGACTGGAACCGGATCTTGTTTGCCCACAGCAGTGTCGTACGACTACCCGGTCGGCAAAAGTGACGCATGGTCTGCAGCAGCTCTTCTAAGCAGTCGTGAGGGTAGACAACATCAGCCGCCAGCACGTAGTCGAGGTGGTAGGACGTGTGGGGGAAATCCTGCTCCAGGTTCTGACCCCAGGTGAGTTCTGCTACCTGAGGGGTGTAGCGGGATTGACCCCTTGTGTTTCGCTGGAGGTTAAAGGTCAGGTTGGGTAAGATGATGGGGAGGTCAGTGGCTGTCACGCAGGCACCTAAGGAGGAAAGCAGACATTTAGAGGTCACACTGCAAAAACTGAAATCCAAGCGTTTTTCTTATTAGATTTGATTAAAGCAACATTCAGCTAACAAGACTAGAAAAATGTCCTATCTCAAAAGATCGTGAGACAAAAATGGTGTCTATATTGCTTTAAATGAGTAAAAACAAAATATGACCATGGAATAAGAAAAATTCACTTGTTTCTTTAAATTAGCTTAAAAAGTCTTATTACAAGAAAATTTGTCTTTTGCTCTATCAGCAGAATTCTTTTGCATGTTAAAAGCAATTAAGACATCATTTTTGTCTCAAAACATCTTGAAATAACACATTTTTCTCGACTTATCGGGTGAATATGGCACATATTTAAAACTGGTAATATTTTACTTTGTTTTTTCTGTCAGTCACCCAATAGGAACAGTCGGTATTACATTGTAGTCAGAAATACTATGTCTTTGCAGCATCTCGTCTGCTTGCAATGCAAAAATGCTGGTGTGGGTGTAAAGTCCTCTTCTTCAGACAATGAACCCAAGTGTTTGTGACCTTCTCACAGTCCTTCGAGACCCATCGATGGACTGAGACGCACAGTTTGTACCAAAGACAGGCAGAATGTTCTCATACATCCAAGGAAATGACTCCTCCATGACCTCTCTTCATCTCAGCCAATGACGATTGCTAAACACAGCGAGCTACACCAAACAGCTGCAGAAATGTTTTGTGAGATAAAGATTTCAGTGCACATACCGAGCAGACTGGCCACCACAGAGAGCAAACCGGTCCCGGCTCCGATCTCCAGCACAGCTTTGTCCTTCAGGTTCACTTGCTGCTGGTTATTCTCCAGAAACTGGCACAGAGCTATCGCCTGCAGAATATGAAAAACATGATCTAATTCCTGTCATTTAACCAGATTCAGAGAGTTTTCAGTCACACAGTAGAGTGAGGACTTACTCCAGGCCAGATCAGAGCTCCAAAGGTGTCCATGGACTCTCGTATGATGATGTCATGACCTGCAAAGTGAAAAAACTCCTTCCCAAGAGCGGTGTTGTGCACGCTGGACTCCAAGATGTTCTTCCTTTGCAGAGCTTCTCCTGCCATCACTGTGAGGTGGTTGGGTGAAATGAAGAGTCAAACCATTCAGTGTGAAACTTGGATTCCCTCTCCTCTCTCTCTTGACAATCTCTGCATGCTGTGAAGGTTAAAGGTCAAAAGGATTGTGTTTTATATTTAGTGAGCTTGTTTTATGATTTGTGTGTTTGTGGCTTACTTTAAGCTCAGTAAAAGTTTGAAAGAATGGACCAGTTTTAGCTGAGCTTCAGACTGGAGGCCAGAATCACAGCTGCTCAAAGCCCCCGTCAGCACGCTGCACACAGCTAGGTAGGGGGAGGCTGTTTGTGGGGGGTAAACATCACATTTAGATGAAGCTTCGTGCAATATTTGAATAAATCAGTTTTGATAAAGGATGTGGAGGTGATGGTCAGTGATCCTACCTGTATGATTCCCTAGTGTAAAGTCCTCATCTGTGGTTTGGTCAGCAGGTCTGTGTGCTGTCTCCTCTCTGTCACAGAAGTCTCATCCTCAGTAACTCTCCTCTAAATGAGGCAGGAGCGACTGTGGACAGAGGCAGGGAAACACATTTATTATATTTGACCCCTCCCAGCAGCAAAAAACCTTCACCTTGCTGTATTTTTCCCCTATACTTGTTTTCATGTTCTCCTTCTCTGTCTCCAGGGGTGGGGTGGGGGGCATAAGGTGGCACATCTATGAATCACCAACTGCAGTGAATGAGATGAGGTGACATTACCAGCCAAAGTCAATCATTTGAGATATCAAAGTCAAAATTCTGAGATTAAAAAAGAAAAAAAAATGGGATAAATAGTCACAATTATGGGTAAAAAGTTGAAGTCTTGCCTGTTTATCTCAAAATTTTGACTTTATATGTCTTGCAGTGATCATCAGCTCCTGTCTTTATTGGAACTAGCATACAGTAATGTGGTGTATACTCTAATCACATTTGTCATATATAATACATTTTCTGTGCAAAATAATAAAAATACTTAATTACATAAAGCTCTCCCTGGGTCAGTCATTACAATACCCACAACCAGGGCAATTGGCCAATTTCACAATTGACAGAGAGGAAAAAAACCTCTGTTCACAGTGAATATGTTGTGCTGTACACATCTTCTTTGCAACAGAGACATGGTGAAGTTCAGCATTTAATCATGTAAGCAGCAACCCATTTTATCAGCAGATAACCAGCAGTTCAGTTTTGAGCCAATATTAGCCATTACTGATAATGTGCAATGTATCTTGCTTCCCTAATGTGAAATCTTGAGCTGATGCCCACAAAGAATCTGAGCAGTGGGTCTTTAACAGGGAAACATCGGCCCCTCCATCAGCCTGTCGGGTGAACCGAACCTCCTCTCCTGATGGCTCATTCTGCAGATGATCAGCTGCTCTGTCTTAAAGGGAGATCTGCTTTGATGCCGCTCATCTTTCTGTCTATTAAACCTGTTCACACTCACGTCTGATATGTTTTCATTGCCTCACCTCCCCTTTAAAATTACAGCAGCTTAGCGCCCATTAACTGATCCATTCACACATCCTGGCTGCACATGCTGCTACTTTAAACCCTGCTGGGCCTCACATGTTGCTTTGTGTTGCTGTGACTCATTTTCCACTGGCCTGCACGACCTCCCCGTAACCTTTGGATGCAGGGATGAGGATTATTATTAACTCTAACTCCATGACTGGCAGCTCTACATCCCGGACCGTTCTGCATAGACGTGTATCCACCACCAATATGAAGACCCAAATGATCTGATCCTACATGAGCTGCAGTTGGAGAAAGGCACTTTTTGGCACATGTGAGCTGAGAAGATTGTTCATTGTTCTCGTACCGGGAAAACAGACTCTCATTGGATTTAGAGCTCACAGACGAGTTTGCATCTCCAGAAATATGTCTTTGAAAGCCTGCTGTACATCACAGAATCATATTTTAAGACTGCCAGATTTGTTTGGTCATCATCAGGCAAGATGAAACAGATGAAGAAGAAATGCAAGCGTCAGGGGAATGAATCATTCATCAGCAGCGATTGATTAATGAAATATAGATCAGAGGACTTGTGTTGCTGGGACTCTGATGTGCTGGTGAAATCCCCTGAACCCTGACTGATTATCAGAGTTGCTGTTTCGATGAGAGTGACTCAATGCTGTTTGGTGCCATCTGTCATTTAGAGTCATTTTCCAGCGACATGCAGCACACAATTGTCTGCTGCTGTGAATCCTCTCTGAGCCTCACAGGGCGGCTCACCAACACATGTAGATGCCACTGTGTCAGTGCTCCCACACCAAGTCTGCATAAAATAAACACAGGATCTGTTTCTCTAACTTTAAATGACAAAGGACTATCCCAGACGAAAAAACATAAAAGATGACAGCAGATTGTGAAAGTGTGTAAGTTTTGACTCAAACAACTGTCTTTCTCTTTTTTTGCTGTTTTGGTCTTTAACACAATGTAAATATTGTTTTTTGGAGGGGTATTTTGGTTTTTGATCTTTACTCAGTCCCACTGGTGACTCTTTAGTATCTCAACATGATTTACAGCTAAAATAAATCCGTTTTTCTCACTGCTGCCTTAGAAAACTCTTATTTTAGCCTCTGTCTAAAATACTTCAGTTACGTGCTGTCTCTTTAAGACTCCACACCCCATACACCCCCTTCCCTCTGATTGGCTGTTCCCCTGAGGCAGAGCTATGTGTGTTTGAGGGCCCCATCTCATTAACATGTCATGACCCAGTTGAGAAGATCCTTCTCTGATGACATTGTCATTTCAGCAAGTCCCATGAAGATCTCGCAGGATTTCACAAAGATTACAGACAGATTCATGGGTTTCAGAAACATGTAAATACACAAAGGCTTGAAAAACTGCACAAGTTTATCTGGCATTTTGACTTTAGACCCATGTTTTAAACATGGGAAGGCATAATACCCCTTATAAAATAATTTCTTCAATGTACCCTGTGCCAGCACTTTTGGACATTTTGAGTAACTTTGTAAGAAAACTCTTTCTGTTTATCCGCTTTGATTTTGAAGATCATAACAAGGCGCTCAATCAGATTTCATTATTATTATAATTTTTTTTTAATAACAAACTAAAAATTCCTCACAGGAGCTTTAAATTAGACACACAGTCACACGTGACAGACAGACAAAGACTGAAAAATGAATATATGCACTCTTTTATTAATTTTGTTTTCCATGGATGTGTTTTTTGGAAAGCCTGAGATGATGAAGTGTGGATCTTTCATTCTCACTGAAAAGGGAAAGAGCAGATGAAAGGCTGGGGTCCCCACTTCTAAACTTCCCTTCTTCTGAAATTTAGAGAGAAAGCAGAGGAAGAAGAGTTTAACATTCACATTTTCAGCATTTTAATAAAGTATCATTCAGTTTAGATATGAACTAAAGTCTAGGACTCACCGAGCACTGAGAGCACCACACACATCTCCTCTGCTGTGTTACTTGGCTCCCTCGGGTTGAGTGTTGGCGCCCTCTAGTGGCAGTAGTAATTATGACAGGAGCAAAGAAAGAAATCAGTGATAGTTCTGAATGAACTGGGGCAGTGCAAGTTGACCTGATCCAAAGGACTTCCAGTTCTGGAAACGGTTATTTGTGTCACTCTTTTTCTTGTTGAATTTGGAGGATGGTTGAAAATTTGCCAGATGAAAAATTAAATGACATTTGTGTTTGCTTTAGTTCAGCTCCTTTCACCTTTACTGCCTTGTTCCAGTGAAAAATGTCTCCCCTCTTAAACTCACCTCCTTGTTCTCCCGGGGCCTTTTCCTCCACTCCTACCTTGCTGAGGAGAATGTCCTCTGAAAGCTGGCTGGGCATGAGTTCAGGGGGTAAGTCTGGCACATAACCTTCTTCTTCAGGCTCCAACTCCGTGTTTAAAAGTTCCCCTTTGGCCAAAAGATTTTCTGTCATCGTTTTCAGGATGTCATCTTTTTGGTCACTCAGCTCTTCTGGTAGGTCCAGCTGCATGAGAGGATTTCCCAGAGCAACTGCAGAGAGAGAACAAAGACCAGATCCACCTGAACCCTTACATTTATCTCACATGTGGCTCCTGAACTGGGGGTCAGGACCCTCTAGTGATGATCTTAAGATGTCTTCTAGAAAATAAAAATTAAGAATTTAGAGAATTAAAAAACAAGCCTTACTTGTGAGGGTGACTGAGAACAACACCAGAGTCTTCATCTTCATCTATTAGAGAAATCAGCTCAGCGTACAGAAGTCTCTCTCTGTTATCACCAGCTGTGTGTGTCCCGTACATCTCTGCTCTCTGCTTTTTATACATGTCAGGCTAAAAATTATTTATCTATTTGAGCAGCATTACTCACGCCTCTTTCTTTTCTTAAGTTACCTATAAAACCTCATAATGAAAAGCATTTCTTTTTTTGTTTTCACTTAATGTTTGTGTGACTTCAGTTATCAAAAGGGTGGAAAGTTTACACAGCTCGGCACACAGTGAGGTATTAACACCATCCAAACATTATTTTTCGTCATTGATTCAAACAGTTTAACAATGCGGTGTACAGCTATGAAAACTAGTGTTTGTTTTTAAGGCTTAATGACGGGTCTGATGGGAAAATTGTGCCAAAGATTCAAACAAAGTGGTGATAAACAATGAAGCTGTCATTAGGAGAATACACATTAATTCAAAGCAAACAGCTCTTAAAGTCTTAATCACGAGAGGATCTAGATGTTGACTTTAATCCGTGAGAACACAGACAATCATCTGTTCTTCTTATTCTGTATTTTTGTTTCCTTTTTGAGGATTTCAGCTGTGAATCAGATCTGGAGCAGATAAAAACTTCATGTCTGACTTTGAACCTCTGGGTAAAAATACTAATGGATCAGTGTGTGTCTCTGTATTCCCCGTCACCACCACCATATAGGATGATAAATGATGTAAAACAATGTTTCTCTCCTGATCCAGCTGCTTCTTGGTGTCAGGAAACATCTCTGCAAGGAAAATCAGAATTGTTTTGAGCTGACAACTTAAAAATCCTTACTGCTTAAAGGATTGCGACAAAACACCAATATTGTCCCTAATTTTCTGAAGATATATTCTGTTTCTGTTTCTGATAGCTGATAGAAGAATCTCAGGTTTGAAGAGACTTTAACATGGGTTCAGCACTCCCAGAGCTCTTGCAATGTGAACACATTCTTAAAGCGTTGGCACATTGAGTAATCATTATTAATGAGTCTGACAATGTTTGGAGGGGGTTTGACCCCACTCATAGCCCAATTGTCAAAAACCTCTTGGGAGTCCAAAACACTTTGGAGTGAATCTTGGGAGGAAAAACATGCTTAAGTAAAAACACACCTACATAAGTGCTTCTTCAGATGCACAACACTCTCCTAAGTGCCGTCCTGGTTGGCAAATCTCTCTTGGCCCCTTTGGTTGATTAAAACATAACAAAGTCCTGAGTTCCTCAATGTGTGTACTTCATTCATGATGAAGTCTATAGTGCTTCCTGTCTTATTTTGAAGTTCTTGCTCAGTGTCTCTTGTTGCTTCCTTTCTTTATGTGTTTCTCTCTTTAGTTTCACCTGTGTCTCTTTGTCACACCTGTGTGAAATGGTCTCTGTGTTTCATCCTGTCTGTGTCAGTTCACTGAGAGTTTGTCCTTACTGCATGTTCCTCTGTGGCCCCTCAAGGTTCTTTGGACTTTGTGTCACAAGTAAGTTTCCATTAAATGTCCTGGTTTTTGGTTATGAAAACCCTTTGTTATTGCTCTTGCTTCTTCCTCCAAACCAAACTCTTACTTCAAAGGACTTTAAAGGAATTTCTAAGGAGATCAAACTTTATTAAGGAGGTTTTAAACTTAAGAGAGATCCTGACGAATTCAAACTCATTATATGTCGTCACCCTCATATTGTTGAACCAGGAAGCAGAGAAAAGCTGTTAAACGATGCTTCAGATGAGATTGTCTGTTCAAATGTGTTGGTATAACTGAGCTATGGGCACTGAGCTGTGTGTTTGGGTGTGTTTTATGTGTGTGTTGGTGTATATCATGTCAGCAGTGTGTCTTGCCCCCAGCAGAGCAGCTGGGACCACCGATGATAGTGAACAGGTGCTGCTGCAGAGATTTTCAGAGCTTGTGTTTCTCTCTCTGTGTCTGTGCACACGTGTCTTCACGTATGGCCCCTGTGTGTGTGTGTGTGTGTTTAAGTATATGCATGTGGCCACAAATGTAAGCATGTGTGCTCATTAACCAGAACGGGGGGACAATGTGCTGTTGTGTGAGCGCTGCTGGTGAGAAACCTAATAGCTAAGGACGCTGTAGTTCAGGCAGCAGCTGTCTCATCTCTGCACCTCCAGTTACACTCAAGAGGGAAAACTCCAACTCTGAGCAGAGGATTGTTATCTTTCCAATCCACATGGAGCACTGCAAAAAAAAGCTGTTAGGGATGATAACTAACCTTCTTAAAATGCAGAAATATAACCACAAAGCTGCACTATTTTCAAAATAGCTACGATCCAAAAGTTAGTCTCAGGATAGTTTAAGTATAGACCTGGACTTTAGAGCTATGAAATCTAAGAGAGCTGCTTTCTTATTGTGCTTAACATCCACCAGAAAACTGTAAAATGTATGATTTTCACGTTACTTTTCAACGTTCTTGTAAAAGTCTGTTATTGATCTCTTGATCTCAAATGACTTCAAATAATCATGCTTTACCTAAAAAAAAAATAATTCTGATGAGATGCTGACCTTCCAAACGCAGCACATAAACTTGAGATGTCGCACCGTTAGTTTTACGCATGCGCGCGCTCCCCCGTCACTTGTCCAGGGCGCTCGTGAGCGCGCGCGTGCTGCAACTGAAACTTGAGGAAGTTGCAGAAAAGTTTGGACCCCAGTTCATCTCATCCAGACTCAGGACAAAGCTCAGCTCCCCGAAACGCAGCATGGAGCTCATGAAGATGTTGCCTCTGCTCATCATTCTGCTGCAAAGTGAGTTTTTACTTTTACTTTGGTTTAAAAAACGTTTAAAAGCTGTTTAAAGTTATGTACAGGCTGAAATGTAGCAGAGAAAGTCAAATGTTTGTTCAAAGACTTTGAGAATCAACGTCTGTATTATTACATGGGATTTAAAGTCTTGTGTATTTTGTTTAAAGCAGAATTATGCACTTCACAGAAAAAAATGCAAGAAAAGAAGGGAAATGTGTGAATGCAGAAATAGGAAAACATCAACAAAGGAAATTGTTTTAGACTGTGGAGAAACATTGTTTGCAGAAAAGTTTATAAAAGTGAAATGGTTGAGTGTAAAAAAAAAAAGTTGACCACCAAAAGTCTCTCTAGCATTGTTTTGTTATAACTTTTCAATATCTGCAGTGACCACACAACAATATTATAAACTTACACACTTCTGGTTCCCTTTCCCTCTTCACATTTTTGCAATTTAGGTGCAATATTATTCACTTTTTAAATAATACGTTTAGTTTGTTGGAAACACTGGTGCAACACATGCGCCCCATTTATTTATTGAGTCATTGGCATAAGTGATTCTTCATTATTTACACACACACACACACACACACACACACACACATACACAGAACATGTTTCATCGATCCCTGTGTTCCTTGTGTCGCTCACTTATTTGTTGGTGCATGTTGAGCTCCCTCATAGCAGGAGGAGGAAGGCGTGATGCGTTCAGGGACAGAGATCGTGCAGAGATGCAGAGGGGAGGGGGGTGTGGCTGGATGCTCATGTTTACATTGAACCCGCTCTGATGCCTTTTGAACCCAAGGTCCATGGGCACACACCACACACACTCATCACACACACGCACAGATCCCACCCTCTCAGTTTGCAGATAGCCTCTGACTGACCCTGCCAGTAATTGGACAGAGATGAAAACGACTTTTTGCCATCTGGGAAAAAGCATTTGGCGTTTCTTTGGGATGCTTTCCAAACAAACTGCTTTTTTCTGATAAATGCTGCTTTGGTGTTTGATGTCTCTTTGATTCATCCACTAGGACTCAGTGTCCTCTCAGGGTTTTAAAGATATCTCTCTTATCTGCTGTGGGGTCAAAGCTGGACAAGGAAATGTTTGAAATATTTTGGAAAAGTGCATTAAATTGACACATCACCGCTAATTATGGAGTTAATGGATTTAGGCATCCCTTTTGTACATTTCTACCTATTTTCTGGATGAAATGAGCAGCAAACATCTCAGATAAATCTTAAACAATGTCTCACTGGACTTAAGTTGCCGTGACTTCATGCCAAGTGTCAGAATCGGCTTCAGGTTTCAGTTTGACAGAGGGTCAGAGTAAAGCTCAGGGGGTTAAGGGTTTAGTTTGAATCCCAACAAGTGTGTAATGTTGATATCTGTGTGTGTGTGTGTGTCTTTGTGTAAGTGTGTGTGCTGTGCCAGCTGAGGAGGGTAAGGTTACTGCCACACAGAGCAGCTTTGTCTGCACCAGAAAGTGTGCTATCCAGGCGTGTGTGCAGAACGTATACGGACACACGCTCACACACAAGGGTTGACTTCACTGTGTCGCTGCAAAAAGTGAACTCCAAGCATGGTTTTTCCTATTTTTGTGGTCTTGATGGACTTCATATGAGCCATTTTCACTTGATGAGTCTTGGAAAAATGTCTTATTTCAAAATATGAAAAGACAGAAATGATCATTTTTGTGGGTTTAGTTGACGTAGATAAAACTAAGTGAGGCTGCTTAAGAATCCAATAGATAAGGCATTACTGATGTTACACAGCTTTAATACTTCTAGTACTCAGGTCAAGCTTTCCCTTAAAATCCTGTTTGTAAGTGTGTCCATGTTTGTGTGTGTGTGTGTGTGTGTGTGTGTGTGTGTGTGTGTGTGTGTGTAGACTCAAGGGACAGATCACTAAAAGAGGTTATCAGTTGAGGATAAAGCAGCCTGCCAGAGAGTCATCCATCACCTGCATTCCTCTGTAGCACTGCTCCTGGCACCACCAGGAGCTACACACTCTATACATCTGTGTGTGTGTGTGTGTATGTGTGAGTGTGTATGTGTGAGTGTGTGTCCGTGTGTGCAAATAGTAGTTCTGATACTTGACTAATCCTCTGGGTGTCTTGTCATGTTTTACTTCTTCTTTCTCTGATCACTTTAAAGTCCAGATGTGAAACATGTGGATCTTTTGTCTGCAGGTCCCGTGTGTGTGTCAGTGACTGTGAGCAGCAGCAAACCTAAAGTGGAAATCCATGAACACTCAGGTGAGACTGTTTCTAAAGAATATGCTCAACTTTCAGAATATTATTACCTGATGTAGGGCTGAACCAGTTGCAAAAATAATATGATTGCCTTTATTTTCCCTATATTGCTGCTGCGATTTATTGTGCGATTATTTTTAGGTTTCCGATCTCATATGTTTTTGACTGTTGCTGTATCAAAGGGACTATGTTTATAGATTATTATTCTTGTTGAGATAGAGGAAGGATTTTTGTAAAAAAAAAAAATATATATCCACAAAATAAACTCTGTTCGCACAAAGAGGTGCATGTCAACAATGTGTAAATCATGAAAAAATAAATATTTTGGACACTCATTTCAGAAAACGAACCCACAAAGAGTAAATTATTTCAAGCCTTTGTTTCTTGAAGTGTCGATGACTGTGGCTAACGTACAATGAAAACCCCGAATTCCGTGTCCCAAAAATTTGAATATTATACAAGATCAATAAAGAAGGGATATTTAAAAAAAAAAAGTTTTATTACTTTCTGACCATTTTCCAAGTTTTCTCCCAATTTTCATCTTTTCATCCTTTTCATCGACTTTTTGACCATTTTTTCACCGCCATTGTTTCCAGACGCTGTGCTCTCCTGTGAGTTCAGGACAGAGAAAGATCAGAGCCCTCGAATCGAGTGGAAGAAGAAAGGAAAGGGCGTCACTTTTGTGTACTTCAATAATAAATTTACAGGTCAGTGAAGACTTAGATTCATTCTTACTTTTTTATTTCAGCATTTCTCACCCTCTCATCATTTCTCCTCCAGGCTCTTATGCAGGACGAGCAAAGATCGAGGGAGCCACGCTGACGATACACTCTGTTACTCAGAAAGACTCGGGGGAGTACCGCTGTGAGGTCACTGCCAGCGAGGACCACGTCAACCTCGGAGAGACCACTGTGACCCTGAATGTGCTCGGTAGGATGAAAATTCTTCATTTGGTGCAAACACTGTGCATGTTTTAGAAGATCTTACCTGTTTCAGTATATCATGAGTTCAGCAAAATCATCAATTTTCAGACATTTATGTTGTTGTGTGGATTTTTCTGGCCTTCGAAAGTATCAAAATTGACTTAAGTTGTATCTTCCTTTGCGTATTTTGCTGTAACATCATCTCTTCCTCCTCAGTGCCTCCTCACATCCCGTCCTGTGAGGTCCCAAGCTCGGTGTTTGTGGGTGCAGGTCTGGATCTCCTCTGTAAGGACAAACTCAGCGTTCCTCCTGCCACATACCGCTGGTTCAAAGACAACAAGGCTCTGACAGCGACAGTAGACACGCCGTACAGCATCGATACGAACAAGGGCACACTGGTGAGAACAGAATTTTTTTTAAAGAGGGGGTATTCTGCTTTCACATTATCTAAACACATATTTAAAGTAACAGTGCCATGTAGATTTTTAAACCTCTACATATTCATATTTTCAATGATGAGGTCATCACAGGCCTCCAGAGGGCTGGTCAATCAGAGGGAAGGGGGTTTACGGAGTGGGGGAGCCTTAAAGGGACAGCAGCTAAAATGAAGTTTTTCAGGTAGGGGCTGGAAAAACAGTTTTCTGAAACACTAGAGAGAGAAAATTAGGGATTTTCTGAGCTGTAAATCACGTAAAGCTACTATTGGGGCACCTGAAGGGCAGAATAAAGACTTAACAAGCAAAGTACCCTCTCTTTAAACTGCAATATGTAATCCAAGCCATGTTTAGTCATGAATCCAACTCTCTCATCTTATTATCGCCTCAGAAATTTAAGAGTGTGTCCAAAACAGACGCTGGGATGTACCGCTGTGAGTCCTCCAACAATGTGGGGGCGCCAAAGAGCTGTGTGGCCCAGCAACTAAAAGTTCTTGAATGTAAGTTAATAATGGTAGTTAACATTTTTCTTATGAGTTTCTGGGTCATGTTTCTGTAAACAAGCTCTGATGAAACCCTGTCTTCATTCTCCAGATCCTTTGAACATGACGGTTCTGATCGCTGGAGCTGCAGGTTTCCTGACGCTCAGCCTCTTCTGCTGCATCTGTGTGTGTGTCTGCAGACGTCGAGGTTGCTGCAAGAGTGAGTGCCTGGGTTTTTTCTGTTTCTAAGAGTGTTAAGAGGCAGATGTTACCCGATGAGAGCTGAAAAAGGAGTAACTTGGTTTTAATAACTCCTTTGTGGAAACTCATAAAGAAACAAATGATTTTCTCTGAGCGTGGTCATAAAATGTTAACCACTCTTTTCCCTTTTTCTGCCTTTTTTCTTTGTTGTTTCTTAACAGAGGCCAAGAAAACAAAAAGGTATTGCTCTCTCTTCCTGCTACAACTCTTGTTTTGGCTTGCAGCTGAGTATTTTTTGGTGATAATGAGCTCACACTGAACTGCTACCCTTTATCTTTCAGCACTAAGACCTACAACCCTCCACCTCCACCTCCTCCTCCCATCCGCAACGTGAGTGATCACAGTTGTTATCGTGTCAGGGCTTGTTTTGCTCGCCAGCTTGAATTTAGGTTGCCATTAAATTGTGTTGATAAGCTGCTGATAACACTGGTCCCATGGTAATTAAGGGAAATGATTCATTGCATGTCTCTCTGCGCTCCACAGCTGAAGCACTACAAACAGACTCAGTCCTTCATGATCTGAGGGGAAAAGCTCTCCAACTTCAAACCACCAACATCAGTCCAAACTCTGCTGAGATGATGGAAAGTTTCTGATGGTTGCCTCTCTGTTGGACTCCACACTCCACAGTTTTTCATCACTGCAGGAGAAGCCTCTGACCTTGCTTTGTACAGACTGGAAACTCTGCAGCAACAAGTATCTGCATGATATTCACGTCACTCTCTCACCCACACTGATTATTTTATATTGTGTAAATATTTTATCCTTCTCATACGTTTATTTTATATTTAGATGCTGAAGTTTGTTTTTATGATGCTTTCTTTGTTTAATCCTCATGTTTTTTTTTATAAATCATGTTATTTTTTAATCTCATTTTCAGTTATCAGGCTGTAAATATTCAAAGAAATGTGAACTGTTACCAAACGAACAGGTGTCTATTCACACTGAATGATGTTTGAAGCTTTAAAATAAGACAGTTTGAAAATCAAAGTCAGTTTTAAAACACTGGAATCCAAACAGATAATGGATCATCACACTGGAAAAAACTGACATTAAAGCATTTATGATGTCTTTTCAACCTTAAAATGAGTCAAACTTAGCTTAGTTCTGCAGCATTTTTGTCTTTTGAAATCTGTGTGAACTCAAAATAAAACATTAAAACTTGCCCAGATCTCACTTGTTACAGTGCAGCGCAAGCTGTAATGTCAAAAATGAAGCAAATTCAAGATTAAGTAAGATAATATTATGGCTTTGTAGCCTCTGTGTTTTCAGCCTATTGTGTGTTTTGCTCTCTGAATGTTGATTAGACAGATATTTCACTGTAAAAAATATCGGAATGACTGTGAAATCTTGTACATAGCCTTCAGTTATTGCCCCAGGATAAATCTGAGCAGATTTAGATGTTTATGAATATTAAAGTGCCTCTGTGATACATGCTAAAAACTAAAAATAATTTAGGCCATGATTGTTCCTTTCTGTTACCACGCAGTATTGGCATTTTGCTCCTCTGTTTTTCCAACTGAAATTTGTTACTGATTACAGCTGTATGATAAAATTAATTTATGATTAATAGATTGTAAATAAGCAAATGTTTGCATGCCAGACTATAAAAGTTAGTGAGTAAATTAAATGATGCAATGAACAGTCAAATATCCTCTTGTTAGCACTGTCATTACCAGCAATGTGTGCACTAAATTATAGATATTTATTTCCTTTCATTAGGCATGAACTCTTAATAAATCTGTCAGCAGGAAGCAAAAGCATGAAAAACAGTTTGTCATCAGTGTTTATCTTTTTTTAAATTTTTTATATCTGATGATTTTTTTTTGCTCATGTCTGTGTTGTGAACTTTTGAATAAAGGTTAAAAAAATAAGCTGAAGAAACCTGTTAGACACCTAAAAACAGCATTATCCTTAATGAAAGAATAAAATCCTGTTTTCTATAAACCAAACTAACTTTGATCCTTGTCTCTGCCCCTGCTCGTCCGTTTATGACCACAGGATGGCAGCACAGCACTGACCATGTCTGTTCCCACCCTCACACCCAGCAGCTCCTCTGTGCCAGCTTTTATCCATTATTTGTCCGTAAACAGTGACACTATTGTTCTCCTGGTTTGCTCTCATTGTTGTCCTGATGGTACCCCCCATAAATTAAAGTCTGGAAACACGGATTTCCTGCAGCTCGTCCTCACTCTGACTCTAAACAGAATAAGCCAAGTTATGCCACTGTAAATGAATTCAAAACCTTTCATCCGGTTTGTGCTGTAATCTCTACCTGACAGCACTATAGTGTCAAACATCTCCTTCATGGTCAGCTCTGTCTCTCATGTTAAGTGTTTAATGCTGAACATGTCTGCTGCCTGTTCGCTCTCACCTTTCTGCTCAGATCCTCCTATTTCTGCAGGAAAAGAAGATCAGATGAGCTCTAAAATATGCAAATGTTCAAACACAATCTAGCACTTGAGTGCCAAACTCTAAACCTCAGTGGAGACTAAGCATAATCACAGTAAAGGCTGTGAAAATGTGTATAGATACAAAGAGGACAGCTGCTGCAGTGGAGATGTTTCTTTTCTCTCCTTGAAGAGTTAAAAACATTGATATTGTCCTATTTCTAACTGGAATAGCAAAACAAAAGTATCACAGATAATAATCACCCAGGTGTTTCATGGTTGGTTGGCTTTTTGTTTGCTGTTTTTGATTGGGTTGTCTCACATCTTCTTTGGGGATTATCAAACACCTGCTGCTGTGGATTAAAGACAAAGATATTTGACTATTTTGTGGGGGATAAAGTCACATCTGATGTTATTTATGTATGCATACAGTGATGAAATTCTCTGGAACAATCTTCATAGATATCAACACTAAAAAGAAGTCACACATACTGTAAATACTGTATAAAACTAAACAGTAGATTGGTTTGTCAGCAGCATGGTGAACTTCCAATCCACTTAATGCCACATTTGCAGGTTGATACCAAAAAAAAAAAAAAAAAAAAAAAAAAAAAAAAAAAAAAAAGGATAAGCAGCAGCTAACCTGGATTTACCACATAACTAACACATGAGTTTATTCGTTTTTGATTTCAAGTGAATTGAAAATGTTTGGTCTGAACATGTAAAAGAAAAAACCCCTCAAAGAATCCACTGAGTTTTTTATGTAAACTTTGCAGCCACAGGAAAATCTTCCACATTTTAATCCAAACTGTGCCCCCCCCTCAAAGATGACTTCAGGTTGTTTTGTGACTTAACTTCACTAAACAGATTGTATCAGATCAATATTTATCGTATTTTGATTTGTAGGAGCTACATCTTGGAGACAAATTAATTCCCTCATAGAGGAAATTTAAACAGGTTTTAAAGGCATTTTTCTGACCGATTCACTGCAGCTGGAACAGATTTCAATATTTTTTAATCCTTTGCAATCACATACACCAGCACACCACACAAGGGTGTTGTGAGTAACCAGCTGAATGAGTCAAAAAGAGTGAAACCTTGCTGTGCAGGGTGTTTGGAGAGAAATCTGGCTCAGAGGAGCTTCAGAAAGAAGCTGTTACATAATTACTCCAACCATCAGAGCTGTATATCTTGACCTGACAGCTGAAGGTGACGTGAAATAAGCAAACGTGTCATTATATGAAACTAACTTTGTCCTATTTCTGCACTGATAAGACACAATCTGCCTGTTTGACTTAATCTGTTCATGTAAATCATGTTATTACGTTAAAAATGCCATGAATCTCAGTGTATGTCTGGTTCGCTTTATCTCATTCAAATTCATATTTTGTAAACTGCCAGTGATCTCTGAACCTGCATAAACACGATCCACCCCCACATGTCTGCATCACTCTAATTGCTTAATGAGACTTTCTGCAGAGCTGTGGGGGCGCTGGGCTCACTTTGATGGACACCTCTCTCTCTCTCCTGGTAGTTTGTTGCTGGACCAGACACAACTTTATTTGAATATTAGTAAATGAAGTATAATGACCTCGTATAAGTCATATGAGTGGGTTTATTCAGCAGAGACTGAGAAACATTTGTGGGGGTTTGACGGGCCCTTAATTTATGTTAATCTATGAGTTTAATAAGGTGATTATGTTTTTTATATTTAGCTGAATATCTCATAATGAGAGAAAATTCAGGTACAACTTGCTGAAAATTGTGCACCAAGTATTATTACAATGAAAGTGAATTGTTCTTCTGTCTGAATTGATTCAGACCTGAAATGTAAAGAATTAATTTGCAGACTTCATGACAGAAAAGTTAAGAGATTAAGCTTCAGCATAGCAGAGGAACTCCCTCCAACTCATGAAGATATTTCAGTCACATTTTAGTGAGTAGGGAACGTTTATCTCCATCATGAGTGGTGATATGAGCAAAAAGATAAACAGATTTCTGAGGAATAGATGACCCAAAGTACCAGTGTTACCATAAACATAGTCACACACACACTTGATAATATCCAGATCTGGTGGCTGGTTAATGGCTCTGCACGAAAGCCGGCTTGTGTGGTTTCCTTTGAGCATCTTAACAGGCCGTCTTCATGGTTGCTCGCCTTGGATTACAGCTGAAGGGGGCTGTTGCATCACTTTCTGTAAATGTGTATGCACAGCAGCAGAAGAGGAAAAAAGTGTGTGTGTGTGTGTGTGTGTGTGTAAGAGAGAGAGAGCAGGAGCAGCAGAGTGTGAGTGGGCGGTGGCTGTCAAATGAAATCTATGTCAGTACCACTGTTTTCTGTAGATGTTAAATTAAGCCTCAAGCCAGGTGTCCTCCTAGACATCTCCTTCCTCTGCAGCCTTCCACCAAATTGGCTCCACTGGTACTTTACCCAGAATGCACTTTGAGAGTTGATCTCCCCTGAAAACCTGCAGGAATAGCGCTCGTCTCTGAACAGGTGGCGTGGTGCTCGCAGCACATGGCACAGCACCCTCCGGGGTTAAGGAGCTTTTTTCATCTGTACCTCAGACACTCTTCATTTGATGCTGGTATCTAACGCCGCTTTTGTCGCACACGCTCAGCTACCATTGAAAACAGGATTTGAAACCGAGTGTCCCAACTAAGGGGTTGACCTTTGCAGAAGCAACAAGTTCTGGTCACTCATGAAGTCGCTTTTTCCTTATGTTGCAAAACCAAGTACATGAGCTAAAAAACACAGTTCCTTGAACATCCACAAGGTGCTCATCCAAAAAGTCAAAGAATTTAATTTAAGTCTTCTTTAAAATACGGAACTTTCCAGCAGAGATAGAGATGTTTAAATCCTCACCTATACTTTTACATTTTATCATCTTCTCGTCATCTTTTATGTTGTGTCCTCATTACCTTCTTGCTGTTTTTGCCTTTTACCCTATTACTGAGATAATTTTTTTATTATGCTATTTGTTTATTTCTAACTGTTTTATCTGATTCAATTTTACCCTCTTATACATAAAATGACTGCCTTATCTTTTTGTATTGTGTGTAAGTATTCATCGTATTATTATTGCTATTTTAACTTTAGGCTGTCACTTATCACTTTTATAACTTCTATCTTCTTTTATTTATTAATTTACTTTACTGTTTGTGTTTTGTATCCTTCTTACAGTTTCCATCTCCTTCTTCACTTCCTCAGCACTAAGCACTTGGTAAACTGTTTTTAAAAGGTGCTATATTAATATATAATAATAATTATTATAATAATTATAAGCAATATATAATTGATATTATTATGAAACATTCTGTAAAGCTAAATTGTGATTCATTATAGTTGTAAAGGGAACTGAATATTTATTATTGATATTAAATCATAAGTTGGCTTCAATTTGGCTGCTGTCTCTTTAAGTCTCCCCACTTTACAACCCCCCTTCACTCTGACTGGCCAGCCCGATGGAGGCCTGTTTGAGGTCTTTTGTCATCTTTGTGTGATGACCTCATTATGTAAGGAAGTTTTGTGCAGATCTCATTCTAATTTTATTATTGACTGTTTTGATCAGTTCACAGACAGATTCAGGGTTTCTTCAACAAATGAATATGCAGCAGTTTGAAAATCTGTAAACATCCAGCATCATTGCTTTAAAGCCATGTTTAAAATATGGAAAAGCACGGCACCCCCTCTTTAAAGCCTAAATCTTTAGTCTTAGTGTTTTCACGCTTTGGGGGAAAAGTGTTGTGGTAGAAATAAGGAACATTTAAACATTTAAACCCCACCAGACGACACCCCGTACGCTTTCATTAAATCTTTATACTGAAGTTTGTGCTGTTTTCTGTCTCCTGCATGAAGTGTGTTGTTTTTAAGCATTGTTCACCAACAAAACTCTTCTGTCTAATTACACACTCCCAACATAGCTGCAGGAATGGAAATGTTTTCACTGCCACACACACAGAAACACACACACGTAGCATCTCTTCCACCTGCACAAGCAATCAGTCAGGACTTTAACTCCCACAGCAGCACTGTGCGGCTTATTGAGACTCAGATAGGAACAGTGTAGGCTGAGTGTTATACAGAAAATGTTTTGTCTGTATGAGTGTGAGGGTGTGAGAGACTGTAATTCAAAGGCATTAGGAGCTATTTGTGTCCTGGATGCCTGAAGCAATGTTAATACATGGATAATGTATTCAAGAAATGACATGATTAAAAGGTTAATCATCTCAAGCACAATGTAGATATTTATCACAGATTGTGATTGATGACTTCTCTTTCAATTAATCAATTTAACTTTGCTACAATAATCAACATAAAAAAAACACAAGTAGCTATTTCTAAGAGCCAGAACAGAAAAAAATCAGTGTTTTTTTGTGTGTAAAAAGTCAGAAACTGTCTAAAGATTGAACAGGATTCTCAGGAGCAGACTTACATCTAGATCTTTATCAATCTCAATTGTTCACAAGAATTTGAATTAATCTTTTAAAAACTCCTGTTCTCATGACTTTCTTTCATTTGGTTCTGTCTTTGTTTTGTAAGCTGGTTTTGACTTTCAGTTTCATTTTGATGGTCTACCTTGTGTAATATGCTTTTCTTTAGTCTTCTTGTGTTGTTTATTGGTGATCCAACAGTGTATACTGTTTTATTTTGAAGTTCTGTCCTGTTTACATCCTGCCCTTTCATATTGATTACCCTCATTAGATTCACCTGTGCCTTTTATATTACCTGTGCTTCCTGCAGCCTCTATCCTTCCTCCAGAGATCTTCGGCTCTCTTTGGTCCCCTTTAAGTTTTCAGCTGGACATTTTGGATTTACCTTTTGGCAGATTTGAAGTAAGATTTGTTCAATTTCTTGGTCGACTTTTTGTTTGTTCATGTGACACCTGCAGGGACATTTCTTATAGTCAGTTCAGTGGGCTTGGATTAATACCCCTAACATGTAAGCCCCACAGCTTTCTTCTAATTGTGAAATATTGAGTATTTACAGAGATAATGTCAGTCAAAGAGTGGCATTAATCTGAGTGT
Source organism: Thalassoma bifasciatum (assembly GCA_008086565.1). Lineage (NCBI taxonomy): Eukaryota > Metazoa > Chordata > Actinopteri > Labriformes > Labridae > Thalassoma > Thalassoma bifasciatum. Next base: position 514,122 of record RPOG01000120.1, read on the forward strand.
TTCATAACCAAAAACTCTTCACTGGAGCTCTAAATAATAAAAATCTACTTTAAGGTTGAGACAGCTGTGAAATTAAAGATGCATTTAAGATTCAGAGGCAGTTCTCAAAATGGCTCTTATGCAATAGCTGAGTAGATAGATCCAAACTGACCTTTTAACTCATGCACTATACATATGACCTGCACTTTTTTTGGTGCATACTGCTTGTTTTTTTTATGCACTGAAATGCAATCGTCGTGAATTTTTGATGCAAAGTTGCACAAAGAAGGGATGTCTATGCTTAATTCAGCTCTTCTGCAATCCATATGAGACCTTAGACTAACTTAATATACCTGTTTATTTCCCTGTAATTCAAACAACAGGGCATGAATGAACTCAAATTGTTGTAGAATTGTTCATTATTAGGCCCCAGCTGAACTTCATTTACATCTTGTTTGAAATGCAACTGAGCAAATGATGCAAATCCTCTTTGTTGTTTTCCCCTTTCTAATCTTCAGTTTGTGAGAAAATGGGAAACATCCGCTCAGGTTTTCTTACAGTTACAAACATTGCAGATAATATTAACTGTAACAGAAAACTGTCAAGTTGTAAAATGCTTTTTGGGATGTAGATTTCTCATGATTTCAACTCCTAGGTTTGCATCGCACAACAAGATTAATTTTTTTTTTCTGCAGTGTTGCATCAAATACAGAGAAAAGACCTTTGAACTGAATTTCCCCTGTCTTCCTGAAGGTTGTTTCACTGTAACACGTACAGCTTGAAGTATTCATACACTTGTCAGATGTCTGTACAGCTCCTCACTGTCCATCAGCACCCCAGATCCTCTGCTGCAGCTTTGCTTTTTGATAAAACTGTTTAGCATTCAAGAGGAATCCTCAGCACTCAAGTACTCCCAGTATTATGCTTTTAACTCATTCTCCTCAGAGGAGCAGAGGGATAGAGGGAAAGAAGGAAGAGGAAGGGAGGTAGAAACACAGGGATCCTTATGGGAATTGGGAAATTTCACAGGACAAAAGTCTGTTATTGAATTCCTGTCATGATTCTTTGGAAAATAACCTCCACTATCCAGCCCCCAAGACGCATTTAAAGGCTTTCACAATCCCACTCCCATCTGCATGTGTTGGCTGAAAGTGTCGCTGCATACAAGCCGCTGCACTGTCCCACCACGCTCTGGATGCTACTGAACGCCTCTGTGCTGGATTAGACTTTGTGTCCCTCGAGCACAGCTTAGAAAACACCACAATGTATCCCATCAGTATGTGAAACACCGAGCGGTGAGGGTAATGGCTGAGGAAAGTCATGCCCTGTTAAAAAAAAAAAGAGAAAGAGAGAGGTGAGGAAAAATAGGGAGAGATGTACCTGAGTGTTAAGCCTGCAAACAGGAGCCATGATGAGGCCTGATTGCTGTGCGATTTGAGCTTCCTCAGACCCACAGCTCATCAATATCCCTCACTGCACACTTCTGAAACGCTCTGCACTGCAGCAGGACGCAGGCCCTGGCGAGATGAATATTTATCAAAGCCATAAAAGGCTACAGAAAACAATTTATTTGTCACAGAGAACAGGCTGAAGTGAAAGCTCTCTTTGGCGGCGTTTTGGAACAATGCTATAATTCAACCCCACAGTCTGCCTGACCAGCTGAAGGGGGAATGTAATATGAAGCTGTTTGTACACTCTCTGCTGGAACACCTTTATGTGGTGATCAATGAGGGCAAACACACAGCAACAGCCAGGAAGATTTCCTTTGGATGAAACAATGCTGTGAGGAGCATCCATTTTGAATGTTCTTATGTGGCCAAGACTTGGTTTCCCATGAGCACCATCACCCAGTGTTGTAAAGACGTGACCCCTGCCAAGACGTGGATTTGGATCTCCTTTTGACTATAAAAGCCACAAATATTCTCTCACCATAACATAACCCTTACTCACCCGTGTTGATGAGTCCTCAGTAAGGGAAGCACCTATCGGCTGTCCGAGAAGTTACTAAATGACATTTCTGCATATTTTGCGTAATTAACCATTTGTATGTGATTGTCATGGATGCTGTATAAGAGAGGAATAACAGGGAGAGACACAAAATGACCAAAAACGCTCTATAAACATTTTTTAAGAAAAGACAAGAAAATCATCTGTTGATTCATGTTTTTGTAAATGTTAAAATATCAACACTTCAACTTTATCCATGCTTTGGACGTAGTGGCATGAGGTCTAATAAGCCGGTGGGCTTGAGTATGTCATTCATTTGCAGTTGTCTGCTCTGGCTGCAGCTGGTGGGGTCCACGCAGCAAGCGAGGAGAACTTGTCCGCCTGTGAGTGTTTTGGAACAGGTTAGATCGACTTACATCAGAGTCTCCAATCTCTGGAAAAATTGAAAGATTTTTTGCTTTTTGGAAAAAGGCTTGTTAGAGTTACTCACTGTTATTCACAGTGTCACACTGTTCTAAGATGTGTCTGTAATGTGCAAGGTTAGTGAATCTTCGTTATGTCATACCAGTGCTCATCTACCAAGCAGAGCAAAGTAACCTGGCTCTTCATTTTATTGATTGACTCTCAGATTTGAACAGATCACTGCAGGACAGCTGCTGTATGATGGAATAAAAATCATCACAAACAGCTTGTGTTCAAACCATGCTCTATCTTTTGTTTAACTGTCTCCTGCTCTGACATCCTTCTCCTGTCAGGCAGTCTAGCTCCTGTTTCCACCATCACTACAAAATAAATCACAGAAACCCTTTTCTTTAAGAAGGACAGATCTTGCTCCTCTTTGCTAAACTTTGCCTGTGTGGTGCCATTAAAATACTTTCTGTCTATGTGGCATAAGTGGATTTGTGCCTGACCTAATCATGGATACTCAGAAAATACATTCAGAAATCACCTATTGCAGGTAATGAAAAACCAAATATCTTAAAGTGGGACTATTTGAAGATCAAACTAATTTTGCAAAAGTTGAACAAACTGCACAACATGTGAAAAAGATAAAAACATGAAGCTACAGCACAATCCTTAGCATTTTAACTGAGATCAGCATAAATAGACTTTAAAATTAAGAAATTGTTTCTGAAAGTGCAGCTTCTTCTTGTGGATACCTGAGCTTGCAATGCTTTCCCTCTTATCAGCCACCATACTTTCGTGTCTGTTGCAGCTGAACAAAAAGAGCGTCAGGTTTAGCTGATTGTTCTCTGGATTAGAATAATTGCTTCCTTTAATCTGCAGGGATTCATTTAATGAGTCAGATAGAAGAGTCCACAGTCCTGCTGCCAGGATTATAAGGTGCAGAGCGAGAGAGCATGAGGTGTCTACCCGTGGACACAAACTCATTTCCTCCTCCTCTCCTTGTTTAGCCCTGTGAGCTGGCTGGAGACAGGACACCCCTCCTTCTACCCTCAGGCTTATTAAACCCCCGAGTGTTCAGGAAGAAGCTCTCATGCGGAAAAGATTTACGTAAGACGGAGAATTTACCCGATTCTGTGCTTATTTTGGTATGCTGAACACACCAAATCCTCCTCTTTATGCGCCGTGTTTGAGTCTGGCTCCTCAGTCTCATCCTGGCAAACTTCTCTCTGTATTTTCTCGCTCTGATTAACTGAGAGGGCGTTTTTTCACAGCAGGACATTTGCTGTGCTGGCCTTGATTAGAGCATGTTTTAAATACCACCCCCCTCCACCACCTCCGGCTTCTCCATCCTGCCTCTCTGTGTCCACCTCTCCCACTCCGGTTTCAGTGTCTTCTTTTAATTTCTCCTCCTCACAGATTCCCTTTGTCCTCTGTCCCCTGCTCTGATTAAAGGTTTTACTTCAGATGTATTTTCCTGAAATGCCTCGCTGCTTTGCTATGATTATGTTTTTTTTTTCTTTTTCCTTTTGTCAAGCTTTGTCTGTTTTCTGCCAGAGGTCTATGTTTGATTATAGCTTCACTCTCTCTGATTAGAGCTCTCGTCTCGGTGAGTGCTGTTGTCCCCCTCCCTCCCTTCAACCAGAGTGACCTTGGCAGAAAAAAGAAGCAGACAGTGACAAATTCGACAAAGTCTTTTCTGGTTGAACGTGGAAACACTAGATGCGTCTAAACTATTGAGAAAAACACTATTTTTGTGGATTCTTGGATGAAGAAAGCACTCGAACAGTGAAGACTGCAGGCTGAATGCCCCATGAAGTGTTGATGCTCCAGTCAGGAGTTATGGGCTGCTGATGAAACACACTGAAATTGTTATTGATGTCTCTTCATGACATAAAATAAGCAAAAAAAAAAACCAAAACCCACCAACGAGAACAATTTTGAAATCTGAAATGAATAATTTTTACTTTATGCTGCTTTTCTTTCATCTCATAATAAAGATGTTTTGCTCTAAGAGGAGACCAGGATGAAATTTCTCTCATTTTATGTTCAGGACAAAATCAGTAAAGACCGATTTGTCCATTGCAGTCTACTCAAGACTTGGACTCCAAAGTGAGCATTGGAGGACTCTTTTATATGCTTAAATTGCTATTTCAAATTTTCCTTCATGTCTTTTTAGGCTTGGTCCTTGAGCAGCTCATTCAGCAGCAGCAGACTCAAACACCAAACCTGTACGAAGGAGCTCAACCCCAGGTCACACATCCCACCTGCGGTCGGACTCTTTGACACCAGCACAAAGTAAAAGTGAGTAACTTTTTCAGACACTTGGGTCACCTTTTGAAGAAATCCATTTTAAATTTTTTTTTAAATATATATATGTATAAAACACTTCAAACAGTGTGACAAAGAGCGGATCTATCCAACTAATTCTATGATCTGCTGTGCTTACAAAAAAAACAAACAAAAACAAAAAAAACACATGACCCTGGCAAGTCTGCACATTTTTTTTTAACGGGGCCAAAATAGTATGAAGCGAGATAAACACAGAGACTAAAGGTTGTCACCCATTAAAATGCTGGTTCAGGCAAGGTGGGCCTTTCTGTGTGGAGTTTGCATGTCCTTTCAAACCTCACAGACCAAAAATTTGCTTGTTGGGTTAATTGGTGGTTTTATATTCCCCTTAAGTGTGAGTGTGCCTTGCCTCCACCCACGACCACTAACCACCTCCAAATAATCCATGTGTGGTTTTAAAAATGTTTAAGAGTGGTTTGTATAGACTTGAATACATTCTGTTGAAATGAACAGTAGCCTTTCAGACAGGTATGACTTCTTTTGCATTTCTGCCCTTCTATCTCACAGACCATCAAACTTTGGTGATGCTGTGTTGAAGTTGTAATGCTAACTCCTTCCAGCAGGTGGCATGCATCAGCAACATGCATTGCAGAAAATAGTACGCAAGGTAGACTGGCCAGTTGCATACTGAGAAATTTCCGCAGATCTGTAGGACAAACGTGTATTTCTGGCATGCTGCAGAGTTTGCTGTTTGTCACATACTATATTTTCTCCAAATTGGTCTGCACTGCTGTTCTGGGGGTCGTTTGGGAAACACCTGTGGATTTTACCGAAACTCAGGGTTTAGGGACTTCACTATACAGTTTCTCCACAGGAGGCATCAAAAAGTAAACAAACCAAAAGTTACTTAGAGTATCTTTAAAGTTATTAACTCAAATTTACAGAGTGCTTCACTGCTCTGCACCTGTGTTGTTTGGTGCAAAGCAGTTTATTTTTAAGTGTTCTGCCTGAAAACAGCAGCCCGGCTGCAGCCAAAAACTTCACTATGAGAGGGAGAACCAAAATAGTAAGCGTGTGGGCCACAAAGCTCAAACTCAAACGCTCTCTGAAGCCAAGAGAAGCAGATTCAGGAGATCCTTTCTGCTGAACCATCACTACCTGTGACCTCTTTCACTCTTGTTTTATCACATTAAGATACAAGAAAACAGGTTTTGCAATAATTCATAGATTTAGTCAGGCTGCATCAGTAATGTGTTATATAAGCAGACTTTTTGATGTACTTAGAATAAAATAGAGAAAAAGCCTGTAAATCTTTGCAATAGGTGTTATTTTTCTGAGAGTTTAACTCTTTTTATAAAGAGTTCATTAGGCAGACATCAAGTGGCTTAGCTCTGTAATCCTGCATAACAAATTAGAGATGTAAATAGACCTTTTTAGTGCATAATTTAATGAAGTGGGGATTGTAATGATTAAAAATGTACAATGTGTGTTTCTCTGTCAGAGAGATTAAACCTCAAAACTTGTGCTCCCATGTTTAATCCATCTGACACTATCTCCTGCCTGTTGTTGCTGCATGCAGAGAGTAAATGGGTGGAGAAAGATGTGCAGCCTTCAAACAGAGCATTTGAAACTGTCTCAGAGAGCATCAGATGTGGTGACCCTCTCTCTCTCTTTTCTCCTGTTGACTGCTCTTTCAAGCTTATGATGCTGACGCTCAGACAGAAATCAATCCAACCAAGGACAATATCAGAACTGTGTGTTATGTCCACGGAGCATGTTACAGGAGAAAGGAGACAGAGAAATTAATGTTTGCCTGGAGGAATTGTATTATCCCCTTCGGCTGTATTCATTGGGAGAAGCTAGAAGTTAAGAATACGGCGCTGAATCACTTTGTACGGCTGCGATGTTATCAGCTGAATGGTACACAATCTGGGACTTACTGATGAACTGCAACTGACTGAACATTTCATCAAAATCTGACACGACCACAAACAATGTGTGACTGAATATTTTATAGGAGTAGAGCTGGATGTGACACTGAGAGGGAGAGAGAGGCAGTGTGAGCTGTCTGTACAGTGTGTCTCAGGGAATAAAGCCTTAATTGTGTAGCCAGTGTACAGGTGCAGTGAGCAGGCTGGAGCAAAGCGGCTAAAAAGTACAAAGAAGAAAGAGTTCAGAGAAGTTTGCTGAATGATGTGATGGTGAGTGAGTGGAATGAATATAAGAAGTCAAATAAGTAAAGCAGATGTGTCGGTTTTGATCTGAAACCCCTGCAAAGTTGACAAAGGGTTCATGATTTTTTCCCCATATATTTAAGATTGTGTTCCAACAAAGACTTATTTCTTAAATTGCAAATTGTGAGAACTACTCTCATGTTTTTCCGTTTTATATCAATATAAAAAGAGAAAAAAGTTAGCATCAGCATAAAAAATGGAGGAAAATGTGTCTGTTTGAATCAACATCCATCTAATGTTATGCAACCTAATGAGATGTATCGTTGATTATCATATTGTACCATAACTTATGTTTCTTTTTGTTACTAGCATAAAACATTATACTTTTCTGGAATAAACACACTTTATCCTAATGCAAGGTATTGTAATGTCAAGTATCATAACAAATCATACTTTAACACTCTCAAAGGGACTGTGAAGACCTTCTGAGTGATCTTGAAAAAGCCTCATATCTAAATATATGCCTTATCATAATCCTTAACTTAAAATGAGATTAGCAGTGCTGAGAAAGGTTATTTCTAATTGCTAATCCCTAGCTATCCAAAGTGGTCAGACTAGACCTGACAGCAAGTTGAAGTTTCTGTGACAATGTCACGCTGGCTGACAAAGCTTAGCAGTGCAGTTGCAATCCCCTTCATACAGATTTTCTTCATAATCCCTTTAATATAACATCTTAATGTAAGGTAACATAACATGATGAACTGTTAAGTACTTAAATTTAAAGTGACACATTATACTTTATTATGACGTAACATGCTCTGGCTTAACATAACGTATTGCAATGTAATGCTGTGTAACATCCCAATGTAATGTAACATATTGTACTTAACTTTAACTTATTTTGTGATGTTATGTAACATAAGGTAAAATATTATACTTCAATTTATTATAACTTAACACATCATACTTATTTGTTATAAACCAAAATTTGATGTAACATACAGTTTTATATCTCATCAAACAGCCAGTTATATGGATGTTGAGAGACTGAATGGAGCCTCAAAACTGCACATTTTCTGTCCTATAACAGATTTAGCTTTATGATGCAGTTTTTTTAAATTCAGTGTTGGAAGTTGTTTGGTAACATGAAGCCTTGGTCTTGAGAAACTGCGTGAACTAAAGCTCTAATTTTAATGACTGATCACGTATGTGTGAAGCACTTTGAATTAGCTATTTACAGAAATGTGCCAAAAAGATAAATTTTCAATTTATTGCTTTGAAGAACCCTTTGATCACATGGGTGAGAAAATGCCAAGAAGTCACTGTGCAAAAATACCAAAAAATAAGCATATTTTCCAAAACAACCAATTACTCTTTTTCAAAAAGACTCATTTACATCAACCAACTCTCTTTTCTTCATTACCCTCCAGAAAAAAAAGATCTCAAACAGTCTTTTCTTGCGGTTGCATCACTTGAAACCACAAAATAATGACAAAGTAACATGCAAAACAGAAATGGTGAAATCTGGGTGGTTTACATATCTCCAGCTACTAAATAGCTTTTAGAGTAAGCTTCCCATTGCACACACAAATAAATGAAAAACAGGGGAAGGAGAAGACAGAAGAGTGATGTCCCTAAGAGGACATTTTCCGCAGTATGCAGAGTGCTTAATCTTCCAGGTTTGATCCAGTGAATTTGGTGAGGTACTCTTTATAAACCTGTGGAAAAGTCAGAGACAGAGTTGGAGGACTTTATACTGTAGAGGTCAGGATACAGATCACAGGAGGACGGATGAGATGGCCACAGACCCACGGGGAAGATGGGGAAAAAGGAAGTCTTTCTCCCACTGCAAATGGAAGTCGTTCATCATCCTTTCACTGCAGATGGGTATAAGTTATCAAACATTCTCCTTTTCCTCCTGCCTCCATCTGTCATATACGCTCGGCTGCATCTATCGTTCACTGTCTCTGCATTCTGCAGCCTCCCCATATGATCAGCTGGTTCTTTGATGCTCTATGGTCAGAATATGGAGAGCTGTGACTCTTAGGGCACAGTCAGACTGGTCATTCGAACCTGCTGTACCTGAGCTCAATTGCAAGCACCATTCCCCTATAGGCCAGTGCGGCTTGAGGTCACAAAACTTCGATATAAACCAGACATAAGTATGATTGCCAACACACGCATGGCCTGCTGACGTTATCATTAAGTGTCTAATAAAAATGTGGTATGTTAAGTTGTTTTGGACCATCACAGCCCTCTAACACCCCCACTATTGATTAAAATGTGGAGAGGAGCGGTCTTGGTGATTATATGTCATGGATGCATCATGTTGGCATTGTGCTTGTACTCAAGCATGAAGTGTAACGCACCAATTTTTCATCTAAAGCAGGGAAGTGTATTATGCCCAAGCACGGTTCACTTGCATGATGTGTCCCTCCTCATGGAAATCAGTATGTAAATGTATTTGTATAAAGACCAACGAAAATTCAAATCTTACTTGACCTCTTGGTTTTGTTTACATTGGATACGTAGTCAGACAGCATTTTATCGAATAAACAACACATGAGTAGATGATTGAGAACTTCTAAACACGCTCTGCACAAATAACCCCCCCCCNACCCATTCACTCTCATGATCCCTCCTCATCTCCTTTAACTCAACCCCACCCCATCCTGACCTCACCACACATTCAGATCTTTGTCTCTTGACCCCCCCCCAAGCTTAGTTCTCACTTTCTGTCCCTCCATTTGTTGGGCCAGCTCCCCCCACATGTTTTCAAGACCTTAAATCAGCTGATTCTTCACTTCTCTGAGTCAGGAAGTCACACGGGAAGTAACTTTACAGATGCTTCAAACAGGAAACTCAAAAGAGCAGAGGGGACTGGCTCGATATGCCTCATATCAGCTCATATATACAGACGTCACAGAAATGACAGATCTGAGATAAAAGTAGTTCCAGCTGAACACCCAAANACACACACACACACACTCTGCCTTGAATTGCCACCCATTCACTCTCATGATCCCTCCTCATCTCCTTTAACTCAACCCCACCCCATCCTGACCTCACCACACATTCAGATCTTTGTCTCTTGACCCCCCCCCAAGCTTAGTTCTCACTTTCTGTCCCTCCATTTGTTGGGCCAGCTCCCCCCACATGTTTTCAAGACCTTAAATCAGCTGATTCTTCACTTCTCTGAGTCAGGAAGTCACACGGGAAGTAACTTTACAGATGCTTCAAACAGGAAACTCAAAAGAGCAGAGGGGACTGGCTCGATATGCCTCATATCAGCTCACATATACAGACGTCACAGAAATGACAGATCTGAGATAAAAGTAGTTCCAGCTGAACACCCAAAGCTCCCGTTTCAAAACGCCCCTTACATAAAAGGTTAAAGAAACAAACAAGTTTAATTCACCACTTCTTGCAACATACTTCCCTCACAGCATGGGTCTGACTTCAGAGGTTCTAGTTTTTTGTCTGTTATGATCATTTTGTCGCACGAAAACTGACTTAAGAGAGACATTTATCTTTAAAGGCTTTGATGTGTCGTCTTTATTGTCCCTCTGATATCTCTGCAGCAGTTTGACATGATTTACAGCTCAAACTCTTTTTTCATACCCCAGGCTGCTGTCTTTGTAAACCCTCATTTCAGGCTCTGTCTCTTTAAGGCATCCCAGTATTCTAGAGCCCAACATTCTAGAACCCAGCATTCTAGAGCCCAACATTCCAGAACCCAGTAATTCAGAGCCCAACATTCCAGAACCCAGTATTCTAGAGCCAAACAGTCCAGAACCCAGTATTCTAGAGCTCAACATTCTAGAAACCCCTCCACTGTTAGTAGAAGACAGTAGTGCTTCTCTTTTTAAACAGGTGCAATTTGTGCAAATCTCGCAATGATCTTGTTGAATTCTTGTGACTTTTCGAACAAGTTGGTTAGCGCAGCCTGCAGTCTCATCTTGGGGATTACTCCAACACACATTTACCTCACAATTTAAAACTTTTCTGCGAATATTAAGAATATAATTTATTTCAGAACATTAAAAAATCCTCATACTTACTCTTATCTGCAAAAAATGGTGCCCAAATTGCATGAGTGGGTAAATGAATTAACAAGAAAAGTGTAAGTCAAGTTTCTTGAACTCAGAATAAGATCATAAAAAATATCCCCAAAATAAAGTTTCTCACTAAATTTTTTATGCTTTATAAGCAATTTGAGCTCATTTTTTGTTTCAATATCTTGAATAAGACATTTTTTTTCACTAAAATGAAGATACAATGCATTTCAGCTTTTCTGCTATTAAAATGCTAAGCGTAACTTAGGAAATATTTTTCCAAAAAAGTTAAATTTTAGCTTGAATTAAGAGGTATTTCTGTTCATTGTAGAAAATCTCATCTTTTATATCTGTGCCCAACATTGATTCTTTTAGGATTTCATATATTTTTGTTGAAGCGATCACTGCCACCATTGCTGAGGGAATTTGATCACTATTTTCAAAGTGGAGGTCTTATTTCCTGTGGGACACACGTAGCAGTTTTTGTCGTCATATGCAACCTTTTTGCTGATCGGTATCCTGTCAGAACAGGATGCACAGAATCATTTGAAGGAAAGCATTTTCCACTTGAAGATTGACTGGTGATACAGCAAGGAAATGTTTAGGAAAACAAACAAGGTGGATTATCTTGCAAATGAACCATGAAGAAGAACATGCAAAATGAGAAAAACACACATCTGGGCGGGTTGGAGGGTTGAAGCTCACTCTGCCAGCGCTGCACTGACTCGTGGTCGGGTGGGGTCACCGCTGCGGATGAGCCAGACCTTTGGGTCATGTTTTTCAGCGAGCCGTAGTGCTTATTCAGCTTCTCCCTGCGGTGTGTCTGTAGGAGTATCAGACGCAGCAGCCCGGCCTTGGGGGAATGTTCATTTCATCCAGCTGCTCTTTCATGTGACTAAACTCCTCTCAGCAGCCTCCGTCTCTGAATCCCCAAAGATTTCTTCTGTTTTCTTCTGGGTTAGAGAACACTGATATGAAATGAAGCTAAATATCCAGGTCTTGAGTGTTTGTGTTGCATATATTGGGGTATGGAAACCTTGGGGAGCTTTTATATAAGCGGTGCATGTTTTGAGACAGTTCTGTTTGATTTGCGTGTGAATATATATGCCACAGCTACGGACAGACTCAAGTCTTTCCTCCTCCTCCTCATCCTTTGGTCTCCCTCTGGGTGTGAGAGGATATATAGTATGCTATTTCTCTACTACTGTAACACATTTCTTGTTATTCAGCAGGCAGCACAGGGTATCATACTGCCCTCAGCATCGTTTCCTCACAGCATTTCTTCTCTGACTGCTGCCTCCCTGAAGCACACCTGCTGAACCTCCTCATCTGTTTTCCATCTTCTCATTTATCTAATCATTATTCCTAACTGGCTTGTTATCCTCTCGATGCCAGATGGTTTGTTTAGCTAAAGTCATACAAATATCCCTAAAGCCTCTGGTGGTTTGTTGTTCTTTGATTTACTTCTTGTTGTGCTTGGTATCATTCCTCATTTGTTTGGTCTTCTGCTGCGTGGCTGCCTTCCAGACTTCATCTCCGCTTTACTCACAGCGATCTCCTTCAAATTACCCTCCTACGACCTTGATATATCTCCTGTGTCTGAGCCCTGTATGTGGTCCCCTCCTCTCTGCAGCACAGCAACAGAAACATACCTCTGTTTGCTTTTCTGTATGTTAAGAAAGAAGATCAAATTATCCACACAATGTACAGATGTTTATCTGGAAGCTTCATGTCCAGACATCGAGGGAAATAACTGCACGAAGACAAAGCAGCTATAAGGTTTTCCAATTTACAGCCTCACCAACACTTAAAGGAAATAACATCTCCAGCATTTGTAATCTCAGCTCACAAACCAAGAGCCCTGGGGATATTTCTGTAGAAAACAGGGGAGGTAAAGCTGAAAGCAGTGAAGACACGCTGTGAGATAAATGCTCTGTGAAAACATTTTCAATTCTTCAGTTTTCGGGCTCCATGTTTCTCGGAGTCTACCGCTTAAGTAACAGGAATCAAATTCAAACAGGATCTATCTGAGCAACCCTGGACGGTCATATGTGATCCTACACAGTTTTGCTTTTTGCTCAAGCGTTGTACTGTCACTTCAATTCAGGCAATTCATGCTGTGGGGTTACACTTTTGTGTAGTGACTGCAAGAAAAAAACCCTCACATTTGTGTGGACTGTATAAAGATGAAGCTCCCAACATTTTCTATCCCACTGACAGACAAATTTACTCCTGGATGTAACACATTTACTATTAACAATCACTTCTTCAAGTAAAAGTAAAGCTTTACTCTCTCAACCACTCAGGAAATAATTTTTATCTGCAACAGTAAATCAGCATAAAGATCCTCTGGTGACAATTATTTACGTTTTCCACAAGTTGACAAAAAGCAAAGTATATACCAAGTAAACTCCCACTTCTACTAAATTACATATGCATGGGCACTTGCAGTGGTGTGCACAAAGGGGGGGTCTCCCCTTCTCATGGCCCAATTGTTGAAAATTATATGCTCAAGTGTTCTCTTCAGAGCCAAAAGACACACTGGAGTGTCTCCTTGGAAACAGAAATGTGTGCCCAAGTGCCCTCTCAATTGCATGTGAAACTACAGTCATAAAAACACGCTGTATTTAGGTACCTTTTATTTTCTCTTTGCCCCTGGGCCTCAAAAAGTCTGTGAATCCTACTTTAGCTACTTGTATGAAGATGAAGCTCTGTACATTCTGTCGAAGCTTATCAATTCTTATAATTTATGTATTTGAATGAATGAATTTATCATGATGTGAAAATGTGAGAGATTAAAAAAACAGCAGATGCAAGACTACATTAACGTTATACTGGTATATAACGGAAACGTTAATAGTGCATCAAAAGAAATATTTGGGGCTAAAAATGTTCTTTGCAGGTCAAAGTTGTCTCAGAAATAAAAACATCCTGACACATTTTCCCACACTAACCCCTAATGGAAAAGATTTTCCTTGGTTTGAAGCAGAATTTGCTGATATTTGCACAGCAAGTAACACAAAAGAAAACTGACTATTTATCATCTGATATCAAGAGACGACTGAGAGACAGGTGAGGTTTGATTTCATTAGTCTGTAACGATGACCCAGAATGTTTAAGCATACTTAGAAAAATAAATAATGAATAAATAGAGCATTACATGTTGCTTTCAGGGTCAATAGATGTGTTTTAAAAAGTACAGACCCTCCTTAAAAGTTTTTCATGGTCCAAAACTGAAGCACACGAAAAATGTCAGACAATAACATGAAGATTTCATGACAGTCGTATAAAATGTTGAATTCTTTTGGATTGGAAATTTGGTTGACAGATAAGAAATGTCCTCACTATTTCACCTCCTTTTTTGGCAGTTTTGTACTTCTTTGTGGTAGGGCCTGTAGTCCAGGATTAATGCGACTTTCAGGCACAAACTTTCATCTGGGCCTTGATTTCCTTCATGTGCTGTTTCCTCATTTTTTTTTGTCCCGTTGAAGATCTTGATTGAATATTCTGTTTCAAGTTAAGAGTCGACGCCTGCGTGTGTTTAACCGTGTATCATCTTGTTCGCTCGCAGCTCCTGTTATGAAGCCCACAGGCAGCTGACTCAGGCTCTGATTCCTATCAGGTGACTCTGACTCCTCAACACTTGGTACCTGAGACTCTGCTCAGTCATGAGGTGTGGTGTCGTGGCTTGCAAAGACAGCAGCCTATCTCTCTTTCCTCATAAATGACCCCAAAACTCCCTCCATAGCATTAGGAAGTAATTATATGTTGACAGCTCCTGAGTTGTACGACGAAACTTTAAGCAAAGCTGTAAACACTTTTTCAAAGACTGCCATCAGTAGCTGCTGAGGGCAATATCTTTTTCCCTGTGTTTTATGACATCTAAAATAGATCATTTAGATATGTTTTTCATGCTGCAAAAAGAGTGAGTTAAAAAAGTGCAAATCTTTCTATTCCTGAATCCCCATAAATCTGCCTGTTCAAGCCTTTTTTCCACTTATTTCAAAAGGGATGTATCAAAGTGTTTGGCAGTGAGAGGCAGCAAAGCCCTCTTTAAAGGATTACTGTGTGAGTAGGATGAGATTTTTCACTTCTCTTCTCTTGTATCTCTGCTTTCTTTCTGCACTGTGCATGAAGAAGCGTATTGTTAATGTCTCGGCACAGGTGGTGAGTGAACAATAAATTTGGCTTCTGAAACAAAATAAAATGTTTGGGTTTTTTGTTTACCTGCTGCAAATATCCAGCACTGGAGTGTATGTACGTATACTTGACCATGAGATTCCTCTCCTGTTGGCTTCTCAGCACGCCTGTGACTCAACACCTGCAGGTCAAAGACAACATATGCCTCTGTTAGCAATTCACAAGGAGAGCAGGACCCCCACTCGCACACAGAAGGGAGGAAAAGAGTTTTGAAGCAATGTTTTTACACTCAAAAACTATCAAATTGAAAGTAAGTCTTTAATTCAGGACACAATTCCCTCACCTGACGTCAAAGCTGCATTCTTAATCCATAATGTGAATCTTTTATTGGATTAGCTGCGATGTGAAACAGGTATCTCCTAATAATTTCTGTTTGCCTCGGTGACAAAAAGCTCGTCTAATCCATCAACAAGTTTGAGGCGGCGAGGATTTGCATGACAAAACAAACATTGTGAAATGCTATTAACGTGAAATGAAGGACTGAATGAAACCGGCAGCATAATTCTACATCGCGAGCTGATTTTGTTACTCTGTCATGAAAAACACAACAGGTAAAGCTGCAGACCGGCACCATGTGATTGCTAGTCAGCATGGTTAGTCATGCATAATTCATTCCCAGTGTGGCAGACGTTTGCAAGAGAGCAGAGTAGTAATTATTTTGAAGAGAGGCAGCGTGTTTTGCATCCTTTTACTTCTGCATACATGAAATAAAAAAAGGGGAACACTGTCAGATAAGCATAGAAAGTCCCGTACTGACCACGAAAGCTTTATGAGTGTGTGGTTTCAACGGCACTGTGTAATTTCACCCCCCTCTCTGTCTGTCTGAAGCTTTGAATGCCTGTTTTTCTTTTTCCCAAACTGGCCAGGCTCCCCATCAGATATAATGAGGGAACATGGAAGCCAAACTAGAGGTTTGAAATGGTAATGAGTAAGACTCCCTGCCTCTAAAAGAGACAGAGAGACTGATTTAGCACAGCAGAATTAGAGATTGGAAGACAGTAATGGGACACATTTAGATAGCAGTCATATAAATTTAGCCATAGTCCCCAGGAGAAGGAGAGGAGGGAATTTCAGCTACACATACACAACGCTTATTTTTACCGGAGCGAAAAACAATGTTCCTTCCTACAAATGATTACAACTGAGCGAGATTGTGCTGTGGAACAACATTTCTCCCCGTCGTGAGGAGTGTTATTGTTCCTGTGGAGGAGACTGAACATAGTAAACACACAGCAAAACAACACTTTGTTTCACGTCAGACTCGTTCAGTCACCATTAGTTTGTCAGACCTGGACCTCACACTCATGATGCACAGCCTCACAAGATGCTTGGAGTCCACGTGAATGTATAGTTACCTACAGCTCATTGTCTCTCCTGCTGTCAGCCTAATTAGCCGAGTATGTGGCTGCAGAGGATTCAGTCCCACTGTGCTCGCCTCTGACACATTAATTCTGCATGGACGCTGCGTGATGCTCATATGATAGAAATCCGACAGTGTTTTTTGTGTTATATAGAGTGGTGACAGTTTGCCTCGATGTTCTTTTTCTGCTCACAAGCTGCAAACCAGTAAAGGCAAACAAAAGCTAGAAAACATGCAAACAGCTCTGTTTGGCTGGAAATACAATGCTCACCACATACCTCCTCACCATTGGCTTCAAATATATATTTCTCAATCTTCATCACAAAACCAGAAGGTCCAAGAACTTTTGATGCCTTTAAAATATAACCAGGAACAAAATTGTTCCTTCTGCCCATAGTTCATCTGCATTTTCACAGCGGTGTCGGGTATGATACAAATTAAGCCAGCGACGTACAGAAAAAAGTAGTTCCAATACACTGCCACACCAGTACGGGGGGGCTGTGCTGGATATCTGCTAACATGTTAAGCTGAAGGTCTCCAGTTTACAGGGTCAATCTTTTAACACCCGGAGCTGACAGAGACACATTCACACTATCAGGCTCAAAGAAGTCCATTCTTTAGGAGTTGTTAAACCAAGTCAATTATAGCTGGAGGCCATTTTGCTGTGGACAGAGGGAGGAGGAACTATGACACTGTTGCTGCTTCACCAATCAGAATGATTAGTTAGCAGGCTGTGCCTCCCATGGTTCCTTGAAAGTACTTAGACTCTAGCTCTGAGGGTTGGGGGGACATTTCTGCAGTTGAAAACAGATAAAAGCAAGAGACTCCTCCTGCACCCAAAGAAAGTTTCTCTCTAATAATGAGTTTTTTGGATTGATCAAAAGACAGTGTGCTTGTGGATGAAAGAAG
This sequence comes from Thalassoma bifasciatum, assembly GCA_008086565.1. NCBI lineage: Eukaryota > Metazoa > Chordata > Actinopteri > Labriformes > Labridae > Thalassoma > Thalassoma bifasciatum. Next base: position 531,443 of record RPOG01000120.1, read on the forward strand.
ACGTGGGTTTTGGTTGCACTTTCTGTTAAGCTTGGAATCATAGCGTGTTGACCAAGCGGCAACCTGTGGTCTGAAAAAATGAGACAACGCGGAAGTGCTAAAAAGCTGCTGTTCCTCCAGTGACCGCTTGAGGCTGGCTCTGGAAGCACTGGAAGTCACGTACAAATGAACGCATAAAAAGCCGTTTTCAGAGCTGAAATTTGCGTATTTAAAGCCTGGTACAAACTCTGTTTCCCGTCTGTATGTCTGAATTTTTTTCTAACCTGGCCGTTTGGGAGATACTAAGATTGAGAGCTTGCTCAATCAGAGCCACAGCTCAGATAATGTGACTAACGGGTGCCCAATAGCTGTGAGTTTGGGCACTCGTCACTCGTGCCAATTCCAATATGGCTGCGCCTGCCGTTTTGCTTCAAAACAGCGCTGCAGTAACAGACGGGTTATGTCACGGAGACCACGTCTTTGTTTTATACAGTCTATGGTGTTGACTGCGTGCTCTCTTATCCGCCAACTCATACTGGTTATATCTTCAGTCCAGCACGTATCAGGATGTCCGGACAGCTGGAGTCATGGACCAAAGAGTTCCCTGGATTCTCACCTCAATTATGATCCTCTCCGGGTTCATGTTGAGCTGTAAAACCTCACATCTGTTGACTCCTGGCCTGGCTCTTTTTATGTCAGTTTGTTGTTGTAGCCAAAATAAATGCCATCTAGTTTTGACATGGTTTGTTTTATTTTGGCTTTCAAAGCTGGTTTTTGCCCAATAATCTGTTCTGCTCAATCTGATTTTTGTAATCACTAATAAAGCACAAGGCAACCTTTTTTCTTCCTGCTATCTAAACGAAGCACACATAGACTAATCTAGATAGAGTTGAGTACATTGGACATTACATTAAACACAATGTGTCTCTCGTGTTCACACAGAACAATGACCCACAGAGTCTGGCTCCAAAAATTGGATCAATAAAAAGCAAAACAAAGAAGCTACAGGGAGGTTTGATGATAAGAGCGCAGAGCAGGAGGAGGCTAAGCAGGTAGGAAGCATGACCAGCAGGAAATGCATTATGGGTGAATGAAATGGTGCCTGCGTAATCTTCTCTCCATGAAAATGGCAGCTCAATATGAATGTGTGAGAGTTTTAACCCACTGACAAAGGATGGATTTTGTTACCCCGGGATATAACTGAACAACTCAAAGCAGCAGAGAGTTGTCTATAAAACTGAATCTCTTTTTACTATGTCTTCACTAAGTGCTACTAAAAATGATCCATAAAGAGAAGAGAGGCCTGTGTCCAAGCCTTTTTCTTTTTCTTTTTTGCTCTTCCACTTTTGCTTCTTTTATACAGTTTCAGGTTGATCTGCATGTCTGATATTTTCTTGAATGAGAAAAACACAAAGAAAATTTAATACATTTTAACACTCGTAATGACTTTTGCTGTACTGACGGACACATTTCACCAGATTATGCTTTTTTCATGCCTTGTTGAGTTCCCCCCCCCAAGCCCTTGGATTTCTCATTTTCTCTCTCAGGATTGATTTCAGGCTTTGCAGTGACACTCTGTGCCATCCTAAAAACCAACATTTGGAAAATATATTTCCAAATTCAAAGCTTCAGTGAGGCGACCGCTTGCATTTTACTCGTTTTTTTTTTCAGCATCTCTGTGACCTCCCGCTTCAGGCAGCCCAGAAGCGGCCATTAGGAGTGTGGAATGAGAAGGTCTTTCTGCGCACTCATCCAAGTGTGATGACCAGTCGGGGTGGGGGGGGACACATGGACCATCACAGATCCATTCATGCCTTTCAGCCGCGGTGTTTGCCTGGCACAATGCCCCTGAAAGGTCACTAGTTTGTGAGATAACATTTATACAACCATCTCATGCTTGGCTAGACTACTTTGGATGCAGGAGGAAGGCAGCAGGAAGAAACAGGAGTGGGTTAGAAGGGTCTCCAGGGTTAAACACAGTAAAGAAGAGTGAAAGGAAAGCCAGATACTACACAGTTCAAATCAAGTGAGGAGCTATTTTCACTGCAGGCTGCTGTTTAGACTACCGCTGATGTGTTTGTGTTGGACTGTGAGTGTGTTTCATTTAAGAGATGTGTGGATTAAGCCTCAGTGTCATGTCTTAAATCAAGACAGGTTCATCCCTTATACAAAAGAGTGATTAAGAAATGTTTCTTTCCTAAAAATATGGACAATACAAGAAGTAAAATGTTTGCATCTCCTTTAAAGAGGGGCTATTATGCTTTTTTAGGCTTTACTATATGTCACTGGAGCCCCTATAGTGGCCTCACACTATTTCCAGCTGAAAGAAATCCTTATTTTTCTCACTATTTTTCTTCCTCTTATTTTCAGAAAACTTTTATTTCAGCCTCTGTTTGAAATACTGTCTCTTTAAGGCTCCATGCTCCACAAACCCCCTTTCCTCTGATTGGCCAGTCCTTTGGAGGCAGAGCTATTTGCAGACCTTGATGTTTAAGGCCCACCACTGCAGCGTAATATATTTTGTGATGACCTCATTATTTCATCAAGTCTCATGGAGCTCTATTGCCATTTTTAGGACAGTCATTTTGATCACTTTGCACACAGATTGAGGATTTTCTACAACATATGAATATGTAAAGGTATGAAAACCTGCACATGCTTAGTTTTAACATCCAGTGTTATTACAGATGAGTGCTGACTCATTGGAAAGCATGAGACTCCTCTTTCGGACCGGTCAGCTCTTTTTAAACAGAAAACATCAGGATGTGACAGTAGTTGGCCTGAAGAGCATGACATGAACCATTTTTTACTTCTAGTTTATTCAGGCTTTTGTCAAGGATTTTCAGCTCATCTCCTTCCCCAAGTTTGACCATAAAGCAAAGACTTTCTCCGGACAAGCTCTATAAAAGATGACAGTTTTTGGGTTGAGTGTAAAAGCTCAGCTGAACCGGAGCATTAGGTACCTTGTTTTTAATGGTAATGACTTTGAGGCCCCTCTGGAAACAGCCCTCCTGGGAAACAAACAAAGACCCAGCTCCTCCTGGAAAGAGGACAGTCAAATGATGCCAGTAGCCAGTGAGTCATGGACGTGTCCTCCTGTGCCTCCCTTTCAGGACAGAACATACTGAAAAGAGGACTGGAAGGAAGGGGAGCTCCCCGGAAGTGCTGAAAGACCCAATCGTGGGACAGAGACAGAAAGAAGTTTTGGTGAAAGGGGCTTTCATGGAGCTGGAGCTATTAAAGAGTGAATGGGAGTTCAGCAGAAGAGGATGGATTGAAATGGTGAAGCTGGCATGAGAGCAATGGAGGTAAGAGAGCGTGACTGGCAGAGTTCAGCGGCAAAGAGGCAAAAAGGCAGATTGGCAAAGTGGAGACAGGCAAGTTAGATTTGAACAGAGAGTTCTAGAAAGAAATCCCAAAGACAAATGTTATTGGACTTCCTTCTTTTCCAGCTTTAATATGGCAGCATAATAAAAAAAACTTGTATACCATTCCCTTAGTTACCTTATTACAAGAGGTTCACATAGAAAACCCCCCCACAACTTTAGGCATCAAGATTTTTTTTTCTTTGCAGATGGTGATGAAAGGAAAAAGTCATGTCTGAAATAATAGATATAGAGAGAAAAAGCTCAATGGCTGACAAAGCTGGAGAAAACTGTTTCCACTCCTGCGCTGTGAGAGGTCGGGAGGCCATACCGACTGTCACTAAAAAAAGAAGAAAGAAGAAAAGTCAATCTAATCCTCTGCTGGATGACTGCTTATGTATTATCTAAGGCTTTTTATTGTTGCAGCTGGTCGTAGAGGAATCACTCTAACTTATTTACTGCTACTAAACCAAAAACTATTATTTCTCTAAGATTTTATGAGAATGTTTAACATACACATGCATAAAATGGATATCAATTGTATACTTACTTGTAAACCAAACTCTGAAAATACTAATTATAAGCTATTTTCTTATTCAGGCTGGCTATGATATGGTGGCCCTGGCATTCAAAAATAATAAGAATAGGTAAATTACATGAGATGTGAAAATATACATTTGACTTGAACAACTGTTTCTTTTGAAGTCAGTAAGGGAAAAGTTAAAATGAAGCATGCAGTGCATAAACTGACATTGAAACCTGTGTTTGGGGAAAGAAAAGTAGTTTTTGGCTTCATATAAGCCATATTTAGCAGACCAGAGAACTTGTTTTGTTTTAAGTTGTTTAAAGATAAAAATGATGCCTGAATTGCTTGTAATGAGGAAAAAAAATTATCCAGTGGGGTAAGGAAAAAAGCTTCTGTATGAAGAAATTATTCTAATATCAGATTTGTTTTATTCATTACAAGCATTTCAGACATTTTTCTCCTTTAATATCTTTTAATAAGACTTATTTCTGGACTAAAAAGGTAAATGTGGCTCATTATGTAAGAAAAAGAAAAGAAAAAGAAATGTACCACTAAAAATAAGAGGAAGGGACAACAGGTTGATATTTTTGCAGCTTTGCATTTGTCTATCCACAGCAGGGTGTCTGAGTCCCCCATCCCTGCACACTGTGGGTGTGAGATTAACAGAAGAATATATGTTGTAGGTGTTTGCACGTATGAGCAGACCTGGTGAATGAATATGAATTAGTCTCGATGACGGTGGATGCATCACATTCTCTGCCCTGCATGTGTTAATGCATCGCAGATAATGAAGTGTAAAGACACAGACACTTTATCTTTAGCATCCCAGTCTTGATGACAGCACAGGGTGGAAGCTCTCGCTGTGGGACCGGCCATCATACACCGAGCTGTCCATCAAATACTTGGTCGCCATGGAAACAACCTAGTTCCAAGCTTGTGCGAGGCGGGCGCAGCGGTAGAAACGGAGGACCAGGCAGAGCTGCTCCTGCCTGCACGTCTGTCTGTCTGTTGAGGGATGTGCTGCTTCTACAGCGACCACCCTCATCCTCGTCTTTCCCAATTAGACTAAATGAGTCAGGGGGAGACAGGCCGTTACACCGAGTCTGGCAGTAAAACCCAAAATACACACAAAACACGCTGATGTCTGCATAATAACAGACCCATAGCCATCTTTCTTTTTTTAGCCCAAATCAAAACTGAGGCCCAAACCACATGACACATCCTCCACTGTCTCTTTGGAAACTAATTTGTGGGTTCAGTCAGAGTTTGAAAGAGCTCAAGACGGCTTATCACACCAACAACATGTAATCATTAAAGGTATTACATCCAGCTTACATCAGTCAGATAGCGGATAGATTACCAGCAGAGTCGGGGAATGAAAGAGAGAGAGGGAGAACAGGAGGAGGAAGATGGAGGCATGTTTCACAGTTAAAGGAACATTTAGACATGCTTGGAAAGGTTGTCACAGTATGACAGAAGAGTTTCTGAGGCTCTAAAGAAGTTTGACATTCAACTGAACGCAACTCAGCGCTGTGATGATTGTGACCTCATGCTGTCAGACATGTAAAACGAGAAATAATTGCTGTTTTTACAGTTTGAGGAAGACATAAATGGAGCAAAATACGCCTGAAGCCCTGGAGAGAGATGAAGAGAAAAGGAGAGAGTACAGAGAGTGACAAAGGTGAGCTGACAGGGTCTACCATCGCCGCACGGTTAGACTGCAGGAATGGGGCTGCCATCTCCCAGGTAGTGACAGGTACAGTTTGAGGAAATCACAGGAAAACCTCGAGGGGTCCAACGAGGAAGTGACAAAACAGCTCAGATGAATATAGCTGCAAGTGACAGAATCTGTCAGGGTCCAAACAGTCTAATCACTGATCAGCTGGAATGAAAATATAACACAAACTGTCTCGCAACTTCTACTTCATACTTTTTCCATCACAGATTTATAAAAGGGACACGACTGAAAAGATGCGCGAGTTCCAAAAAGTGACTCAAAGTCAAGTCAAATCAGATAAATGTGAACACTTAATTCATCAGCTCTTGTTCCTCTTTGCTCTGTAACCAGTGAGCGTTTCCTTCTCCAGCCTCTTGATTTCCTAAATCAATGTAAACATGATGTCTTTGTGAGTCTAGACAGCTATTTGTGAAAAATAAAGGCTTAATGTCAAAAAACAAACAGAGTTTGAGTGTATGGATTGATTTGTTTCAACATGACCGTGAAAGCTCTTGATGAGATTTGGTTTCAGGGCGACCTCCTCCACATCTTCGTCTAAATCTTCTCCCCGCCTCAAGAAAACCCCAATGGTGCAACTTCAAAGGCTGTTAAATTTATGTGTTTATCATATAAAACAAATATTTAGATAGATGTTTACATACATTTAAAATGCCATATCCCAGTGGGTGAATCTTGCAGACTCCTGCACTGAAAAATAGTTTAGTATCTGATTATTTTTAACACAATAAAATGTTCCCAGAAGCAATAAACAAAGAATCTCAGTCCCTGACTGACCCCAAATCCTGATCTTTGATTGGCTGTTTGCCTCATCCAGGGTGGGGCTTATTTGGGCTGTGTACCTTAACACATGTGACAGCTGCTTTTTGTTGTTTCTTATTGGCTGAAGCTAAAGGTGAGTCACTACTCAGTGATGCTTCTGGTTAGAAATGACTGGAGCAAGAAGCGAGAATTTGGTGATCAAATGTTATGGCAGCTGAAAAAAAACAACAACGTGAAGTTTAAATCATGAGTGATCATTAGCCACTGTTGGACAACAATTAAGCAGTTTTAATCTTGATTATGAAAATTACAAGACGTTAGAGACGTTCGTGGCAGATATTTATGATATTTTCAGCACTGTACGTCTAATCTGTGGGAATAAAAGCAATCTATCCCCATAAAAAGCTTACGTAGTTGAAGGGTGCAGTATTAGCTTGGTCTCTCACCTGCTACAGGTGTGCTGTGCAACGAGTATCTTACTTTTGAACGTTACATCCTTACACTTCTGGTTTTTTTTTTACCTGTTTTAATCCTTTTTTCTTGCTCTGTAGCACCTTGATGAGAAGTGCTTTGTGAATAAAATTTTTTATTATTGTTATTATTACACATTTACATTGATGATTTTAACTTTTATTGTGCACTAGAGACAAAACCCCACCTAACTCTTTGACATCTGATTAACTTCTAATGTATCCTGTTCTGTTTTTGGCTGCTATGACTCTTAACAGCTCTGTTCTCAGCTTTTGTTTTTTCAGTCCAATTCATTAGTTTGGCAATCCGCTGGACCCATTTAGTAAGGAAGTCTTTAGGAAGTCTGAATAAACTCTTAAAATGATGAAACAGCTCAGAGTGCAGTAAACTGTATCATAGTTCATGCAGATGCTCGACTGCCTAGCAGTGACTGTTTGAATGCTCGCATTGGTTGCAGGGACAGAAGCTGACAGATTATTAATGACTTTGTTTTACTTTCAAAAAGGACTCAATATCAACTCCATATCTCAGCTGTGTTTTCACTGGTTTAAAAGAGTCGATCAAATGTAATCTTTTTTCAAATTCTTTGTCTGAAAGACGTGTAACCTTGAATGAAGCTTCGTAACCACACAACAGCTTCTCAGTTTTCTCTGAGTGTGAAGTCAAAGTAAAGGCACAAAGTTTCTCGTTCTTCTCCCATGTTTCTCTCCTGGGATGCTGAGGTTATCCTGATGTGGAAAAGAACACGTGTAGCAGGTACCACAACACATCCATCATGGACGGCTCTCTCTAATGCACATGTAATATTTAAGTGGAAGTAAGTCGATGTGGAAACAAAGGAGAGGAGGCAGAGCTGATTGATGCTTTCCTGCCTCACCTTTTGACTACATTAATCTCATGATGTCTGTGTCCATTTGAGAAGTTGCAGTGGATTTATCTTCACGTATTAAGTCTCCTTCAGAGGAAAAGGTGGAGAGGATTTATTTACAGGATGCAGAAACTGCCACCACAGATGAATTTTCATGCATATTTCCTAAAGTTGATGCTAACTTTGAGACTTTTACACCAATCACAGTAAATAATTCATCCTATCTCTGGTCTCAGGATTAATTCAGTGCATATCTGTCATTTTCTGGATGCGTTTGTCTCCTCCAGCAGACTTCAGCCTGGGGCTTTCTTTCACTTTCAAAGTGTTTATGCCTCTTGGACGTCTTTGTAGGCTTTAGGGAGGTTTAAGTGGTTCCTGTGGACTCACTTGACTGTTGTTTCCTCCTGTTTTATCATTCTTTGATTCCCCATCTACCTTCCTCCTTGAGTTCAGCTGTCTCCTATTCTTCTGTGTCTTTGTTTTTGTTAGTGTTTCTTCTGTGCAGTGAAACCACATCGATGTATGTGTGTGCTGCAGAAAAGAAATGTCTTTAATGTCCTAAGTTTGTTGCTCTACTTTCATGACAGGTGGCATAAACATTGAACAATAAAACTGTTTACTGATGTGAAACATTCTTTCTGTAAAAATTCTGCTTTCTTATAACATAAACATGGATCTGAAGCAACAATGCTGGATGCTCAAATGTGTGCATTTTCAAACCTCTGCATATTCAAACAAGGCAAGACAAGACAAGATGAGATAAAATACTCCTTTATTCATCCCAAAATGAGGAAATCTACAGAGCAGCATCAGTGAACGAGAAAGTGTACAGTGCAAAAATTTCCAAGAAAACTATATAAATAGAATAACATAAGTGTAACCTAGAAAAAAATATCCATCAGAGACGACAGCTTGGACTTCTCTGTTGGTCTGTTCAGTCTTGTGCTCCTTTGCCCTGACCGCCTCCAGAGGGTGAAATCCTTCCACTGTGGCGTTGGTGTCCACTGTTAGCTCCATTAGCCATGTCTCTGTGAACAGTATGATGATACTCTGCTGGTATTCTCTCTCGTACTGGATTAGCACCGCCGGCCAATCCATCATGGAGTTAGATCTCAAAGAATGATGGGTGGAAGGACAGGTCGATGTCGATTCTTCTTTGCCAACACTAAAGTGCCAGTATGTTGTCCTCACCTCCTTCCCCTGAGTGCAGCCAATATCAAGCCCAGCACTGATAAGCATTGACATGCTACAGGCTGCTAACAGCTGATCTTGTGTGTAAACAATGTGACCATGGTTACACTGCAAAAACTGAAATCTAAGCAAGTCATTATGTCTTATTTTTTGTAAAAATTTGTCTTACTCTTCTTGATTTGAGCCACATTTACTAGACAAGGTCACAAAAATGTCTCATTTCAAGTTTTTTAAAGACAAAAATGAGACATCAATTGCTTGTAACAAGTAAAAAAAAATCTGCCAATGGGATAAGATAAAAGATTCTTGTTTTAAGACGTCTTTCTAATTTCAAGAAACTTCCCGGGCGAATTCGTCTTATCCCATTGGCAGATTTTTTTTGACTTGTTAGAAGCAATTTACACCTCATTTTTGTCTTAAAAAACTTGAAATAAGACATTTTTATGACCTGGTCTAGTGAATTTTTACTACAAATAAGACATAATGACTTGCTTAGATTTCCGTTTTTGCAGTGTGCATGTGGGATCTCTGGACAAACACAGGAGCAGGATGGAAACCTTTCTGCTGATGTAACCAGTTTGGTGTCCATGGCCAACAAATAAGTCATAAAAAGTAACAACAGGCTCCAAATAATGAGAGAACAAAAAAGAGATTTAAAAATGAGAAACAAGTGGAAGAAAAAGGAGTCTGTTGAAATATGTCAGAGTAAATTTTGAAATCTGTCTGTCAACTGATCGAAACACTTTGTCTGAAAAATAGATGAAATGATGGAAGAGCGGGCCTCAATCACCAAGGTCTGCCCATAGCTCCACCCTGACAGGCCTCTAGAGGCCTAGCCAATCAAAGAAAAGTGGGGTTTGTGAGCCTTAATGAGACAGCAGTGAGAGGAAAAATATGGATGTTCTGGAATCGTACCCAAAAAGCAGGATAAAGACTTAGGATAAGCCTCTCTTTAAAGAGAGGGATAAGATTTTGTCTTAGATAAGGTTAAATATCACCTTGAAACAGTAATTCCACTCTCCTATTTATTACTTCGTCACATTCATTTCTTTCTCTGATGTCTCTGGAGAAGGTAGTGTCGGCTCTTGTTTTTACTCAGCTTGATGAAATACCTCGACACATGACTGGAATCTGAACTAACTGTTCACCTCAGCCACCACAGTCCCTCCAGTCTGGGGTCATCTCTGTGGAGATCAAGGGTTAACACTGATAAGAGGAGAAGAAGAAAACAGACAGCATCTGAATGCAAGGATGCTAATGCTCTTCAGCTAACCTGCCCCATGCATGTTTGTATACTTATAATTTCAAGGATTACCTATTTTAATATTGATATGATCGTTTGATAGAGACAGATAAGATGATTAGCAGAAAGAAAAAGGAAAGAGTTAAAACTGTGAAATAGCAACAATACGTTCAGTTTTCCCGTTATCTTGCACAATAATTCAAAATCTTGTTTATCTCTTTCTTCGTTAAACAGATTAATCACAGACAAATTGAGGCTAATACTATCACCGTCCTCATTCTGAGTGCTCTGACTTTATCTTTTTATTTGCTTAAATTGGTTGGATTCTCATGGTGTGATTCACAAATTTACATTTATTCAGCCCCAGCACCGGCAGCTTGAAATGGAACAAATAAAACTTAAAATGAAAACAAACTGCAAAGCAATGATTAATTCTTATTTTCACATATAGTTTACACACACCAACCACAGGTCTGCTTTTATTACAGTCTATGTATGAAGAACTTTTAAGAAGCGGGTGGAAACGATTTCAAAGAGACCAAGCGGATCATAACTCTGTTGTTTAAGTGATTGACTATCCTGTCGTATCACTGCTTCATCTGTTGTGAGCCTGTCACTCCACAGCGTGTGCGAATTGAATATAAACTTAATGAAATGCTCTCAGGAGTCTCATTCTCTGGCCCGTCAAACCTCTGCCGAGCGCCTCCACCAGCATTTCCATCGATGTGAACGAGCCCGCTGCGCCGGTGGAGGCCTCTGCGATGTCGTGGCTCACATAATTTCCAAATCAGCCGAAATATTGCAACCAGGGGAAACAGATGGCATAAAATGACCAGGATATTTAAGGCTCTGAACACCCGAGCACATCAGTGAGTCACCATGGAAACCGTCACGCTGTTGCAGGTTTCTAATGGGAACAATTAGCGGAGAGGAACAACAAAGCGGGGAAGATCTGACTGATGGCCAGATGTTCAGATAGGATTTTAGCCGCGGCTGTTAGCTTTGACTGCTCTCTGATTCATCTCCATCACAGTTATGAGTCTCAGAGATGATTACGCAGGTAGCAATGATGAGGTTAGTGCTCGTGTTTGGATTTTTAAGCAGAGCGAAAAAGCTTTCAGTGTGCAGAAACAGGCAACAGAAACTGGGGGTGTTACTGATGGGATTACACACCTTCTTCATGGCATCGAAGCTCGTAAGATGAAAGTGAAGAGGAGGATTCTCCTGTTGAAAGAAATGTGTGCTTGACAGATTTCAGGGTGTGAGGAGGGTTGAATACTGTTGCTCACACCAGATCTATCTCAGGTTTGACGCAGTTTGCCTCAGTCCCTCCTGCGTCAACACAAACGGGTGCAGGACAGCTGAAGTCATGTGATGGAGGGTTTCCCGCGCTTCCCACAATAACGATAATCCTCTCCTCATCCCTGTTGCCATTGGCTTTTAAAACCTTAAAATTTTGTGTCAATGTTGTTCAGTGAAACATAATCTGGTGTCAAATCCGATGTATCTTATTTTGAAAGGCAACAGGATGTTTTAATGTCTCAATTCATAATTTCCTGTCACGCTGCGTCTGCTCTGTGCATATCTATGCATCACAAAATAGAAGTCTAGATCTGCTACTCAGCAGAGCCAGTATCAGTCAACAGATGGATAATGACAAGTAGGACACGTGATTTAGCTTTGATTTCAACAAAAAGAAAATAAAGCTGTAAGCAAACAAACAAACAAAAAAAAACACCCCATAAGTATAACCATAGCCATAATGTTAGCGATGATGCTAATGTTATGGCAAAACTGATTCCTAAAGCTGAAAATGACATGACACAGACTTGGTAAATATTAAAGAAATGAAATAAACTATGAATAGTAAATAAACTGTTAAGGGAATCCTAATGAGAGACCTCTGCTCAGCAAAAACTGAAATGTAAGCAAATGTTAATGTTTAAAAAAAAAAAGCTCTTTAAACTTAATATGAGCCACATTCAAGTGATAAGTCCAGAAAATTGTCTTATTTCAAGGTATTTAAAGACAGAAATTAAGTCTGAAATGCTGGAAACGAGTAAAAGATTTGCCAATGGGATGAGAAAAATTTGCTTGTCAAGTTTCTGAAATGAAAACAATGTCTTAATACAAATGACTTTTCTACTCTTACCCAATCAGCAGACTTTTTTTCTTCATTATGAGAAATTCAGATATCATTTTTTGTCTTTAAATATCTTGAAATAAGACAATTTTGTGAACTTGTAAGTGTAATGTGGCTCATAGTGAGTCTAAAAATATTTTTTTTTACTAAACATAAGACAATCACCTGCTTAGATTCCAGTTTTTTGCAGTGTATGCAGCAATATTTATCATAGCTGGAGTTTTTTGTGCCTAGTGAGACGTTGGAAAACCACCAAAGTAACCTGTTTTAACTAACATTTTAACTGCACTTCTGTTGTGGTCTGGTGTTTGCATTTGTGTTGCTGCTTTTTGACAGTCGTCTAAAACCTTCTGGCCAAAATAGATTTGGTTTAGTGGTTTAACATGCACCCCATGTACACAGGCTCTATTGGTTTCCTTTTCATAAAACTGTTTTGCCATGGGCTATAAGCCTGAGCTGTGTTAAACACTGAAGTATTTAGCTTAATAATTAGCACAAAGAAATTGGTATTTACAGCTCAAACCCATCTCATTAAACTCATAAACCGTCTGAGTCACAAATCATCTTCACTCTCTGTTTTCGTTGGGATCGTCTCTGTTAAACTGACAGTCTCGAGGTTGCTTTTGTCCCTTTCCCACTGAACTCCAGGACCCGGTGTCCCGGGCTCAGCCAACAGATGAATGGAAAATCTTCCAGCTCTTTTATTGTCAGCTATAGATGCAGAGCTGGAATAAAGAGTTTGATGAGGGGAGCAGGAGGTCTAATTGGTCCCTTTGATCCTCTGATCATTCTGTTTCAAGGGAAAGGACTTCACAGTGGGGCTAAAAGAGCAAGATACTTTGAAACAGCACACACACACACACACACACCCACACACACACACACACACACACACACACACACACACCCCTTCTCACACCTGGTTACACACCTCTTTCCTTTATTGTGAGATTCCTTCTCTGGTCGTCCACTACAAAGGCAGCAGCATAATGAAGTGTGGTTGACTGACACGCAGCTGGAGAGACACGATAAGCTCCTGAGTGAACAAAGGGCTGCTGACCTGCTGCAGGGGCTGCTGGGACGACTGGAGGAGACATCTCAGTACATAGGTCTTAACATACTGCTCCGGGGACAGAAACACACTTCCCACAGCCCACTCGCACTCTCCATTTTTCAGTCACAGTCTCTGAACACACCAGTGAGTTGGTGTGAGTCATCTGCCTCCAAACGCCCCGCTATTCAGCTCCTCTCCGAAGAGAACAGCATGTGTGCAGCGGAGCCAGTGCCTCTGGTTGCAATATTTCAAGGCAGTGTTTTGAGGATTGGGTGAACTCCTTGTTCCACATGCATGTTTCACTGGAAACTCTTGGTTGTGGGCACCAATTGGACATTTTCTGACACTGTGTTCCTCGTCTTTTGCCCACTAAGTCATCTGAGCTTCCCCTGGAGTTTAGCCGTTAGAGGGTGTTCCTAATGTAAACGCTGTGTAGGTTAAACAGTGGCTTTGCAGACAGCTGCTCAGATCTCTTTGTGTTGTGATTTATTATTCATTGGCACATTTGGCCGCTCTGCAGTAATTGCACCATGCAGCAGCAGTACCTGCATCTGATGGAGCACAAATGAATAAATAAATCTAGATAGCTGAACCATTTGAACGTTTGACGTTTACTGATGAGGCAATTAAGAGAGCAGTGCACAAAAACACAACCTGCATTACACAGGTTGATCCTCACACAACACAATAACACACACCACAAAACATTTCCCCCCTTAAGGCTGATTTATGCTCAACATTACATATGGATGTGGCCCTCTGTGTTCATTTCATCCGTATTTCTACTCTTTTCCCCAAAGTATATGGATACGGACAAAACAGAGCAGGAACATCACAAACCAGTGGGGCAGTGTTGCTGTCACTAGCATAATGTAGCTCTAGTGAGACACGAAGAAGAAATATCAGTGGTGGAACTATTCGAAGAAAAGTGCAATGCATTTAACCACCTCAGCTATCACAGCCGCTTACAAACTTCTGACTCTGGGCTGCACCCCAGATGTGCGGACATACAGGAAGAATGAACGAGCCTTTAGACTCGTGTTAATCATGAAGAGAAACCGTTTCACATAGAACAAGAACAAAACAGATTTCACGATTTCCAGTTTGTGCATCATCAGTCTATCACCTGGCATCCCCCGAGATCTGTGGTGGTTTCACATCACAGCAGCATAAATAATAACGAAACTTCTTCAGTTGGTAAGTTTTACCAGGTGTCAGGAGGAAACAACATTGAGCAGACTTGTTGGACTTTAAAACTCATATAGTTGGACTAGCCCATCTTTGTGTACTTTCTTTTCTTGCTCATACGTTTTTTCTGATTTTGACTGACAGGTTGATCAGAAAACAGACAAAAATAAGGCCCAATACCTTGCTTTAAAACCTTGACTCCTGGCCTCGCTGCATTCATTACAGCGATTTTCATTTTCAGTTTGCTATTATAACAACCGAAAATTTGGTTTTGAAAGTTACTGACTGTTTCTAGGTGGTTTTAGTGCACAACTTCCTGTTCAAGTGGATCTGCTTTTTTGAATTTCCAAATCAAAGCTCCAGCATCTGGTTAAACTAGGCTTGTTGTGTATCTGCTGTAACTTGGCGGAGCAGGGACGCAGCCAGACGGCAAAGGAGCACATGCAGTGAGCTGACACATTTACTTGAATAGACAGCTTTCTGATCTGGTGCCTATAGACGAAGCACGTGACTGGAGACACATCATTTGTGCTTGAGCCATAAGATGCTTAGTCACACTGACCATTAAAAACTAAAGTACCTTTGTGCACATCTTGCTGTAGCTCCGAAAGTAATCTGCAAAGTAATCACCCCTATTTTTGTTTAAATATTTATCAATAATGGCTGAAGCATGCAAGTATAAACAGTTCTGATTTTTGAAGCATTTTGTGACCCACACTTTGGGAACCACCTGATCTGTGACATATTGGTACTGTGTAACGTTAGTGAATCCTGGTTATGTCCTGCCAGTGCTCATCTACCAAGCAGAGCAAACGTAACCTGGCTCTTCTTTATTGATAGATTCTCAGGTTTGAACAGACCACAGCAGTATAACTGCAGCATGTGGGTTGGAAAAAGCATTTTCACAAACAGCTTAGCCCGTGTTTTAGCCTCTAGCCGGTGTTCTTCCACTCTCATGAGTAGCTTTCTTCTGCTCCTTTGTCCATTTTCTGTCAAACAGTCAAGCTCTAGTGTCCAATATAAACCCAAGAAATCATGTTCAGCAGAGAGAAACTCAGATCTCCCTTTTCTTTGCCAAACTTTGTCAGCAGGCGCGGCATTGCCATCGTGATGTCAACGTGGGGTAAATCAATCTGTCCCAGTCTGACCAGAGCAGCTGCGAATTAGCATTTAAAAATGATCTATTAAGCTCTGATTGGCTCATTTCAGATTGGGGATTATGATAAGGCATATATCTAGGTAGACTTTTTCAAGATCGCTTAGAAAGTCCTCACAGTCCCTTTAATATGAAATAAAGATCCCTTTCCCTCCATCCAGCCTTCTTTTTCTCCTTTCTCTCCAATTGACTGAGATTCCCTGCCTTCTTTCCTTCCCTCCAGGCCATCAAAGCAACCTCGGTGCCTGACTGGAAAAATCAGCCTCTCAATGACTCCGCCCCTCTCAAACTCAGATGTGGATGCGAGAAAAAAGGCCAGCAACAGTGTGACAGACAACACAGCCCCTCCGCTCCGCTCGGCGTACTATCTCCCCGTGACCGGAGCGCAGAGACGAGCCACACCGAGCCGCATGCTCGCGGTGCAACAAGGCGAACAGGAGCGAAATGGACCGGCGGACAGCAGCAGAAGCATCACCCAGTGAGGACCGGCAGAGATTTTAGGTAAGGCTTTGTTCGCGTTCCGCAGCATTTCCACACAGACCCGAGCGCTTTGTGCAGGACGCGGAGGATGTGCATGCGCGGTGTTCGGCTCAAAGCATCAGGGTTCTGGGTTCTGTTTGCTTCAAGCGCTGCGAATGAAGCAGAGAGCTCTTTGTCTTCGTTACTCTGAACGGGAACACGGTGAACATCGCAGGAAGCTCATTTATCTGCAGCTCATTCAGTCTCCACTACACACATTCACACACACACACACAGAGACACACATGCACACACACACTCAAACACACAGCGCGAGAAAATTAGTTTATTAAACACGAGGGACATCATTGAGCAGCATAGTTCCCGTGCGCCACTTATTGACGCCCTCATGCGCGGTGCTCCAAATCCTAACAGGGAAATAAGCGTTTTTTTTTTCCACATTTCATTCACAGTTGAGGGAGAAGCCAGGCCTGCACGCTGCTCTACAACTTGGGCAGGAGATGCAGAGGTTGATGCTCCCTCAGTTATCGTAGAACAGCTTCATGCAATTGGTGCCAGTCTTGCAAAACAGGGAACAAAAACCTGCATGGCAACACATACAAATGTTGTGTCCTCTATGAAGCATGATTTTTGTATGCAATGGAACATTTAAATCCCCCTGCCCTGTCAGGAGACATGTAAGTCATAATACAAAGAAATAGATAACAGCCTCATGTTGTTCCAAAAAGAGTGTATCGATTGTGATATGGTGAATTCGCCCCCACAGATCTGTGTCACCCTGCGTCATGCTGATGCTCCAAAAGTTGTGTTTTTGCAGCAGGTTTCAAAGACTAACATGCCTCTGCTTGAGATGTGTTTATCTCACATCATTACACTTTCACATCCACACAGCTGCACCACTTCTCAGCCAAGGAGGCAAGCTTTTGTTTAGAGCAATTTTAATTGGTGGGATCCAGATAGCATCTCAACTTCTCTGGCCAAACACTTTAAGTTCAACACAAAGAGCGTTCACATCACAGGGCCGCGCTGAAAGCTCCTGAGATGAGAAGGAAAACATGCAAGTGTGAAGGGTAATTAAGTGTGTTTCATTGTGTGTGTTTATGGTGTGTGTGTGTGTGTGTGTGTGTCTTTTGAAGTGTCTGGTATCAACAAACGGGAAACTTGAGGTTCCTCGGTCTGAGCTGTCGGTCTGATTTATCACAATGTCTCAGAAACACATGATCACATCGCTTGTGAGAGCAGCAGCGGAGGTTGAGAGTCACCTAACGCTCATTAAGATAAGCACACATTCGCACACGTGTACACAAATTGTGGTCCACTGTAATCAAAGGAACCAATCTGTTCTTTGTATTTTCTCCTCAGGCTGCACAAAAAGGATAATACAAAGCGTCTTTCCAGGTTCTGGTGACATTGCATCAGGAAAGTGTTGCGCTGTTTGTTTATGCAGAGTGACTGCATCTCCTCTGTTTGTTTTTTTTTTTTGTGACGAGGACAAAAGTTTGCAGCTAGCAGACGATGTTTTCAGCCCTGAGAGCAGCAGAGGAGACACACGTTACATAAAGCCTCTTTAAATAATTCATCTCTTCTTAGCCTGAGCATTTTCTTTTGTAGGAACTGAACTACAGACGCTACTACCCACTCTAATGATGCATTAGACGGATACCTGATATTTCACATTCTGTTCTCAGAGAAAATGTGTGAAAGGGTTCTCTCTGAACATCTGCATTTTTGCCTTTACACATAAATATTTAATTACTGTCGGCACCTTTTTGTCTCTGCAGCTGGATGGTAATTGTCTGAGATGGGGCGCCTTCCCACTGCGCGTGTAGACAGAGGACAGGTGTGCGTAGGAGAGCTGCATGCATGACATTGTTCCCCTCTTTTCCCACCATGCTGAGTGGTTATAAAGTCAGTCATTTCACACAGGGCAGGGTAATAGAAATCCCCCTACAGCTAAAGAACTTTCATAGCTTTTTTTCATCAGAATTTGTACTTTCCATATGGATTGGAAAGTTTCCAGGAATTCAACAAAAGGGAGAGTTAGCTTGCTAAAATATGATTACCAAAAATTTGATTTCATTTAATTAACATGGTTGGCATCCATCAGCTGCAAATCACATGATACCATGCATCACTTCAGAAAGAAGGAGCTCCAGGGTTTGGATTTTCAATGTTCTAGTTTCAAATTTGGTGCATTTTTAGTTGAGGTAGTATTGCCCAGGTAGAAGCATGACAGAAGAACGGCATGTGAAGAACAAAAGTAGGCCGAACAAAACCCAAAGATGCAGTAATTTGTCTGTGTTAACAGCCAACGATACAGCCAAGATCTAAATTTTAAATTTAATGCCGTTGTGTCCCTCTCAACCTTGAAGGATAATTTATCTGATTTTAATTCACCAAGCAAGTTTCTTCTCATGAGGAGAAACCCGACATGGCTTATATTTTTCCTTACCTTACGTCTGCATCTTCTTGTTCCAGTCTAAAATTTCATATGAATTCAGGCTCATACTGTTAGAGTAAGCCACACTGAAGCTGCTGAGAAAACCACATAGAGGAGCAGGTGCTGACAGGAAGTAGTCTAACACCAACTGCTTGCTGCACCAGAGCATCAAAGAAGTTTAAATTATATAGTTGTTTAACTGATGCAAAACTCTGATCGCTGACAAGATAACATACAGACAAGCTGTGCAACAACAAATAATGTACCTGACAAATCGCTTTGCATGTTGAGGTTTAGGAGAAGCAACAGCCTCAGATAAGCTGAAATTGCTGATCCAACTTGTTTTACTGCATTTCTGAAAGTTTTGTGGCATAATCTGGAAGTGGTTTGTATGTGAATATTAGTGCCCTTGATGTTTGAATCTGCTCTCTGAATGACTTTTCTGTTTGAGCCTCCAACTACAAGCTGCTCAAGCTCCACACAGCTCTCCTCGGTTGCCTGATTTACTTTTATTTTATTGTCTTTGTCTTTGTCTTTGAAATTCCCTTTGACATGTTAAAGTGAATTTAACCCTCTGAATCCCAAGCATTATCTAGTTGTTTGATGCTTAGCACATTTTCAGTCACTGTGGTCTTATGTTTCTTCACAAAGGGAAGTTTTGCACCTCTCCATATAAAGGAAAACTATGACTATAAGCTGATGTAACTCAATTATGAATGTCTTCGTGCAATTATGCTTCATTAGAATACAAGAAAAAGAGAAATTGTTTTTGTCTAATTTTATCCCATTTAAGATTTGAAAAATAAGTAATTAGTTTATACAGCACCTTTCCAAGTGCCTTCAAGCCAAAGAAACAAAGAAAAAATATAGGTGCTACATTCAAAGACACAGTAGATTAGATGTTTGGATTTTATTTTACTCGTTGTGGTCTCATTTACCACTGTCAAGTCCACACCTCTATGGGTTCAGGTCAATCATGGCTAAAGCCAAATGTAACTCAGCAGTGCCCAAGCAGTATAAAATAATCAAATAGCAATGTCTTTTATATCGTCACAGGCTGTTTACTCTTGAGAAATCAATTACAGTCATTGCTGTAACAAATATTAAAACAGTTTACAGTCCTTACTGCAAAGGCATCTTGTTAATCTAAAAACAGTTTCTGTCAGTAATGAGACAGAGTGCTGAGCAGCTTTGAGCAAAAAATGTACGCATGCAAGACAAAACTAGGGGAGGCAAGTTTCAAAGGATTTTTTAAGTGGAATTACAGGGTGTATGCACGTCATTCAGGGCTTGATAAAAGTGGCAAGAAACAGAATTATTATCATTATTTTTTTTTTCAGAATTTAGTTTAGAGGAAATTATTTTAATTTTTTGCAATTTTTCAAAGAAGAAAATCAAAGCTATGTCAATGAAATTCTTGAGTCTTTTAGACGTGTTGCTATCATCACTTGTGAGACATTTAGATATCATCAGAATTTGAAAATATGACAATTATACCATTTTTTTCCCCAGTTTTTGAATTGGATAAATGCTTTGTACATAGCAGTCATTTTAAGCCAAGTGTATTTTTGCTCCCACCAACGGGCCGGGATTCAGAGGGTTAACTTTGTAATATTCAACACACATATATATTTAGGATTAAGAAATTAAGAGATGGCTTTTTAAATTGCCCAGCCAATTTTACTGATGACAATAAGTTGTTGTTATAAAGTTTAAGTGTAGACGTAATTTGAACTTCAGGTTAATAAACATCAGCTGGTTGTGATGTTGAAGCACAGAAATGTGTACTGCTTTATTGAAGATATGAGTGCGTTCTACATCAAATTTCTCACATTTAAGTTCTGTATATGAGATTTACAAACTTAAAAATATTTATTTATTTAATAATTTCTTCTCTTTAAAATCAAATTTAAGTGTAGTAAACAACATTAGTTGAACTTTGTCTTTTAAAGAACATTTTTATTCTTTGGTTAATCTGATCTGATGATTTACCATTACATGATTCTTTTGCAATTCATTGGGTATCACTGTATTGTGATATCATTTTTGTCTTATTCATGGAGATTTCACCAAGATGACTCCCCTCATCTCAATCAAACAGTTTCTGGTTGTCAGGCAGTGCTGACATTTACATCCCTGGCTTTATGGTGAGTGTGTGAAAGCAGTTTGGATGTGAATGTCCAGAAATTGTGTGAAAAGTGTTCAGAGTTCAGGTGTAAAAGGAGTTAAAGATTAATCAAGCTGTGATCAGAATTGATGGAAAGTATCGCTGTAGGAAGATGAAATAATCTTGAAAGTCTCGTTGATGAAAAGCTGCTCGTGATGACGACCCGCTAATGCCAAGCAGTTCATCACAAACTGACCCCTGATTAGTACTGGACCATGGAGAGAGTATTATTTGTTTGAGTCAAACTGAGATCCATAGATGACTCTGAGGGAATAAGTGTTTGTCAAATACTCAGACAGATGAGGCAAGAGTTGAGCTTCAAGGACACATTTCCATACCGTCTGCACTCTGAAGGGACGCAGACTCTTTGTCTCTGAAGACAGATGTGAAACGGTCGATTGTTTCATCGCCAGCTCGACACACTTTTTTAATACCATCACAGCTCAGAGGCTACTGGGATCAGTCTCATTGATTGAGGAGTAAGATGATAAGACCGATCATAATGACGAATTAAGAGATGGTCAGATTAATATGAGTGAAGTCATGATCATCACCATGCTGCTGTACAAATATCTTTAGAGGCTGACTTGATGAGATAATGAGAAGACTGATGCCATTTATTATATTTCATGAATTCTGGGTAAACAGATTCACATTTACAGAAATATGACAGTAAGGGAGGTTTCTTCTCATGAGCCAGGAGCCTTCTGAAGTGACGAAAAGAAGAGCTTTTACTTGCGCTATCACAACTTTTTGTTTCGGCCGTGTCTTTTGACCGAAAAAACTGAAATTGTGCTTTGGGCCATTTTTGGCCGAAAATTTGGTGCATCCCTATTGAGAATTCTGATTTCATTGAAACTATAAAAGAAAACAGGCTGAAACTTTCAGGGTGTCTGACATTGGCAGAGCTGAGAAACCTGCTCAAGACGTCATCTTATGAGGAACTATTTACTTTTTGATCGTGGGAATTACTGCTGGTACAGGCTGGAACAGGACATGAGTAAACACTGCTTATCTGATAAGTTCGTGGAAGAACTTTTTCTGCGCAGGTTAATGTGGTTTTGAAGAAATGTCAAAAATGTATTGTCTCATGTGTTGACGTCTTCATGAGAAATCTTTTTTAACCATACTGGTACAGATTTGGACAACTAGCCCTCACTGGTGGATAAAAGTTTTTTTCTTCTCCATCCTTTGGTTGGCATTGGAATCACAGAAAAAAGCCCAAATGAGCCACAAGTATTTTTTCTTCTTAAAACTCTTTTTTTCTACTTAAAACTCTCTGCTACCTGCCTCTCAGCTTTCCTTGTAAAGTCAAGGCCAAACTTCTAAGTCAACACTCGAGCTTCTTATTAGTTAATGCTTCAAGTCTCATAATTATTTCTGTCAGCTGAAGCTCCAGTTTCCCCTTCCAGACAGTATGTGTGGATCCAAAGGGGGAAAAGAGAAGTGGAGAGACTGCATGGGCAGGGCAGTCTGGGAAGGTGGAGGTGTAATTTCAGATGTGTACTAACCGTCCAGACCAGCAGTTATCTGAGCTCAGCCTTCAAAGTAAGAGTCATCAAGCCCAGCTGTGCCGCTCGCTCACTCCCCACGCTGTCTGAGTGTGTGAGCGCTCTGAGGTCACGAGAAACACACATGGACTTATTAACCATCTCCACCAGGTTGTAAACTTCCTCCGTGGAGTCCTTTAAGGCCCTCGTGTCCATGTGTTGACATCTACGCCTTACGTTGAGTCGTCTTAAAAGAGACATGGGATGTTTGAGCAGCTTACTTTGGCGTAGCTTTCATAGTTGTGCTATAAATCTCTGGTAGGCTGCTAATCTCAGGCTGTGTTTAGAAGTAAGTGCCCAGAGTTCAGTCAGATTATAGAGAGGTTAAGCTGTCTGAAAGTGGCTGTAGTGCTGTAGATTAGTGGGCTTGTTCTCCCACCAGTCAAACATCATTTTTTTCCCCATAAATACAAGAGTGAGTGTGTGAAACTCTTGATATTGACAAATCCTGTCAGCATCTTTTCCTCGGGCTTTAGCATTTGCATGAGTTGGTGGATCAGCTCTTCTTTTCCTTCCTGAACCAGAGAGATGTAACTCTGCGCTTCTTAAAACTCCCTGCCAGTCTTCTCTGTCTTTATCCCTAAAGATAGATGAGTAAATCTGTCAACCTCTGATGACTTCTTGCTTCACACACAAACTAGGCAGAGGTCGGTGTTAGTGTCAGAGGCCAACAAGTCGTACACCTGAAGTTACAGACCATTTTATGTCCATTCGGCCTCCACAAGAAGGCCAACCGAGAGTGAAATGAGCTTCAGGAAGACTTTCTCTACTTCCTCACATCAAACGCCGGCCTGCTGTGGGCTCCGCGGCGCTCCCAGCTGTATTTATGGGCCATAATGTGAGGTGTACAGCTGCATTTCCTTCACAGGACCTTGCTGCTGGCAGGCTGTATTCTTGCTGGGCTCTGTGCACCGTGAAAGCCTGTCATCAAGAACCGCTGCCCTGTGTGATTTATCAGAGTAGGATGTGCTCGGAAGGTCAGGATGATTCAACTCTCCCCGGCTGCTGAGTTTCCATCAGACGTCCTTTTCTTCCTTAAGTGGAGGTTACTTTTAAAGCTAAACATTAACGTCATTCCTTTCTGCAGGACTGTGACTTGGAGGGCCCATTGAGTGCGGTTTTGGTTGATTGAAACTCTCCTGTTCAGACTGTCTGATGGCTGATGACTTTCCCTCATTCGTTACTCACTCTAAATGAGTCACAGGCTTGTTTTCCTCGCAGGGGCTGTGTCACTGTTGCTGCTTTTGAAATTAAACATGTCCTTTGCTCTGGTAATTACAAGGTGCATGGACACTTCACACGGTGCTCAAATTGAAGAAGAGGCTAATTGACAGTGCATGCCCTTGTCCAGGTGTCATCTCGTTGTTATGGTATGGATGTCTGCATCACGCTCTGCAGAGAAATGCTTTGTTTTCCTGCAGCATGTGGACCCTGTTGTTTCATCTCTACTCTGTGGATCAGGTGTGAATTTCCTGCAGCAGATGGACTGTGACAGGTGTGTGCCAGACACTTCCGCCTCCCTGCACCTCTCAGAGATTATTGGGTGTATTCGCCTCTCTGGAGCAAGATTAATGAGTGTTTAAGCAGGCTTTTTGCAGAAATAGACATTTTTGCGGCACAGATATAATCAGTGGTGTTGCTGAAGGAGGATGGTAAGGGACAGGACTGACTTAATCTGCCTCAGCGGGATCAGTCTTTAATGGAGTTTGTACTTTCTGCTATGACCTTGCTGGACTCGACACCACAGCAGCATAAATCCGTCCCTCATGAGTCCGATTTTGCCGCCACCAAGAGAGAGCGAGGATGAAAGAATCGGGCTCTTTTTCTTTGATCATTTCTCAAAAAGAAGACAGCAGAGTGCGATTTTCCTGCTTTTGTGTTTGTGTATAAGAGTTGGGTGCAGACAAACCTTTTTGTGTGACAATATAAAAAAATGTATTTTTTCCTCCTTTGACCACTGAGGCTGTGAAACCGAGTGAAGAACTGACAAAAATTGCTGAGGAGTACATTTGTGACAGTTTTGAGCCACACGTTTCTAACTTCAGAAGTCCTGTGTTTAAGGCTTTGAAACAGACATTAAGTTTCAGAAACATGTTCACTGATGGTGCATAATGTGAAAGGCTCAGTCAAAGTGAGGAACCTGCACATGATTTGTTTCCTCTTTTTGTGTCTTTCACCTTTTGTTTTAGTTGCACTTCATGAGAGTTTACAGTCCTGAAATCACACCAGCCCAGCTGCTGAAAAAGTGAGCCACAAAGAGCCTCGTATTTCATATCAAATGAGCACAAAGCAGCCTTAAACCCTTTAAGACCTCGCATTCTGCATCTCTGCCAGGACATATTCTCACATTTTTACATACTGAAGCGCAATTTCTGAAAGAATTTTTGTTTTACACCAATATAACCCTTGCATCCTACATTTTTATAATATGCAGTGACTTATGATTCAACTGCTACAACAACTTGCTAAAGAGTGCAGTAACCTAGAAAAGGAAAACTGGTTTGTTTGTTTTTTACACATTTTTAAAAAAATACAGAAATTGCATAGCGCTATCCCTCAAATAAATGTAAAAAAGTATTACAATATCCTAGAAACCACATGGAATGTATTCAGTCTGTACAGAACTTGCTTTTTGGGATGTATTCAATTCTGAAACCTGTGAAATAATGAAATAAATTGACAACATCAAAACAGTTTACAATGGTGAGATGAAATTTCTAAGTGTGCCAGATACTTCTGAACACACACATTTTATGTATAAAACCATGTTCACCTCCAAAAAGTGCATTTGAAAGTAAGATGTGGTTTTACTGAATTGAAACTTCAGAATAGAGGAAACAAATGCATTTGAATTTTGCAATCTGGCATAATACTACAACTCTTCTAAAGTTGAGGAACCCTTAAAAAAACCACTTGTGGAATGCCAATGGTGAACAGGTGAATTGAAAAAGGGGTGCGTGTCATGATTGGGTACTAATGGAGCATGCTTACAAACTCATCACTGCAGTGTAAAAATGCTCTGAGACATGGTGAAGTGTGACTCCTTAGATTTCTGTGCAAATAGAGATCTTTTTTTATCTGGTTTCAAATCTACACCTAATTGAAAATAAATATGCAAATTGTAACGCTGGTGCTATGCTGGGCTCTATAGGGTTAAACCATAGAACAGATGTCATCCCTCTCTCTCAGCTACTTTAAAAAATGAATACATGTGCTAGAATTTTTCCTGAAATCAGTATGCTGCCATGATAAAATGTTGTTATTGAACTGTATTATGTTCAAGTACTATTTTTTCGGGAAAAAGTTTTTCAATAGTGTTAGTTTTTCAAGGTTAGTGAAAAGGGGTTTCACGTCACATTTCCTGATCCCTGCTGTTCTTTCAGGAATAGTAAGATCCGCCGGGAAGAAGAGCTAAGAAGAGGCTTCTACTGGACTTACACTTCTGTCATCAGTTTCCTTCAGTTTCAAATTCAAATTCTTGAGGTAATTTTACTTTGATACGGCAATGATTTGTATTTACTCTTTGCTTTTTATGTGTCGTAAGAATTGAGCGGTAAGGACAGAAGTCAATGTGCGTAGAGAGGCTGTGTAAGACTCCAGGATGGTACACTATTCACCGGTAGCTTTATCACAGCAATTTCACCTAGATTCCTCTCTGTACAGACTCTGTCTGCAAATTTACAAGATAGACAGGTTTATCTGGCATTAAAACCATTCAGTCTATGGGTAAAACACATGACACACACTTCACACTTGTGGAAACTGACCAAACACACAAACAGGAGCACTTTCCTGCCCTCAGAGGTGTTTGTTTTTTCAGGATCAGAATAGATGTAGGCACCAAAAATAAGTGAAAAACTCAAAGTATGTTATTTATTTAAACAACCAAATCACTGTGTGGTTACAACACAGCCCTGAAGACTGCTGTTGCTGATGTTGCTCCATGTCAACAGACTGCGTTTCTGGACCTCCCATAATGGCAGTCTTGACTCCATCTGGATAAAGCTGACAATCTGTCAAAGATTTGGGCTTTAATGAAAAAGGAAAAAGGGAATCACTTGATTTTAAATAAAAAAGGAGCAAGGTAAAACACATACACCAAAACATTGTCAGCATAGACAGGAAGTGTTTCTGGATTCCTTCTGTGAACAGCATCTCTTATCGCTCTTGTGTTGAGTCTGATGTCATCGCACTGTCAGGGTAACAATTTGTCCTGCATCATGTTCAAGTCTCTGCAAGTTTGACGGACAAAGCTGCACATGCTTGGCTTCTTTTTGTGAACACAAGTGTCCCATACCGTCTTCTTTTAGCCTCTCAGCTTGTTAGCAAAGGGAACCAAGATGAAGCGTGTTTCTTTGTGTTTGTGGCTGAATATCAGGTTTCATAGCCGCTCTCTGGATTGCTGTACTTAGCTGTACGGATGCGTGCAGTCATGCATTGACATGCTTGAGTGTGTGGGTGTGTGTATATGTGTGTGTGTGTGATTGGCAGGCAGTGGGATGGCTGGAATGAGCTGTATCGCCTGCAGTGTGTGCTCAGCTCCACATGCTAGGTGCCAGTGATGAGGAGCCGGCTGATCTGCTGCTGCTGGTACCGAGTCACATTCTCACACACACACACACACACACACACACACAGGGAAAACACACCAAACATGAAAACGACACACACAAAATTTGCTTTCCCAGGCTGAGATAGAGTTGTGAATGCAATATTTATTTGCTGCTTTGCGTGGGAAAAGGAAGGACAATAAGATGAGTGACTCAAAGGGAAACGCATAAAGACACAGGGAGTGGAGCGGGGTTTGCACTTACATCTGCATGCACATCAGCACACATGAATGTAGGTCACAGAATGAGGCAGATGTGGGGGAAGGAGAGAAGGTGAGTGCTGGAAGTGGAAGTAAAGGGAGGAGGAAGCCTTTCATTATGTCATCATGTTGGAGCAGCTCAGGATCAGAGCCTGGAAAAACATATGGGAGAACTTTAACCCCTTCAGTTCCAGCTTTTGAGTCAGGATTCTGTAGTTTGAGGAAATGAAGCTGTGAAAGTTGCATGAAACTGCTGGAAAATTGTCCATTAGCTTCGTCATCCTCCTGTCTGGACTCTCTAATTCATATGGACCCAGGTAGAGAGCCATTCAGTCTACAATCTATTCTTAACAGCTGCACTTTGGGCTTTCAAGATGTGATGAAGTGCACCGGACCTTTTGGAGAGCTCGGACGCTGGCAGTATAATTACGCAGGGAGAAGTCTGATGTCCTACACGCTAATAACCTCGCAGCCTCCTGAGGCTAAAGTGGGGCAGCAGGATAGCGGGGGGTTCATTAAGTGAGAGGAAGAGAGACGTGGTTCATTTAATCCGTGCATCTGCTTCTGCTTTGAGCTGTTTTATCACATCTGATGTTCCTGTTTCAATAAGTCTCTGCTCCTGTCTCCTTTTTCTTCTCTGATCTGCACAAATTTCCAGTCCAACATGCTAGAAGACAGCAAAGAAATATGATGACTCCTATAGCTCAAGATCAAAACTTGATGATAGTTTTGAGAATAATTAAACATAATTAATCTGAAATGTGCTTTACCAATGCAGCATGGAAGCCTATTGCAGAATGACTTTAGGTTAAACCGAGTGTGTAAGGAGGGTGTTTATAAGATGGTTAATTTCCATCTGTGTGATCCGTCTCATGCATCACGGTTCAGATGGTGAGATTAAAGGCTCTTATGATGCTTCACAATATGGCATCTCATCATCTTCTCAGGATTAATTTATGGTTTTGTTGGAGCATACACTCACTCCCAGTGAAATATATGAACCCAGCTCAGTTGAGACTGAATTTTCCTTTAAATTAAATCCTAGACAGGTAGATTTAAAAGTTAAGTTTCAAAATGTTTGTACAAAATGTTCTTACCTTTTCAGAGAGGCCACTGCTGAAGGCAAACTCTCCCCTCTCAACTTTATCACCCTTCCTCTTTGATCATTCACCTGTGCAGACTTGAGCTCAGAGGCACATCCAACTCACCTTTTAATGTGAGTGGAACGTCCCAGCAGCTTTTCTTTGAGGGCTTAAAAGTCTCCCCTCAGCACAACTTGGAGAATCAAGAAGTTTTAGCTTCATGAAAATTTCATTTTGATGACCCAGAGATGACTGCTTGTTTCTGGGAGGAACAGAAACACAGCGAGCTATGGGATGGATGTAGACTTTAACAGAACAATATGCAAGCAGGTGAAGCGTCAGAAGTGTCAGAAAATATCAGTGCAAATAAATTTTGTAACAAAACACATAAGAACAAACAGAAATGAGTAAGCATTGGGCAGCAAAGCATGCACACTGGTGTACAGAGCTTCAATTTATGTAAAGTACTGTATTCTTAGACATTTACTCAAACCAGGAATTCTGCCGCAGCACTATAATAAAGCTCTTTTCTTTCATCCTTTGACTTTACACTGAACCGAAGAACACACCATCACTGTGTCCCGGGTGGTGATTTTGCACAGTCATGGCCCTGCAGGAGCAATGGATGTGTGACATGTAGTAAAACACAGAGAGCTTCACAGACACAAACCGTGCAGCTCCATCCTGACAGCTTCACCTTTGTTGCTTTATGATACAGAGACAGACTGGCTTCATCCAACCATTCTACTGTCAACACAAGTCAGCTAGGAGGAATAGTTCGTCTGAGCGTTAAAACTCACTGTTAATGGCTAAAACACCAGATTTGTCTCTGCCTTGTCATGGAATTGGATCAAGATATCTGATAGGTTTCCAGTCAAGCGGATAAAGCAAGACAGGAAGTCAGGCACTGAAACCACACTAAAACATCCTGCGACTTTCAAAATAAAATGAACAGCGTCAACACCAGATTGTATTTCACCTTACTATAACAGCAATACATCTACATAATGAGCAAAGCTGGGTCAGTAGTCAACAAGTTAAAGGTTTTACCGCCCAACACAAACAAGGAGAGGATCACTGGGATCACAGAAGGCAGGAGCACTTCAGCATTTTGTTACAGTGTCAAAACTAGGGATGGATTTTTGGACAATATCAGAATATGCTGATATTTTACAACTCATTTATCTGATTACCAATTCCAATATTTTTTTTCCACACACTTAATTGCAGAGATCATCAACTGGAATTATGGTAATATGGTGCGTACTCTTCTCACATTTGAAGATGCTATAGTCATTTTCTGTGCAAAATAATAAAAATACTTAATTACCCAATGCTCTCCTTGAGTCAGTCATAAGAACATCCACAACCAGGGCATTTAATTGAATAAGAAGCAGCTTATTATATCGATTGCTTGTCAGTCGATTTCACACTATCTGTCGACAACTGATAGTTCATTTTTAAGCCACTGTCAGCCAACATCAAAAGCATTCCGACATATATCATGCATCCCTATTCAAAACTGTGATACATGAACAGATTCATTCTCACAAGTTGGTCAGACCACTAAGTTAGCAAACAGTTTAATTGTGAAAACAGACAAATCAATAACGCAAATCCAAACTAAATTCAACAAATTTAAGATCATGCACATCAGCAGCCCCTTGTCCTTGGAGGCTACTGTCCCTTTTATTGTCATTTCTGCACACAGCACCTTTAGTGCTAAGTGTAACTTTTGAAGCAAGATTTTTTTTCCTCACTAACCTTTGAATCTGAACCCAGCTTGTTTCGCTGCCCGATGTAGTTTTAATATATGAGATTGATGCATACAGTAAAAAGGGGCCACTATCTCTTTGAGTGCAGTGTTGGGACTTGAATACAGTGTTGGGGCTTTAGCTGCAGCACGTTAGGCTGTGATAACCCAAAAACACTCTGCTCGAGCTGTAGGTCATAAATAACTCGAGGCCCCAGTGGTGAAGGTGCATACACCCACCCCCCACCCACTTTTATATTGAACTCCTACTCTCTCTCATCCTGCCTCTGTCATGTTTCTAGGAGAGACAGTTTTTTTCTCACCTTGAATCTGAATTGATCTCATGCTAAAACCTGAAACAGTCTCTTAATAATGTTGTTCGTAAGTGCTCTGCAGACCCGGCTGGTCTCCATGCTTTTTTATAACCTCTCTGTGATGTATTAGTTTGTGGCTGCTTGAACAACTGCACGGTGAATATTAAAAGAAAACAGCTTTTTATTTTTAGATGAAGAACAACTCCACTCTTGTGTGCTCAATATTTTATGAGGAACAAGCCCTTTGGTCTGTGTTTTATTTGAGACAGTGTGCACACCTTCGCCACGCAGTGTGCAGCGGGTTCTGGAGAAGCAGCTTGAGTTTTAGGACTTTGGGACACACACTGCTTCCTCTGTGAGACACTGTTATCGTTTCTCACTATTTAATGTTACACCACAAATGAACCAGTTCAGCCTGCTTGGACTTTCGCTTCCTCCAGTTTTAACTTCTGTATCTCCTGTCTTCTTCTCAGAAGTCACCTTTACTTTACCAATCAAAGACCAAGAACATCCACTCCCTACCAAAACCTTTACATTATTCAAGTAAAGTTAGCTCTGACGAGAACATTAATTTAACATCGCCTGTCCAGCCCTGGTTTCTCAGCTGGATGTATTGAAGTTGACTGAACAAGTTTCAGTGTGGTGCTGTGCGGCTGTATCCCCTCCGGGTTTGTTTGAGTCTCTTAGCTGGCAGTCAAACCGTGGCTGGAGCCCAGTGCAGTCACCTCTGGCAGTGCCTGCTCTGTCGTCACGTAAAGAATATCACAGCAGGCAGCAGCAGGGCACACTGGAGTGAAAGAAAAGTGGTTATATAAAGAAAACTATTAATACAGTCACCTTAGCTCACTTTTTTCAGTTCCCTTTAAGAGTTTCTGTGAGGAGATGCGGGCTTCATATATATGTAAATAATGTACTTCTGTCCAAGCATGTTGATGTTGATTCAAAACCACTTAACGTCAGTTAAAGAAAGAGGGGCTATCATGCTTTTTTAATCTTTATTCCATCTTTCTGGTGCCCCTCATTAGCTTTATATGATTCACAGCTCAAAGAAGTCTCTCTATTTCTCTCAGTGGTGTTTTAGAAAACCCTTTTTTTCAGCCTCTGTCTGAAACACTTCATTTTAGCTGCTGTCTCTTTAAAACTCTCTGCACCACAAATCCCCTTTCTTCTGATTGGATATCTCTTTGGAGGCCTTTTGGGGTCAGAGAACAAGGCAGACTTTGGTGTTTGAGGCCTTTCACTTCAACATGTCATGAACCAGTTACGTGACCTTTTTTGCTGACATAATCATTTCAGCAAGCTTTGTAAACATTTCGTTAAAATCTCCTGAAGATATGATCAGTTTGTTTTCTACAATATACAATCAGGTTGGGGCTAAAAAAAGTGAAGTGTGTTTGATTAGATAACAGGTATTTCTTTAGATTTTACTTAACTTATTTCTTTGAATGAGAAAAGAGTTAAATTAAAGCAGAGAGAGACAACTAAATAGCACTGAGACCAAGGGCACAGAAGTGGTTTTATCATTAATAACAGCGTTGGACCAGAACTCTGTCGTAGCTGCTCAGTGAAAAATGTTGTAAGAGGTTAGAATGGAATGGTAATAATAGTTTTAAAACGCAGCCAAATAAAGATGCTGTGGGCAGGTAAACACAGAGAAAACAACCAGGTGTGAAAAGCTTGTCCAGAACAATTAGCTTCCAAATACAGCTTTGCCAAAACACTAACGCACAGAAGAACACACTCAACAGAAACAATACAAAGCTTGGCACACCTAACACTCAGTCCAACACCAAACACAGCTGGCAGACACAACGGCAGCACGAAACAGTAGAGAAAGATCCACATGCAGCAAGAGACGAGCGGCAAAATGATAAACGTGCTCCCTGGATGAGCCAGCAGCAGTCAGACCATGACACACACACACACACACACACACACACACACACACACACACACACACACACACACACACACACGGCAGGGCAGATAAAGTCTATCCAGGGTTGTAGAAATCCCCTCAAACTCACAAAATATTCTGTATGAACATATTTGTTTTGTTAAAGTTTGTTTTCGAACAATTTGGTCATGGCAAACATTCGACCAATGTCTCTTTAAGGACAACAAAACTGTCAAATTTCAACATCTTTAGCGTCACATCAAGTCATTTCAGGGCAATTAGCAGTAGGGAAGTAAAAGTGCTGCGACAGACTTTCAAACATCTGACACTCAAACAGTGGAAGTGTTTTTGGCCACATGTACAATTTAAAGAACCTGACTGTTTTTTTTTTTTCTACTTCTTATTTTTCTAAGAATGTCATCAAATAAAATAGGTTCCCTCTCTGTGAGTGACTGGGTGAGTAAACAATTCAACAGTTCGAGAATTATGTTCCTCAGAGTGAAATGAGGAAAAAAAAACAGAACCTAATTTCAATATAAGACTCAGAGAAAAAACAAAGAGATAAAAGTCAAGACTGGATGGAGGTGATCTTCAGGTCTTCAGGCTGCACTCCATTAAAAGCCAACATGACTCTGTAGTGCGAGTCACCACATTAGCTCAGAATCCTGTCTAGAATACATCATCACCAGAAATGCAGATAAGCTGGAATGACTAAATAAAAGAAGTCCTTGAAGTCAATAATCTTTGGTTTTGTTGTTGTCTTATCGCCATAATCTGACAGAACTCCCTCTAAACTGAACTGATTTGACTGTTTTGATACATAATCGTTGAACAGTCTGAGTGATTAAGTGATTTCACTTGTTGGCTAACCTCTGACGTGGAGATTTGCTTCTGTTTTTGTTCCATATGTTACTCAAATGTTTCATCCTCTTTGATTTGGAGACTTATTGGATAAAAGTCAATGCTTCAAAACCTCTGGGTGTTTTTTTAACCCCTGTTTCATTACAACATAGGAAATTGTTGGTGAAAAGAATCCTCTGCTGCAGCTTTGATGACTTAGAGCCTTGTGGTCGGCTGCAGAGGTCACCTGTGACCGAACAGAACTCATTTTCTCTACGTTCACCTCTGATTCTTTCACTCTTCCTATTTTTTCTTCTCAGGCAGGTCACAGACGTATAATTACCCCCTGGGGGGAAAAGTGCAGGCTAAC
Source organism: Thalassoma bifasciatum (assembly GCA_008086565.1). Taxonomy (NCBI): domain Eukaryota; kingdom Metazoa; phylum Chordata; class Actinopteri; order Labriformes; family Labridae; genus Thalassoma; species Thalassoma bifasciatum. The sequence goes on from RPOG01000120.1 coordinate 564,827, forward strand.
GTTGAATCCAAATCCCCACCTCCACTCTCTTCCACCTCTGTCACTAACGTTGGCTTGCTCTCTTCACTTAATGCTCTTATTTGTCAGAACGCTGAAAAACTCCCACTAAGTCATTTAGACGTCCTTTGCTTCCTGGCAGCGTCTCGTTTCCATGTTTTCCGTTTTGTACCGCGTCTTTGTGTAGCCCTGACAAAACTGGCTCTGTCCTCCACCCCCGCCTCTCCATCTGTGCCGCACATTTATGTTGTTTCACTGCAGTTACTGAAGCACTCATCCTGATTGCTGCCAGGTGAGGCAAACTAGCAGCGCACGTCATGCCTGGAGGCTACACTTAACACACACACATACACACACTGACAGAAAGTGAGCTTTGGCATGGTAGCGGTGCATGTAGATGGCATTAGCTTGTTGTGTTTTTCCAGCTTGTTTTCTGTCTTTGTTGTGCACCTCGCTGGCTGTTACTGGGTTTTAAGTGACACATTTGAACTCTAAGTGGCGGAGATGTCCAAAATGCTCCACAGCTGTTTCTAGCAGTCTCACAATCCATCGCCTGGAGACAACCAGCAGAAATGTCCGAGCTCTCAAGGACAGCAATCAGGTTGTCTTCCGTGTGTTTTTGCAGATGTGTGTTTGTCTGAGCATCTTTATTTTCTTTCTCGTCTTTGGTCTCTGCTCCCTCTGGCCCAGTTGCTCCCTGCTGCTTTCCTCCTGCTTAACCAGGGTCAGTGGATGAGCTTTGCCCTCCTGCGTGTCCCCCGGGGCAGGAGGTCTGGATGTCTGGGTTTATAGGGAGGGGGATCGCCTGACATCCTTCTCACTGCACTCTGCAGGACCCGGCCGCCACAGAGACAGGAAACTGTAATTAGGACTAGAGGAGGCTTAACACTTGGGAGAATTTCTCTCTCTCCACGCCATCCTCTCCAGAGAAATGCTCCCACATTAAGAGACCAAAGCTCATAATTACGTGTGGCTGAGAGGATTGAGGTCCTCTGATGTGAGGCAATTTAATGCTTCATTTATTTACCTTCATTGCTGCGTATTTCAGTCTGCAGCAGTCAGTGAACCTGAGGTGTTGTACTCCGTACCATTAGAGGAACAAGGCTGATAATGAGACTGTTTTTTTATATGAAAGTGTTTTTTTTTCCAGCACAGCAGGTAAATGAGCAAAGATTTCCTGTTGATGTAAGTGAGAGGTTTTGGTTGGTGCTGGTCTCGAAAGAGCAGAGGAGTATGTAAACAAATGATGGCCAAAACACAGTCAGTTGAACATTTATACACTGAAACATCTTGTCTATATTATGTGGACAGATAGTTTGTGTTACAGAGTCTTTGTTACAGAGAGGAAATGCATAAAGCCTGACTGATTTTTGGTGGAGCCTTGTCTCAATGCAGAAGCTCACATATGTGTCCTGATCTGCGTTTCTACCTTGATGTAACTACATTCGAAAACATCACAGACCACAAACCCTGTGATTGGTCTACCTTATACTGGTCATACTTTCCATCACCTATGACCTCTTCTCTCTATTTCTCTTTGTAGTGTTTGCTGTATCAGCTCCAATTTAACACTATATGCTCTGAGTTACTATGAAAAAGCAGGCAGACAGTAAACATTTAATCTGATGAGCTGGAAAATCTTTTAAATGTTATCCGATGTTGATTGGGTTTTATGTTGGTGCCTTTCAGTGTCAACTGGACAATAAAACAATGTATGCTTAAGGTTGGGACCACTTTGCTCTAAAAATTTACTGTCACATGAAACTCCATTCAGTTTTTGCACGTCCTGTCTTCTAAACATGGTTCCTAAAGATTAAAAACTTAAATGGCTTCTGCAAAACTACCCACCCATTGGCTCCGTGATCACTCAGTTAAATGATTCCAGTGACTGCAGCTACAACTTAAAAAAAGGTTTTGATTGAGGTTTTTCGAGTTACTGGTTCCCCAAAGAAGGAACAAAGAGTTTGAGGGGTTCAGCCCCTGCAGCAGAAGCTACACCTCACCCTAATAACTTGAGCAAGGTGTAAATAAGAGCAAAGCTGCACCAACGCAAAAAATGGAAGTGGTGTGATATTTATTTTGGAGCTCAAACTTCATTTCAGAGTTTCTCGTCACACCTTTCTCAAGCTTAAACCTTGTAAAAAATAGAATTTAAGAAGAGTGTTTGTTTTCTATCCTGCTTTGTTTTTAGGGACCTTTGTGCATTCAGCTTTGATCACTCAACCAAAAGTTCTCATTGTGACTAAAGTGCTGCAGATTTTCTGAAGGAAGCCGAAAACTTGATTTCTCTTATTCGACAGTTCTGGTCTTAAAATATTCTCCTTTTTTTGTTGTGAGTGGAGAGCAGCCAAGCTCTACCCTGCAGGAGGCGTTATCCTGCAGCATGTCTGTTTCATGAATGCATAAGCGCTCTTCTCGATCATTCGTTTCTCTCGTCTTTTCAGGGTCCTGTTGAATCAGAGAGAGCACACGGACATGAAGAAGTAGAGGCATCAGTTGAGGTAGGTTTGTCTGATGATTTCTCTGGTTCATGCTTTCTCTTCCTGTTCTGAGTGTTTTTTCTTCCCCACAGGCCCTCCAGCTGACCTCGGGCTGTGTCCTGTGGGGATTTGTCGTTGGTGGGCCAGCTGTACAGGCGTGCATGTGAGTGAGAGGTGATGAAGTCCAGCATGAGGCAGTGGCGGCGGCTGGTGCTGGCAGGAATGCTGGCCTGGGGTCTTCTCTTCCTCGCCCTACTCTCGTACTTCCTGGATGCGCGTGTGAATGAGCCCCTGACCTCTGTTGGCTCTTTGCTCTCCCAGCACCCAGACACCCGCCGCCTGGCCTCAATACAGGCCTCCATACAGGCCTCCCATCAACAGCTCGCCAACCCAGGCCCTCGCCCTGACGTGGCCTCCACTGTGTCTGCATCCTACCCCCGAGATGAGCCTGAGCTGCAGCCTTCTGCCAGCTCCGCAACCCCAGATCTCAACCTGGAGGTGAGCCGCAGCCCTAACAGCGCACCATACGCCATCTATACCAGCCAGGAAGCCAGCCAACAGGACTACTTGGACCAGCAGAGCCTGGCTGCCTGGTCCTCTTTTGGTACTGAAAATGTGGGGTCTCACTCAAACCCTGGTGTACAGAGTCGAGAGAAAACTTCTCAGATCACAGAGTACCAGAACCACGTCAGTGCTGCACAAAACCACGATGGTGGAGAAGAAGACGAACAGGACAATGAAGATGAAGAGCTCGGGAACAGGATGACAAATGAAGCGGGAGGAAGAGCAGGTGGTGACTCCTCTGATCTTGAGGAGTATTACTTCTCAAAATCTGCATCCGTGGTGCAGCGGTTGTGGCAGGGCCGAGTCTCCGCCGGCATGCTGAGTCCACGTCTCCAGCGGGCGATGAAAGACTATGTGAGCGCCAACAAACACCACGTTTTGTTCAGCGGCCATCGCAGGGCCGCTCAGAGCGCCAAAGAGCTGCTGTGTCAGATGAAGGCCCAGGCCCGTCTGAGGACAGTGGACGGGTCTGAACAGCCGTTCTCTTCTCTGGGCTGGGCCGATCTGATCCCACCGCTTCCACTGGAGCAACTGTACAAACAGCAGGGTCAGAGCAGCTACAAGACCTGCGCCGTGGTCACCTCTGCTGGAGCCATCCTGCGATCAGGGCTGGGCAAAGAAATCGGTGAGTAAAAAAACGAAGAATCTAAAAGAACCTGGCATTGGAAGCTTGCTCGCATCTTTATACTTTGATCAAACCATAACTTATTCAAACAACATTTAACCAACATGTCTGGAGTAGATTCTGCAGCATTTCACGTGAGATTTCTGGCTTATTTGTTAAATAAAAAGCAGCTGATGAAAGCATGTTGTTATTCCTCAGAGGATTAGACTTTGAGTCTGTATTTGAATTTGACCTCGGGCATTTTGTTTGGATAAACTTGAAATAATACCCGTCCCAACAGCCGATGGGGGGAAAAGATGAGCTCTGACGCGCTGTAGCCTAACGTGCGCTGAGAGAGCAGGATTTTCAAATATGCTGTTTGTTTCAAAAGGGCTTAACATCATGAGAGCACTACAAAGGAAAGAGAGAGCATCAAAAAGCTACACAGATCTACAAAGATTCATGTTGAGGATTCATATTTATTTTGCAGAAACAAAGACCATTCTGGTCATGTTTACATGCAAGGTAGTACAACATGATTCACTGATTATTGCTCTAAATGATCAGTTTCATAGCTTTTTAAATAAAGTGGCTTTCAGATCATGGGTTCAAAATATATTTTCATTTTTTTTAAGTCATCCTCTCTCCACCATCTTGAATTTAAAAATATCTATTTGCACCTCTGATTGATTTGACGAGTTAATCAGTGAATTCTGCACAAAGGCAAGTCGACTGTGAGCAGGTTTGAACCTGTGCCTACTAGGCTTTACAGTACACCCTTGTGTTACAATGTGTGTGTGTGTGTGTGCGCCTGTTTCCAGGCATTGGCAGCTTTTGGGTAGTGGGGAGAGTGTGAACTCAGTGACAGATGGCTCACGAGAAAAAAAAACAGAACCACTTTCTGGAAACCAATCAGGCGTCTTCTCATCATGTATAGCTTTCACTCGTCTTGTGAATTCAGCTGCTTGGAGAGTCTGAAAGCTGCAGCTTGCAGCTGCAGGTGCGTGTTTTCCAACATGTATTCAGTCGATTTCCTCACACTGTCACGTAGACTGCTCCAGATATCACTGCTCCAGAAAACAAATTAGTGCAAACACACTGCAAAAAAAGGAGAGGTGATGAACATCTTCATGTGAACGTGTACTTGTGGTAAGAACGAGGCTAACATGGTTGTTTGGTTTCAAATCTGCAGACACTTATCTATCAGTGCAAAACCATGGTGCACAGGAGCATCAAAAAGGCTCATGCAAAGGTTTATGAGTATCTCAGAGCGAGTGTGTCTGCAGATAGATGTCTGACTTGGGGGCCGTTCACAGAATAACGGTTTTAGCGTAGACTGCCAAGGTATTGTTGCGTTTCAGCTTCTTGTTTTAAAAAAATGGCATATTAGCCAACCTAAAACTCAAATGCTGTTTCATTGTTGCCTTGTAAACAGCAGGCCAGAGTTTTCTGTGGAAACATTGACACCACGCTCCAGAGCGCATTACACTCTCATTGTGTCATGGCTATGCACAAACAGGGACAACGACAACAGTCACAATAACAGACAACTGTGCTTGTGCTGCTGAGTCTACTGCCTTTTGACAAAATGTGCAGAATGCACTGTTCCTGCAATCAGTGGTGGAGCAATCTATATATACGCCAGATAATCAGCCATATCAACTCTACTTTGGCCTCTAAATCACTGTTGTGTGCTGCTCCCACAGTTACATACAGGTCTAGCATGCACACTACAGCGTTTCTGGTCCTTCAGCATTTCCATGTAAGCTCATCTTTTCTTCACTGCATTTTTTGCAAATACAGGCAAAACTTCTCCTTTGACGATAAATATATATATATATATATATATATATATATATATATATATATATATATATATTTTTTTTTTGGATTATGCAAATTCAAAACTGCCCGATGCACCTTCACCAGTGGCCTGCACTGACTTTCTGAAGAGCAGGGCTGAAAAGAAAAAAAAGTTTTTGCCCCCCCAAGAGGGCATTATATCTTTTTTTTCACCAGCATAGGGGAAGTNTAGTGGGGAGAGTGTGAACTCAGTGACAGATGGCTCACGAGAAAAAAAAACAGAACCACTTTCTGGAAACCAATCAGGCGTCTTCTCATCATGTATAGCTTTCACTCGTCTTGTGAATTCAGCTGCTTGGAGAGTCTGAAAGCTGCAGCTTGCAGCTGCAGGTGCGTGTTTTCCAACATGTATTCAGTCGATTTCCTCACACTGTCACGTAGACTGCTCCAGATATCACTGCTCCAGAAAACAAATTAGTGCAAACACACTGCAAAAAAAGGAGAGGTGATGAACATCTTCAAGTGAACGTGTACTTGTGGTAAGAACGAGGCTAACATGGTTGTTTGGTTTCAAATCTGCAGACACTTATCTATCAGTGCAAAACCATGGTGCACAGGAGCATCAAAAAGGCTCATGCAAAGGTGTATGAGTATCTCAGAGCGAGTGTGTCTGCAGATAGATGTCTGATTTGGGGGCCGTTCACAGAATAACGGTTTTAGCGTAGACTGCCAAGGTATTGTTGCGTTTCAGCTTCTTGTTTTAAAAAAATGGCATATTAGCCAACCTAAAACTCAAATGCTGTTTCATTGTTGCCTTGTAAACAGCAGGCCAGAGTTTTCTGTGGAAACATTGACACCACGCTCCAGAGCGCGTTACACTCTCATTGTGTCATGGCTATGCACAAACAGGGACAACGACAACAGTCACAATAAAAGACTACTGTGCTTGTGCTGCTGAGTCTACTGCCTTTTGACAAAATGTGCAGACTGCACTGTTTCTGCAATCAGTGGTGGAGCAATCTATATATACGCCAGATAATCAGCCATATCAACTCTACTTTGGCCTCTAAATCACTGTTGTGTGCTGCTCCCACAGTTACATACAGGTCTAGCATGCACACTACAGCGTTTCTGGTCCTTCAGCATTTCCATGTAAGCTCATCTTTTCTTCACTGCATTTTTTGCAAATACAGGCGAAACTTTTCCTTTGACGATAAATATATATATATATATATAAATATATATATATATATATATATATATATATATATATATATATATATATTTTTTTTTTTTGGATTATGCAAATTCAAAACTGCCCGATGCACCTTCACCAGTGGCCTGCACTGACTTTCTGAAGAGCAGGGCTGAAAAGAAAAAAAAGTTTTTGCCCCCCCAAGAGGGCATTATATCTTTTTTTTCACCAGCATAGGGGAAGTTAAGTGTGGAGGGCATGTTTTTCAACAATTGTTCAAATAGTTAAAGAGCTACAGTCTTCAGAACAGCTTGCATTAATCATTACCTGTGATTGGAGCATCGTTGCACATATATTCCTATGAAGTACTACAATACCTCGGATATCAAGTAAAAGTGCGTCTTTTATTCTCCAATGAGCTGTTTGAATTTTCTTTCTGGTCCAAATGGTTGAGGAGTTAGATTTATTAGAGGACCACTTGGAAAACAAAGGCCCCAGCTCTCTGATGGGTCTAAATAATTCAATGTGAGGCTCATTTTGAGGCTTTAATACCATAACAGGGTTAATTTTAATGCTGTCAGACGGTAGCAAAGACAGTATCAGGAGGTAAATAAAAGATGTTAGTTAATGTGTTAAGAATTGTGGAGGCTTAATCTAGGATGCTGCTTTATGGCTGCAGTTTTAAGAACATTTAACCAAGCAATAACTTTTCTCAGAAAGCAGAGTGGAGACAGTTTGCAGCCTTTAGCTTTGGGCTCCAAGGACATGACAGGTGCTTCTACATCTCTATTGATGTATCATCATCCTCCCATGTTTGGTCTGGTTTCTGTCCAATATTGTGAACCATATGCACATGCTCAGAAGCAAAGCGAAGAATCTGCCATCATTGTTCTTGTTTTAAACACACACCTCACAAAAAGCCTTCCTGTGCTTGGTGTTTGCCGTCAGAGACTCATTATGAAATATAGAGAAGCTGTCAAATGAAATCAGAACTGATGACTTCTCCTCTGGAGAGGACTCACGCAGATGTTACGTCAAAAAGCGGCATCAGGGTGTTGGATCAGTGTGTCATCATCCTGGTGTTCAGTTCTTTAAAAAGAGATTTCTCTCTACGGGGGGAGTCGGTGACTTGACGTCTAAGATAGATGTAACAGCAGATTAATTATTCAGCAGCCTCGCAGTGTTGAAGGAGCAAGACTTTGTTACATTAATACTCAGGCTCAGCCTCAACAGGAAATCAAACCACATTGATCCCGCTCTGTCTTCTTCTCCTCATCCTGCCGTGCTCCCCAAAAGGCTGCACTGCATCAAAAAGCATCACATTATGTGGCTGCGTACAGAGAAAGAAATCAGCGAATGATGAATTTTCACATTAATGTCTGTTCTTTTCTGCCTACAGGCTGGCTGACGTTTATACCAGCATGCTTCTGAGTGGCTGCAGCATCTCCATGCATCCTACAAGGGTCTCTAATTGAGGCTTTAGTTCAGTGAGAGAGTGATGTGTTGCTGCCACCATGTGGTCATAGACGTGCACTACATTCTCAATGTTAAATGAGCTAAAACCGCTTGATTCAGTGCTTTATTGTTTTTGATACTCAGGAACTGACTCCACTCTGCTGTCACTTTTGAGATTGCAGCGTGTGAAATTATTTTGGTCGATTTCCTGTTGAGTCATTGTTTGTCTGTGATGGGGAAGTTCCCGCCTCTGTCTCTCTTTGTCTCTGTCGCTACTCTGGGCGTGAGATCTAAGGTTTTTAATACGTTACATAAGACTTGTTTATGTTTTTATTTTCAGAAATAATGATTTGATTGAGCAGGATTTTGAAATGCAAGAATTGGTGCCCTCTAGTGCTGTTGTGAGAAACAGCTCATATGTAAAGAGATTTTTCAGGAATTCATATTAACTCCATTTACTGTCTCATATACATGTACAAATATTAAACATTTTGTTTTGTTTTAAGCGCACACACATGCAAGCATGTAGTGTTAAAGTTTCAAATGACATCCTAAGTTAATCATCAGGGAATTTTTCTTAACTTAGTCACGAATATTGGCATAGATATTTTTTAAACACATGTTGATGAGTATTTGTTAGTTTGACTTAAATGTGATCATTATTTAACGTTAAACCCGACCATTTTTACCTCAGTACTACCATCAAAACTTACTTTGACTGGACTTTAGAGTGTGACAGATGAAAATCAAATGTGTGTGGAGTTGTTTGCACATTTGATTCACGATTCAAAGGTGAATATTCATTCAATATTTTTGAAAACCTCATTTAAGTTGATGATAACTAGGAAAATAATTCCAAAATGTCTGAGTCAAAATTCCCCAGGATTTTTTTTTTGGGAAAAAATAATTTAAGTTCACAGCAAAAAAGAAAAAAAACCCTGGAAGTTTTCAGTATTCCTGAACTAAATTTCTCATGAAAATCTTTCAGACATTTTCCTTAAACTTCCTGGAAATTACCCACTCATTTGCAAACCTAATTAAATCATGGAACATTTTTACTTCAGTGGTTAGATGAGTGTTATTTAAGGCCTTATTGACATAAGAAAAGTCACTGACACAATCACAGCCACACATACAGGCAGAGAACAGTTGATAAAACAAAAACAAAGAATGGTTTAATCAAATATTGATACATTTTTATTGAAAAAAAATATGAAGAAGTTTTCTTCTTAGACACTATGTATGTGCAAACATCGCACTGAGCAGAGTAACGGACGACTCTTTGGTTTCAAGGTTAGGTTTCAGAAAAAGACCTTAATTTGAAAGCAAACTTTGTTTTTACAAAGAAAACTGTGTAGATTGAGAGGGATGAGAACGAAAAAACATTTCAGTATCAGTCATCTTAAGAACAAACTATCTGCATGCAACAAATTAGATGTATCTCTGTTTACTGAGCTCCCGGCCTGTCCACACAATAAAAGGTGAACAGGTTCACGTCAATGTGGAAAAGGACGTTGAGTACACGATCGGAAAAGAAGTGAGCGATTGCCGCTCGCCACACTTTAAACATGCTACTGTATTTACTGGAGCTTTAGCTTGTCGCAGTCCTTTGAAATGAAAAATGAATCGGCATTAGAAACCTGATGTTTGATCTTTAGAAGTTGAGAAAAACATGACGGTTTTTGATGCCAGGTATCCAGCTTCCTGTTTTTGACATTTGCTTCCTCTCTCTCACTGTATTTGTCAGGCGTGAAGGTTAACATCGACACTCAAAGAAATGAAAGACGCCAAACTTGAAAGCAAGATCAGTTATAGGAAGTTTAAAATAAACTCAGGAGGTCTAAAAATCTGTCTTTATTTTACTGAGTAAAAACAACATCCAGAATAAACTCATCTCCACAAACTCCGAGCTCCGAAAAGAAATCTAACATGCCAAACGTGAACAGAGGCCTCATGTCTGATGTCTTGACACTGACAGATGAGCTCTTTGGTGGTAAATTAATCAAACCGTCTGTGACAGAGTATGAAAAATGGCGTTGTAGTACTGCCGTGTAATCACTGGACATGTCACACGCTTCACTGCGTTCATGGCAGCTCAGGGAAAAAAGCAGACTCCAGTCAAGAAAGTACAAAAAAACATAATGAAGTGTTTCCTTTTCACAGCTTCCACACAATCTGTCTAATAGATCCAAGGTTTTACACATTTTTACACACTCACATCCCTTTGTAGTGCATTACACACACAAACACACACACAGAATTAAATACTCAACACTTGGACAGGCTGAAAGTTGAGCCTCTTTGTTCTGACACAAAAAAGAAAAAACATTAAATTATGTTTCAGAGAGAATTTGTCAGTGATTTTTTGATATGACTTCACATAAATGCTTGTTGATCATTCACACGCATTGGATACACAAAGTCAAAGGTTTTACATCCACAAAGAGCTCTGCATTTGTTTATGAAACCTTGATTCAATCAGGCTTTATTCATTAGATCTCCTTCACCTGGAGACCCGGGCAGGTGTCGCAGCAACATGTTTTTTTAAATGCTCAATGAAACCTTAAGAAAAAATTGAAATCATTGGCTTCAAAGCCAACACAACAAGCCAACAAGATAGCTGAAAAGCTTTGTACACAGTCCAGTTCTGGTCAGAGAACGACAGTTTGCATATTGTGGAGTCGACAAAGGTCTCTAATTCTGTCCTTCTGTTGAACACGAGCACAGATGGAGTTGGATTTGTCCACAATTGCTTGCTAGTTTTACCTGGCAGTTAAATTTTTGCCTCCTTGTATAGATGTTACACTCCTGGTCTATTGACACTGGCCTAACTTCCCTGAATCAAGATATAAAACCCCTAAAATGTGCTTACACTTACAAGTCTTGCTGAAGCTATGAGTGGTTTGGACCTTTTTTGGTATAGTGTCTGTAAACTGGTCTGGAAAAGCTCTACATCTGAGTCCATTGGCTCTTTTTTTCCAGTAGTACATTTTACCATGTGGTAAATCATGTACACCATTACATGTACATGTACATGATTTACCACATGGTGTTGGTAATATTAGCAGGGTGAAAGAAGAAGAAATACACTGAAACAAAATTGTTGTTTTAGGAGTTCAGTCAGAGCTTTTTGGAATTGCACGACAACTCGAGGAGTTACAGTTGTTGTCTGCTCTGCGGGGCTACGTCACATTCTCGTGATTACCATATACTGCTGTAAAGCGCAAATTCTTACGTTTCCATGAATGTTTGATTTTTTCTGATTGAACAAACAGTGACAGAGTTATGGTTACAACACTCCAGTCAAGGTGAATAGCACCAGCACCATCTGAGTAGATACAAAGTTATTAAAAGGTTCAGTTCAGAAATTAATTGAAACAGCAAAAATACTGTTCCCAAAGCAAGTTAACAACCATACTTTATTCCTTCCATTGTGGGCGTGCAGAAGTGAGGATTATCATAAAAACGAAAACAGACCATGTGTCAAAAATTTTACCAATGAAAACTGTCTCTGTTTGGACTGCTGTTTATTAATTTGCTTGCTGCCAACTCCAAACTAATGTGCTTTAATGCTACCAGCACTACTGAGCATGGTGGGAACAGAATCAGCAACAGCAAATTAAAGTTGAGACATTAGATAAAAAAAGTCCAACTGAAACAAACCACAGAAGAAAATGTGATAAATTAAGTAAAAAAAAAAGTAGAACAAAAAAGACTAATTGATCATGTCAGACTACGGTTCAACACCTAACAAATGTTTGGGGGACAGATGGTGAAACAAAGAGTGATGTACTCAGACCTGATCGTCTGGTAAAATCATAAACTGACTCAGACTTTTTCGTCTGAGCAAGACTTTGAGGGAACAGAGCAAGTAAACAAGTTGAAATCAGAAAAAAAGAGTTTCTTGAAGTGTTTTTATTATTTATAAGATTGAAGTCTTTTTGAAAGGATTTCTATTCCTACTTTCTCCTTTAGATATTTTTGTTTACTCCTCCGTTTGCTACCTTCAGTGCTCCTCAAAGAGACACATGCTTCTTGGATTTTCTGTTCATGTGTCATATGAAGGTCACTGAGGGCTCACAGTCAGACAGGACTGAAGAATCAGTAAAAGAAGAGAAAAAGTTAGCTGTCATGGACAAACATTGAAGTGTGTGCACTATCATATAAATGATGCCAATAAAGCAGAGTGCGTGTGGGCCTCTTATCAGCATTAATGAGCAGCTCTAATTGTTCTCTGGTATCGCTTTAATTATGCTCTGTAAATAAAAGAAGCACGGAGCGTTATTTAGCATAACAGTTAATAGCTACCTTATATTTAGCAGTTAAAACACAATAAAGGATGATTATGTAACGCAGTTTCACACTTACCCAACCCTGAAGTGCCTCAAGTGTGTGAAATGAAGAAAAACATCAGCGACACGTTTTAATATCCTGAAAAGGTGAAAGAATTAGGTGTTGGTATAGATTCAGACATTTTCCCAGAGGGTGTGTTTTTTTTTTTTTAACCGCCAGTTCGGTTTAGATAGAAACACAACAGCACACAGATACAGACTCAACACAAAGTCACCATGAATAGATCCTTACATCCCAGCAGACTGCATTGTTAGAATCACTCCAACTCCTCAATGAATCAAAAACGGAGAGGACAAAACCAGGATGAGCCAGGGTCTCTTCATTTTTTGAAGGTCCTGTTTATACGCCAACAAAGGGAACTCAATGCAGGTAATGACAAACCAGAATAGTCAGTGTGGGGGTGATTTCACAACTGAACAGTCACTGAACAACACCTGAAGTTTGTTCTTTCTTGTGCAAATCACTGAATTTATCACACTGCAACTCAGTTTTATTTATAAAGCACCTTCTACAAAAAAAAAAAAACAGAAGACAGAGAAGGGTAAAATATTAAAAGACTGAAACAAGTAAGAAGACAGCAGTCAACAAAATAAAAACAGTCCAGACAGTAACACCAACGACATATGGAAGAGTAGACGGGAAAAGTCTAATCTGTCAAGGTTAGAATAATAAGTAAATACTACAAATAAAGAATGAAAGAACATAAAATTAGTAGAATGAAACCAATATTTAGAAGACTGAGGATCAGCACGAAGTTAAAGGCAATGAAAACATCAGCAAAATAAAAATAAAATAAGTAACGGGTTTAAGATACTGCCATGGAAAAAAATAAAAAATACATATGTTTTAGAAAGCGATTGAAATGAACACAGTTACCGTAAAACCTGGAATATGTCTCACCCTGTTTCCAGAAGCTCACGCTTCAATCAGGTGTGCAGCTCTAGCATTTCCATCAATTATATTCACCTTTACAAACTCAGTGATAGCTGAGCAGTACTGTCAGTATATCTTAAATTTCAGATCATAACGGGCTGTTTTGTGCTTCATGCATCTCTTAAAAGAGTTAGGACTGTGACCGAGAGGGGGACTGGGAAAATATGCTGCAAAGAGCCACAGGTTGGATAAAAACTCAGACCTCCTGCTGGAGCTCCTGTATTTGGGGTGCTCCTTTTTTCTCCTTTCATTTAGTGTTTTTGATAATCTCACCCTCATGAATCTGGCTCCCTCAGCTCATCACTGTGTGCTTCAGAATGAACCTGCAGAGTGATCCCTGCTTTGAAAACTGAACATGTGAACAGCAGAAGGGAAAACTCAATGTCAAGTCAGTGAGCATGTTCCTCCGGACCTTTCCCAGTCCGTGGTGTTGATGTGCATGACAATCAGCCGAGCGGGGGCAGTGATGGAGCAGCATCAGATCAAAAGCTACAGCTTCTTCTCCTCCACTCTGCTGTCGGATTGATCGCTGGAGGGGGAGGAGGCTCAGCAGCAGATCGATCGACTCGTAGGCAGGCGTTACAAGTTTCTCATTATTACCGTGAGCATCCATCAAGCCGAGTGTTTCGGGTTGTAGAGAGGAGTGGAGCAGGGGTGTTTTTCTTGGAAGACCCTCTGTCCTCAGTTACAGGAGGGAACCACTAGAGAGCACTTTGGTTATGTGATCATGTTTTACAACACTGCTGTCACGTGTTGTCACAGTTGGTCCACCACACACACTTTGATGCTGCAGGGGATTGATCTGACTCTTTTTACAAAAAGATTGTGTTTGTGTGTGTGTGTGTGAGTGTGTGTGTGTGTGTATGAGAGAGTGTGAGAGAGAGAGAGAGAGGTGAAAGTCATTCATATGCTAATGTATGTACGTTTCAGTGAGCCACAGCGTGACTTTATGTATTTAACATTTCATTTGAAGCTGTGAGAAGGAAAAACTTCTTAGCTTTTATCCTGGCTCCTCCTGACTTCATCTGGACCTTCAGCAGCTTTTACTGATGTCAGATATTTAATGCTCAAAGACTGAGAATCGCTGCAGAGGTTTTTTTTTCTGTCCTTGTTTACTGTACGTAAACAACTTAAGGGTCACAGATTAGTGTCTGTGTTTTTAAATGCAAGACCAAATACTATCTGTCTCTTAATTGAAAATACTGTGTGGGGGCATCTCTTGGTTATGGCTGCAGATGTTTTGCCCACTAAGACCTTTTCAAATAGGTTAGATAAACTTAGGAAACAAGGTCACAAAGCAGGCCATGAACTGCTATTTTTAGTAACAGAATCTCTTTCCAGCAATTCTCAGAAAAGGGGCCAGCTCTGAGTCCTCGAGTGTTTGTAATGAACTCAATCGAATCTCAGTGAAGGTGTGCGGCTGCAGGGACCTCTCAGGGCTGCAGGGCAAAGTAAAGGGGTGAGAATATTCATGTTGTGGGTTGCACAGTGGTGCAAAGGTTCCTGGTTTGACTGTCTGTCCAGACAGAGCCTTTCTGTTTGGAGTTTGCATGTCCTCCTCGTACATGTGTGACTTCTTAACCTCCTGTGCACGCTCATTAGGTTAATTTGCTCCAAGTTGCCTGCAGGTCTGAGCGAGTTAATGACTTGTAGCCATGATTGACAGTCGATCTGTCCATTTCTCAAACCTCTAGAGCTCTTGGGCCAAAATACACCAGATGCAGCTGCACTCCATCATGGCACTAGATCAGACAGGTTTCAGCTCAAGTCAACATGTCAGCTCACAATGGAGCCGCTCTGTTGTGTTCTGGCTGCAACCCTGCTCACGGATCAAGCCGCTTAAATCTGCAAAGAGATTTAGTGTGGAATGGATAGTGCATGGAAAACACCCAAAGATGTCCAATGTCTTTCAGAATAAACTAGATGCCATTCATCTCTACTTCAAGAACAAACCGACATTACGAGCTCAAACAGACCAGGAATCAACAGGCTTTGAGGTTTTACAGCCTCAAATCAAGGGGACACCTCAATCTCAGCTGGTGTGAGTTGACAAAGGCAAGAGCACCAGGTCAACACACAATGGAGCGAAGACGCATCGGGTATATTCCTGACGACTAACCTCTTCTGTTTCTGCTATATTTCTGCATCCAATTGCAGTGTATCCAGTGTATCCTTAACCAGAATAGAATAGGAAAGGTGTCATGTCAGAAATGAGACTTTGAGGAAGACTAACATCTTCTTAAACAAAGATATTGGTGCTTGATGCTCCTACGCCTCATTTCAATTAGGTGTTATGTGCCGCTTGTTAAAGTGTTCAGGAAATGAGAAAAACATTCTTCACAGTGAAGTAATCAGGGCATGTTTCTGTCTGTCTAAAAAGCTCTGGCAGCAGGAGCTCACAAACAGGCTGGCATCTTGCTACTCATGCCTCAGGAGAGGGATGAGAGCCTGGTTTTTAACCCAGTTGGCCAAAGTAAAGCCTGCACATCAGAAAATGAAGTTCATCAAGCCAAAATCTGGCGCAGACAAAAGAGTGTTGTTCATATCTTTGAAAGCAGCTGTGATGGTGTAAGCAGGTGCAAATTACAGGTTTAAAGTCTGTTGCAGTGCAGCTGTGAAACCAATACCTGCTGTATTTAGTGATGCTTTAGGAAGAACATGTGTCAGCCTGGAGGAGGATGGTAGTTTGATTCCATCTGGTGGGAAGGGATCAAGGGGAGGGAACGGGTAACTGAAGTTAAAAAATGTTTGCACTGGCTTCTTCAGCTGCATAGGACTAAATTATCAAGATCTCTCTTCTTTGCAGCACAGATAAAAGACACAGGAGAGATAAAAATTTAAGACAGAGTTTGAAGAAAACTGAGGAAAGTTAAGAACAATTTCACATTCAAAAAACAGTGAGAGATCAGCAGAGCCAAAGATTCAACAAAGACAAAGAAAATGAAAGTCGGTTGTTTATCAGGAGCAGATGTTAGTGTTATAAAATCCTCATCGCGTAATTCGGTGCCGCTGTCTGACACAATACGTAATCAGGGAGCTGTGATGCAACCTGTCAGGTAGAGTGTAAATTACTGCATGGAGTGTACATAAAAGGTGTCTCAGCATGATCTCTGCATGGAGCGGCTTTGAAAACATCTCTGGATGTGACCCAGCACTCACTCTGCACGTGTGCCTACCTCTATTTTCAGATTTCTTTTTTTTAATGCTATTTTATGTTTCCTCTGCTTTGAATCAAAGCTGTAATTTTGGTCATTTACATTTCGCTGACAGTCATAATTGCTGTCTTTTCAAAGAGTCAGAGTTTATACTCTGAAAACATTGAATAGGCTTATTCAAACACTGAACATGGAGCAGGTTTACACCAGTTTAACGATGAAAACTGGCCTCAGAATGGGAAGTGCTGAAGCAAAGAGAGAGAAAACTTGACTGAAAATATTTTTGCGGCAGAGAAAAGTTTGTCTTCTTTCCATCACCAGCTGTGATTTTTTAGTGTGATGAAATCTTACCCTAGTTTGGAAATTTTTTCTTTGAGAAAGTCTACTTCTTAGACACCCAGCCTCCTTTCAGGAGTTAATTCAAACTTGAGTCAATGTATAGTAAGGCTGAATGATGTGCATAAATGATCTCATGGCCATTATTTTTCCCTATATTGCAATTGCGATCTATTATGCCATTATTTTTAGGTTCCCTATATTCTGTGCTGTTAAAAATTAGAACATCAATAATAGAGGAGGTTAAAAACAGAATGAAATGTCAAGCCTCCGAAAAGTTTTACTACTTGACCATTTCCGAAGTGTTTACCCATTTTTATTGCTTTTTTGACCATTTTTGCTGCTTTTTGACCATTTTTTCCACCTGAAACTTATCTTTTTTGCTACTTCTTGCTGTTTTTGCCACTTTTCACCACTGAAATTGTTTCTCTTGCTAAGGTAGTTTTTGACAGTTGGGCTCTTTGGTTGAGCAGGGTTGAGTAACACTGGTGAAGAGCAGAAAATATCTGCTGAATCTACTGAAAAATGTATCTGGTATTCATGTACATTTCAGTTTAAAGAGATTTTGCATCGTCAGTGATTAGAATATTACAGCAGGCCATATTGCGATTTAATCTAATTTGGAAAGAATTACCCAGCCTTAATGAATAGTGAGCATGGGGTTGAGGAATAAGAATTGAATGTTTTGCATTTGCCACATGAACATGCTAGATTCTCCCTCAAGAATATTGCAGAGCTTACAGACTGACAAAAGGAAAGATACTCTGGCGAGCGTGCAGGCGGCAGTGCGTATCCTCAGTCCATTTATTACACACACTGGAGAGGGAGTTTTCTCCTTACGGGCTGTAAATTGCTCTCTTGAGCAGAGAAATCCTGCATGTGAGAGCTGTGTAAGGACTCACAAGGATTACTTTAGTGCACTGGCTACTTCACTAGCCCACAGGGCTCTATGATATCCTTGTGAGACTCTTGTATGTTCTTGCAGCGTTTTGGCATAATAAAAATGCCATAATTATCCCTCTTACTATCCAGCAGCCAAGAAAAGACAAAAACAAGCTGACTTTTGTAGGAATTTATGTAATCACTGCTGCGGGTTGTAGTCCATTTTTAACACCCAAAGCTCACAGACGCTCTCACCAGCTCTGGACAGGATGTTGATCCTCTCCTCCATCAGTGATGTTTTCACATCTGTTTCCAGTAACAGTCGCTGTTTACAGACTCTTGAGCTCAGCGTGAGATGCAGAACAGCATCCTGTGGATTGGGAGGTCAGGTTGTTCCTGGTGTAGCTTTTTTGTTATCCATTTTATTTTCCTTTCTGCTGTGATAATAATGCTCCCTGGGCTGTGTGCTTTTCTCCCAGATACCCATGATGCAGTTTTACGCTTCAATGCCGCGCCAACAGAGGGGTACGAGCGAGATGTGGGCAACAAAACCACGATCCGTATCATAAATTCTCAGGTGAGTGACATCGTTTTAGTACTGAAGTCTTGGACTGTCCACAGGGGGCGCCAAAAGCATCACAAATTGATGGTCCCTTGTTGCAGCTTTTGGTTGTTACACAAAGTTCAGATTTATCTACCCAACTGGACTTGAATGAGATTCATCACTTGGTATTTGTGTGTGAACACTGTGTTTGTAAACCCAACTGATCCACTTCTCTCTTACAGATATTGGCGAATCCCAGACATCAGTTCAACTCAAGCTCGATCTACAAGAATGTGACTCTGGTGGCCTGGGACCCTGCACCTTACACTGTAAACTTACACAAGGTAGGCGTGTTGTTGTATTATATGAGCCTGTTTCTCAATCACCCACACTTTTATGAACACGTCCTCAAGCTCCCATGTTGCCTAGTGAAAAGACGTGGAGTGTTGAACATCCAGACGACGCATCTAAACCAGAGTAATGCATATATAGCATATACAATAAAGCATCGGCTCTGTTTTCATCCTCCCCCTCTTCATCATGTTTATTCTACCTTTTGATTGTAATTCAGAGAACCGTGTACTTATAAAATCAATAGGATTCAGAGAGCGTCCGGGTTCATATCCTGAAAAATGCTCTCTGCTATAAGAATTGATTGCTTTCATGCAAGTGAGCTTCTCATGGTGAATAATTTGTTAAATTTTAACAAGGTTTGGTTATTAAATATGTCCTTGTCTGTTCCTATTGAGTCACTTCAACCCCTAATTTTTTTCACAGGTTATTAATAGAAGCACTTGTCTGTAGAAATCAGTCGACCTTTAGTTCTCTGCATGTGCAGGGGGTTGTTGTTCTGTCGTTTCTTCTTACACAACAACACATTTCTGTGACATGGATCTGATGCCCCCCATCTTTATTTCTCCTCTAATCACTTTAACGGCTCATTTCAGCTAAAAGTAAATCATATTATGCTTAATTAGATTCATAGCTAGTTTGCAAACAAGCATTTAGGGAATTATTTTGTAGCTGCAGCACGCCTGTTGTTATTCAATCATAGACGCATGCACACTGAACAAAGCTGTTTGTGTCAGATGAAAGCTTCTGGGAAAGAGGTGCAATTAGAGGACACAACATACCTCTCTACAGCCGGCTTTTTTACTGCCTTTTTTCACATTTAAAGATGGTTATTAGCCTTTGGAGATGTCGCATTGTACTCATATCAGTATGCAAAGGGTTTTGGTTCATGGACACTCAGATTATTCTTCATTTATTACAATAAGATTTGGGAAACACATAGTGTAATTGTTGCATGAAATGCAATCTTTGGACCCATCTACAATTATCTCTGATCACATTCTGATGATGCCATGTGAAAGAAGCCTCTGGGGACAACTTCTCACTAAGTTCAGTGGAGCCAAATCCCTCCAGCTGATGATTTCAATAAAGACATTGTCATTTTGGGTCAATAACATCCTCTGAGACCAGAACCTGAAGGCTTACTCTGAATTTGAGCCTGGATTTGCTGTAACGTTCGCAGTGAAATTACAGCTCAGTTCTCAAGGGAGAAAAAAAACTTTTAAAGTCTCTGTGAGGACTGTTATTTTAGTGCCGATCGGCGACACCTGTGGTCACTATCAGAAGTGTTATCCTAGTAGAAAGACTCCATTTCCCAGGAGCACTATCACCTACTTCCCTGTCAAGGCTTGCTTTCATGTTAGAGAACAGATCTTTTTCCACACTACTTTTCTGTATCCAAGACAACTTCCCCCAAGTTGCAAAGGGACAAGGTAATGTATTCATTCATTCATCGTAATTATGTATCACTGTTGTTGGAGAAACTTGCTCACAGCCCGGTGCCTCAAGACGAACTCAATTTAAAACCTGGCAAATGATCATTCAAATAAATTGAAATGGGACCATTTAAGGAAAAGTTATAAAATACCTTCAAGTCTTGTTTGGTTGAATCATTCATTTGTGTCAAGAAATCTGTATTTCTAATTGGCTTCTTGGATTTGTCTTCCAGTGTAACTGTTGATAAATATTTTACCTTGACGAGTCGTATACAGTAAAACGTTGAGCTGTGACCTTGGTCAGACTGCTGCGTACATATACTGACTGTCTCTTTATTAAAAGGTTTTGTTTGGATCCCTGTCCTGGGAGTCACATGCTGAAGTGTCCTTCACCAAGCTGCTCCTGCTGTTGTTCAGTGGTGAAAGAGATGAGCTGATAGTGATGGGTCCATAGTGTGGCAGCCTCATCTATTAGTGAGTGAATGCATGAAAGAAATGGACAGCTTAGCTTAGAAAGACACCGTATAAATCCATTTACCATTCATATAACACACAAAAACACATTCAGTTGGTTCAGGGGTTTATTATCCACAGTATGAATCTGAATCTATTGCAGCTGCCTGACTTTTAATATCCACGTTTCAGCATTTTAAAGACTAAATTGCTGCATTTTTCCGAGAATAATACCCCCATCCTTCTAAAATAACTCTTTACAGCAGACACTACAGCCTGTATTCAGTATCATAAAACTGTTCTGGCTGAGTCATTCATGTTTTAGTCTATTACAGTTTATCACGGCTCTATTGAAAGCAGTCATCAGCCTGTCTTTGGTTTACAGAAGTCAGCAATCAGAAGACATGTTAATTAAGCCTTGTCTGGATCTCACGCAGGAAATTTGGTGAAAAGTACGTTTACGTCATGGAGCGTTGTTTAAACATCTGATCTGACCCTCTCTGGGGTTAACAACTGACAGTCTGATCACATCATCGTCATTACAATTTGAAACTGCATTGACAACAAGCAGCAGATGATAAAGCTTGTTAATGAATAAGCTGAATGAGTTTTTTTTACCCAGCAGGAATCGCTCTGTACTTCTCAAGCAGAACGTGTTTTATAGTTAAAGCTGTGAACTCCATACAATAAAGTCAGCAGAGGCGGATGCATCTTGAATAATTGTGAATTTAGCCTCGGAGTTCATTGAAGCTGTTTGTTTATGAGTGTAAACAAAGCTCCTATCGCATGGAGAGCTCCTTTGAGTTTCTTCTCCTCCAGCAGGCTGCATTCATTATGGAGGAACAGAGGTGTAGTCCAGTGCCATTATTAATGAATGTACTCGGTTTTATTGAGCGCTTTAATAGACAGCTGCTCTCTGTTCACAGTATTTTTGTACTGATTTCTGTTAGAGGCGTGCAACTTTCCCCGCTGCTGTTATGACTCTGACACGGTTGTGTTTTTTGTTGTTAATTGTCAAGTCAGAGAGACATGCTGAATATAATCAAGGCCCAGGCTCAAAAACACTGAAATTCAACACAGAATGGACTCCAGCAGGCTTTTATAATCGCAGAGTGGAACATAAATCTTTTTTGTTTTCTCTTGCATGCTACAAATTCAAGGAGACCCCTGTTAGTCCTTGTCTGTAATGTCTAATGCACAGAAGCGTAACATTGGGGCAGGGTTGTTCAGTCTGAACCCTCGCTCGCAAGCTGTGCTTCTCCAGCTTCTGCAGCACTGGAATGGGATGTGAAATCACACACTGGGGTGTAGATATTACACCATTTTAGGCTGCGGTGAGAGGGGACAAAATCATAGTGGTTGCAAAACTTTGTTCTTGGAGAGGTGTTATTCCTTCCCATATTTTAAACATGGGCATATAGTTAAAATATTGGAGGTTTGTGCTGAAGATATGCAAACTTTCAAACCTCTACATGTTGATTCAACGGTCATATCAATGGTAAAAATGCCCCTTTCTTTAAAATAGCGCCAAATTTTTACCAGGTCTTCACGAGACTTCATGAAATATCGGCATCATCATGTAAAGATCTCCTAACTTCTTCATGACTAATTAAAGTGAGGGGCCTCAAACACTGAGGGCCCTGACAGGGCCCTGACAGGCCCCCAATGGGCTGGCCAATCGGAGGGAAGGGGTTCGTGGAACAGGGAGCCTTAAAGAGGCAGTAGCCAATGGGGTACAGATGGGCTAGCAGTCCAGGCTGTCTACCCTCGAGCAGGTAGCACAGGTTTAAGTCAAGCCTGTGGCCTGTTTCCTGCATGTCACTTCCCACTCCCCCACTCTGCCCCCCTTCCTTCTCTATCTCATTTAAAGCATGAAGAGCTGAAAATAGAGACTTAGAAAAAAAAAGGCGGAACAGCAGCCAAAACAACGCATTTCAGACAGAGGCTGAAATTAGGGTTTTCTAAAAAACCAGGAAGAGAATAATAGAGATTTTCTTTTGAGCTGTAAATCATGTAGAGCTAGTACAGGGTCACCAGAGGGACAGAATAAGCCTAAAAATGCACAATACCTCCTTTTTAAGCTTTAATCCTTCTTCTCTCCCAGTCTTGATATTCACATCATACAATTCTGCACATGTGGGTCATAGATTTATTTATTATTTAATGTACAATACAAGGCTAATGTAAATAAAACATTTCCTCACCTGCTGTGAAAAACACTTAAAATGAATTAAACACGCAGAGTTATAGCAGCAGTTCAACTGAACAGCAGGAAACAGGAGAAAGTAAATGACTTCAGGATTTTAACGTTTGTTTGAAGATGTTATGGTCTGATGAATAAACCAGCAGGATGTGTTTTTACACAACTGCAGAACAAGAAACTATGTGCATTTGTGTTGTACCCTTTGAATCCTTGACGACAGTGGTCCAAAGTCCTCTATTCAGATAAAAGTCAGTTTAGCATTTAAATGTAAATCAAGCACAGAATCTAAGACGCTCAAAGTCCAGTGTAAAAGTCAACACTCTATCTACCCGGAGATTATAGAGCTGCTGATTTTCTCTCCTGACAGGACTTGGCACCTGCCCACAAAGCCAAAACTTCCACTGTCTGGTTCTCAGACTCAGAAATAGACTCATTAAAGACTGCCAACGGAGCAACCTGAGCTTCAGTGACACCTGGGCAGAGTGTTGGTGCAGTAATTTGTGGAGAAGAAGTCCAGACACTAAGTATTGAGGCTAGAAAGGAACACACTTTCCAGAAATTGGACATTTCTGTATTTTGCCTTAAATTTGGAAAAGAATCTGCCCTGGTCTCTTTTTTTTCTAACTAAGTGACTAAAAGTTAAGTTTCACTTTTTCCACCTCATTAAAAGTTTTGAATTCATGAAATGCAAATTTCTCCTCCTTAAAGTTCAATGGCTGTGAAGCACATCTGTGCTACTTCACTTGAAAGACTATTTTGCTGTTTGGTGTTTTAACACCACACTTCTTCTGCTGCATACTGAGTAAAGTTTGGCTTTCCAAAAAGTTGTGCTGTTCCAAAATGCTCTCCATACTTTTGACTGGATTGAGGAGCAGAGGAATGAGATGCCGAGTATTAGACTCTGAAAACACATTCAGCTGGTTGGTTCTATTTTGCCACTCAAATCCACTATTATAATGTTTGGGGAAACAGAATTATTTCATGTCAGGAAATAAAAATCTAAAGTCCCTTCTCTCCTCCTCAGTGGTACGCCAGCCCAGACTACAACCTGTTTGGCCCGTATGTGGAGCACCGTAAACTCCATCCCAGCCAGCCCTTCTACATCCTCCACCCCAGTTACGTGTGGAGTCTTTGGGATGTGATTCAGGGCAACACCCAGGAGAACATTCAGCCCAATCCCCCATCGTCTGGCTTCATAGGTGAGTGCACACGTGTACGTTATAGCCTGCATACAGTCAGTTTGCATGCAGAGTGCGTCTGTTCTCTCTCAGCTGCCTTTGTACTCTTATCTCTCTGTTTCCTCACCTGCTCCTAGAAGAGAGGCACAGAGACGCACAAACACACACTTCCTAAAGAAGGCATGATGAAATTTTTATCTTGGGTATGCATAGTGACATAGATATCAGTATGACGCAGGGCTGTGCAGTGTTCTCCAAAGTAGCTCATTGGTGCAGGTAGACAGTGTGTCTCCTGCTTTTTGATTTCCTCTTTATGTCTGTCTTTTAATTTCAGGCATCTTTATTTGCTTTTTCAGCTCCTTGATGATTCTTAAAACCCACACAATCCTGGCTGATAAATTTGTTTTCCTCAGAGTGACAGAACGTTACGCATTCTGAAAAAAACACATAAGAATCAGTTATCACTCCTCTGTTTTGTCGTCACAGGCAACAAAATACAGATTCTGTTTGTGCAATAAAACAGCAAAATGAGCCTTTTCTATGTGGTCTCAAAACACCTCCTTTCACTTTGTCTGCAGTCAAAAACACCATTTAGAAAATTGAGATTGTAAACAAATATGAAATTAATATGCAGACCACAAATGAAAGCACCCAGGTTATGAAAAAGTGATTCATGCCGGTGAAAGAGTCGTCCTCATATTATGTTAGACTTCTTATGCTGTGAAATCGGAGGTCTGTCAATTACTTTAGCTAGATGCTGCTGATATGGGAGGCCAGCCATGTACGAAGGTCAAATCCCTCGTGTTCTTGTTAAAATGAAATGATAAATTGACATATTCTCATCAATGATTTAACGCTGTCACTCATCTTATAGAGAGGAGCACATGTTCACATGCTCTTTCGATGCGCCAAAAATTATATACAGTGATTTGACGTCTCTGACCTCCAAAACGTCTTTAAATTTGCAGAAAATTAGTGAGAGCAAGGTCTGGGCTCTTGGTTGCCATGGTTGTGGATTAAATGGAAGCTTCTGTGTAATTTCTTTGTCAGAAACAACGACCATTATGGTGAGGTGGGAGGGGAGATGGGATGAGGACCGTCAGTGCAGCTGCCATGACAGGGTGTCTTTATTTCCCGGAAACGATCCGTTGCAATCAGAAAAATTAGAGCGGGATCTTTAAGATTGGATGTTTCATTTAAATAATGGTTTATTTATGGTAACATGCTGCTGTTAGCTGGGGGAAACATTGTGCGGGAGTTTTGTGTGTTTCAATAAACCAGCCTTTTCAATTGTAACGATGTGAAACACTTTGATTTAGAAAACTAAAGGCCTTTGAATGCCACATGAACATAACTTTTTAAATCTCAATGAAGGCGATTCACAGTAAGTTTACATGACTTATATATGAATCTATAAGAGTTCTCTTGGTATTTGTAAATGAAAAAGCTGAACTTGAATGTTAATCTACAGCCAAAAATGTTGTGTGTTGTCAACCTTTCATTGTGTGTGCTGGAGCC
This sequence comes from Thalassoma bifasciatum, assembly GCA_008086565.1. NCBI lineage: Eukaryota > Metazoa > Chordata > Actinopteri > Labriformes > Labridae > Thalassoma > Thalassoma bifasciatum. The sequence continues at coordinate 590,267 of RPOG01000120.1, forward strand.
TATAGCCATGCATGGACTTGAACAATCAGAACTAGAGGAGGGACCTGCATTTCCTTTCACCAAATGTTGTTGGAACAGTCTGAGGCTCTGCACATAAGACCTGTAACACAACGGCGTTTTTCTTGCTCGCTCCAAGAAGTAAACTGGATACAGACTATGAAATTCATCACATCTGTCTAGAATGAACCCCTAAATAAAATGGCAGGGACCACCCCTCTTCTGTGCTGTGGATATGCTAACAGCTTGACCCAGTCCGTGCAAAAGTTGAGCAAATGGCACAGAGCTGCAGAACTATGAGGGCATAGAATTTGAGAAATTTGCTTTGTGAATCAAACCTTAAGATGAGGGTAAAATGCACAATTCTAGGGGCTGTTACAAGCTTTGATTTATGCTTCATGAATCCAGACCAGATGCTCATTTTTCAAAGATTTCTCTCCCCTTTTTTGTTTGTTGCATCTTTTCAAAACACAACCTGAAAAAACAAATCTCTTCCACAGCAATGACATTTATTAAAACAAAGAAACCAACAGTAAAACACATGAATGAAATGACCACGTGTCACTTAGAGTCGTTCATAACTGGGATTAACTCCAGCCAGTGTCCAGGTGAGCTTCATTCAGATCATCCAAAATGTCCTGTAGCGGCTTCTCATCACCATCCTGCACAGCAACTCATGAATATTTATGTGAGGTTACTGCACTTGTCTGAGAATATTTTGTTCTGAGGATTAAAACCTCAGGTGGGAGAGATTGTGCAGATGTTCAGGAGGCAAATCTTTGCATCCCTGTGAGAGCGCTCGTCCTCTTGGTGTCTTCTCAGCTCATCGTTAGTCTTTTGTTGAGCATCCTGTGCAATCTACAGTCTCCCTGCACGAGGAGTCTGAAAGCTCTAATAAGCACATCATGCAGCATCCCAAAAGCTCCCTTTTCCATAAGGCATTGTGGCCATAACTGTCCTTGTGTCCTACATGCTGCTTGCATCAAATCAGGGTGATATGCATCATCTAGATCTCCATGTTTCGGATTCATTTAGAAGTGATCGAACATGCAACAAAACCATGCAATATCACGGACCAAAAATATGAAAGTCAGATGTATATACACGTTGAAAGTTAGGTACAGTATTTGTGATTATTTTCAGAATTCAGCAACATTTACGTACAGAACAGCGCAGATGCTGGAGGAAAGGACAAAGCTTTAAATCATGGACACATCGAACAAGTCACGCACTGATTGAGGAAGCACGAATGATTATCAAGCGTTGGCGTTTACAGCGGCACAATGACAGAATGACTGAATAGCAACAGAAAACAGGCACAGGGGGTTCTTGTTGTAGAAAAGATGTCTTGAAACAGGACCTGGATTTCCAAAAGGAATCAGCCACACAAAGAAAAGCATCAGGATACAGACAAACCACAAAATTCCCCAAAGGAAAATTTACTGCACATTTTCATCATTATTGGAATGTAATCGAGAAAACTTGTGCTTTGTCTCAGACTCCCACAGAGGAAACTTACAGTGTACAGGAGTGCATTACACAGCCAAAAATACAAGCATACAGTCTGTGGTGTGTGTGTTTAATCAGGAGCTTCTACTTCCTGACTGAAAATAACATTTAAACAGATTTGTGACAATCTTTTCAACATCATAATGCTCGTAAGACCCCAAAATAAATAATTTTCTTCTTAAGAGCTGGACTGGTCCACAGGGAGGCTCAAGCTAAACCCTTCAAACACCTTTTAGATAAAGTAAAAGCTGACAGCAAGTCAGCTCTTATCAGCAAATATCAGCTCTGGACTTCACATTGTGGTACAGTTGGAGCAAATCTCAGATGCCTGAAATCCTCAATTTATGGAGCTTTTTGGGAGAAGTGGATGCAGATAATGCTTATAGCCGAAGAAAGATGTGCTTCTCAGTTTTTTTTTTCGGTCATAAAACGTAAAAAACAGATGTACTTTGTACATGGAGAACCAAAAATATGAAAACAAAACAGACAAAAGGTCCTTTCCTGTACAAACAGGAGCTCACGCAGAAAGTATGACTTGCTTTTGTCCACATTCCACAGGAGTTCACATTGCAGGTGTAAGAGTATTTTAGACTGTTAGACTGTTCAGGTGGCTCCGGTTTAACTCTGGACCTCAGGGGGGTTCGTGTGCCTGTTGTTGGGGGTGCTGCAGCACTGATTGGGGGCGTCGGTGGAGATCTGAGCAGTGCAGGCCACCGTGTTGCTGTAGACTCTACGGTTGAGCTGGATCACGGTGGTCTTGGAGGGCATGGAGATGCCGTTCTCCGCTGACCAATGGTTGCAGTGAAAGAGAATCAGGAAACACCTGTAGAACTGAGAAGAGAGGGTTATTTAATATCATCCACTGGACTAACCATGTTTTAGAGGTGTGCTGTGCACTCCTCATTTACTCAAGACTGAATGCCATTAGCACTTGTTATACACCTCCCTCTGATGATTTGCATTTACTTATCCTTAATGCAATTTACCTCCTGCTATTTTGCACCCATCATGTTGGTCTCCGATACTCAGGTTTTTTTCAGTTGGCATTTTATCATTCAGTATTTTAATATCCCAGCAATTTATTTTCTGTTTTTCTTTCCTTGATTTAGTATTGTAGTGTTTTGAGCAGTAGACAAAATTTAGAGTGTAATACCAATCTCTGTACTGTTGATTTCTCATCTTTGTCTAGTGTTGTTTACACTGTTTACCGCTCTATGTGCTCTATGTTTAATTGTCCATCAGGGATAAATTAAAAAAAATTAAATTTGAAGTTACTCAGAGTAATATTGGACAGAAATAATTCCACTGAGCACTTTAACATCTTTATAGTCCAGAGAAAGTGATGGCGCTTGAGAAAATGGTCCTTAATGACTGCAAAGAAATTGCTCACACTTCATGGACACTTTGACCTCTATGGGGACTTAAACCCATCAGGCAAAAGGGATTCAGAGCCAAACAGGCAACATCAGATTGTTTAGAAGAATGAGTTGTGATGAAATTTATGGTTTGAACATCTTAGAGCACAATAATCAGACCTATAAGTGGAGATAACTGCTACTTGTATTGTGCACTTTCGCGCTCAAGAGTGGATTTTAAAGACTCAGTCAGGGGAAGCTGATTTTGAAAGAGGGAAAAAAGTGTCATTAGATCATCAACATGAGGAAAGTGTGTTCTTAAGCACGTGAGACTTTTTGTAAATGAGCCTGTAGCACTTTCTGTCTCCTCATTGCATTTAAACGACACTTCAAACCTCAAAATGCAACTTCACACCTCATAACATGTATCCCATTCACACACCTTGGAAAACACACAATCCTAAACTCACATGATCCGGCAGCAAAATCAGAGCAAGATTAGGGTTTAGAGTCTCTAATTGTCTGACACATTAACTGAAAATTACAGCAAGACTTGGTCAGAAAAAACACACAAAGGAACAGTGCATCAGAAAGTCCAGGGAGAAAACATCTCTATCCTTTAAAAACACACTGTGCAGAAAAATAAATGGCCTGCAAACACGGCATGTTTCAGTATTCTGTTTGAAGGATTTACTTTGCTTGTTTGTGTTGATTGTTATCAAACTGGAGCAATGGAGGCAGCGTTGGAAAATATGGAGAGTTGTGCACTGAATAAGAATCGTTACAAAGAAAAGAAATCATACAAAGCCTGCTGGAATGAAAAAAAAATAACAGCAAACAAGATGTATAACTAACGGCTGTGTGTGTGGCATGTAGCAGGATAAATGAAAGAGCATGCTGAGCATGCTGAGGCCGGCAAACTCACTGTCTTCATTTATTATGAATTCAGTTCTATTTCCAGCCTTATCTGAAACAGGCTTCTGCTGAGGGTGCACGCTCCTTTTCAGTGCTGAACTTTACATGTGCACGTTAAAAAATAGTGCATAGGCACCTGAATCCTTGACTTTTGACTCTGTGCTGATCCCGGAGAGATTTTATGATTAATGCTTTTCATAAATGTGTGTGTGCAGCAGCTGCTGAGGAAGATTACAACAGCTTCATTTTACATAATCAGATCGTCCAACATTTTATCCCTGCAGTGTAATTCCAGTTTACAAGCAGATTAGTCATGTGCAGCAGACCAAAAAATATAAAGCTCACAGTTTTAACAAGTCTTAAGAGTAAAACATGAAAACCAGTCCACATCAGTTGCTACAGGAGAGCTTATTTTGGTCTTTTTGTGAGGTGTCGTTGATTTATGGAGGAGCTGAAAAGCTCCTTTTATAAACCAAAAGTAGATTGATCTTGATTTTTCCAGCACAAATATGAAATGTCTTTTCTTTTGTCTCTCTCTGCTGCTGTTTCAGGCATCCTCATGATGATGGCACTGTGCGAGGAGGTGCACGTGTACGAGTACATCCCCTCCATGAGGCAGACAGACCTGTGCCACTACCATGAGCGTTATTACGACGCTGCCTGTACACTGGGTGCTTACCATCCACTCCTGTACGAGAAGAGTCTGATTCAGAGGATCAACACGGGCCCTGAGAAGGACCTGAGGAGGAAGGGGCGGGTCACTCTTCCAGGCTTGAGCACCATCAACTGTGACATTTGAGATATGAAAACTGACCTTCTGAGCCTGAAAATACAAACATACTACAGCCTTTTGCTGGCTGACGAAGGGGGGAGGTGCAATAAAGCCACAGGAGACATGGAGGCTGGAGCTTACAAGCTTGAAATGAGACCCTTGAAGAAAATAAGCCATAGCCCTCCAGGCAGGGATCATCATGGAGAACTTGTCTTCATTAAGATGGTTTACCTGACCAGAGACTGGCAGGAAGAGCCTCCAGGATGGGGCTGAAAAGACAGTGCCGTCTGCTTTAGCTGAGCCACGTTAGCTGTGAAGCTGACTAGGGTAGCAACAGATCTGTGTTTCTAGACAGGCAAGTGAATTTTCAATAACTGGGTGTGTTTCAGTGGTGTGAACTGTATTTCTCATTAGGAAACACCACTGTTTATAGCGGTGGGGATTTGTTGTGAAAAAGCAAAGAAGTCATCTGTGTTGAATGTCCAAGATATAATACATGCTCTTAAATGTACACATCCATAACACATGCATAAGAAGGCACAGTGGAAAGGAGAACATCTCAGCTGTTCACATGGATGCTCTGCAGAGGCGCTACCTGTTCAACATTCCTCTGAAGTCAGAAGTTGTGTTTATTGAGGGTTCAAACAGCTGATGTTTTCAAGCCTCTTATTAAATTACTCTGCCAGCTAAATACCATTTGGTGTCAAGGGACCTGAGCGGGTTAATTAAAGAAGCAAGACAGAAGGAAAGAGAGCAGTTTTAGGATTTACCCCATGAACAGTTTTGCTGAGTGGTTAATTAATTTGGACCAAAATGGATTTTGGTGCTCAGAACAGCCGTAACCCTGTGCCTAGTGGTCAACTGGACGTGCTCCTCGGGTTACCATGTGCCTGTTTAGATACATGCAGTACAAACATTGGCAGGACTGCAGGAACATGGAGCTCAATTGCTGTGAGAAGTGTTTGAGCAGTTCACGATGCTGCATCAGGGGATTCTCAGCTCTGCATCAGCAACCACCAGCTCCAACTTTTGATGGTCAGTTCACTCTTTATTGAATGTATTCTCACAGCTGTACCTGCGTTTGTGCAGGGTTATTTTCCGGTCAAATAACAGCGTTAAGCTCATTTCCTACATCTATAAATGTCTCCCATTTCCTGGATCCCTTAACAGTGCTGTGCACCTGTATGCAGCTGCTGGCGGAGACAATAATAAAAGAGGAATTTAAGATGGTATTATCATCAAAATTGCTTTGTCTCCAGCGAGGATGATTTTATGTTTACAGTCTGTCAGTGCAGCATCTGCAGTGAGCTGTGAAGAGTTATTTGCTCAGCATGGTAGGAGGAGGAGATAATGGATTTTGCTGCAGGTGATTATTTAGAAAAATGCTTGTGAGGAGAGATTTTTGTTGATAAGTGTTATATCCTGCAAAATGTTCTTGTGCCATTGGTTGTGGTTTGATAAAAGATGTGAGAAGAGAAGTGTTTCTTTGGATAGCCAGTATGTGGAGTTAGATGGCTCTGTCGTCATAGTCTGTAGATGGTTTTGGAGCTCAGCATAATTTGTTGTTGAGAGGGCTGGGTGTCGTCCAAAATGTGTTTTGTTTTTATTTCTCTTTTTTTTCAATGATGCCTAACATTGAGTATTGAAATTAACAAGCGCCCAAGAAAGTTTTCTGGTGCTAAAAGATTAAAAAGTTGGTCAAATCTGCTGTATGACATGATACAGTGTTTTGTTTTGAAACGGTAAACGTTAAAGCTCCTGTGACGAATCCCAGAATGGCCATGAAATTGACTGAAAATAGCACTTGTGTGTCTTAATGACTTACTAAAGCAGAACTGACCTTCAGTGACATGATTTAGCTTTCTCAAAGTCTTATTTTTCATGCCTTGGACCCTGTGAGAGGGAAGGTATTGGATAGTCTGATTTAAAGTAACAGCCTCCTCTGATTTCCTTTTTCAACTAAAAATCTTCAACTGATTTAGAGATTTATAACAAAGCAAAATGAGATTATTTTGTACTGTACAAAGGGGGCACCAAAATTAAGAATTACAGGAACCCCCCCCCCCCAGGTGCTTTAAGGCGCGTTAAGTGAAACAGGTATTTTTTTTAAAAAGGTAAAAAATTAAAGAAAAAATTGAGTTATTCAAAAAAGTTGGACAAATACTGAGTCACTTCACTTGCAATGAAGGATATACTGTAGTGCTGTGCACCTTTCTCCTGACAAACTTTGTCTTCCAGTATTAAAATAACCAGATCTAGAAGAAACTGATTGGTGGATTAATGAGCCCAGATTTTGTATATGGAACATGTTTGGTTGCGACATACTCAACCGTTTGTGATGCAACAGATTCACTGAACTCTGTTTGCCAACATTGGTTTGGTTTGATGCCCAGCCCGGTTTTCAGGTGGATCATTTTGCATGTTAATAAAAGTGTCTTGGAACCAGTGAAGTCAAAAGCAGTTAGAGGACTGTTCGTAGGATTAGTCTGAAGAAACCAGTTTTTGAATCTCAAGGAGATTTTTTGTTCTGCTGTAGGTTTTTACTGCTGAAATAAAATTACCTGATGTTTATTACTCGTGATTGTAACACACTGAAGGTGCAAACCCCTGAGCATATAACTCATGTGTGTTTCTGATGACTTTGGTTACTTTACGATGCACAGAGCATGAAAATCAGAATCAGGGCTAATAGTCTCAAACTGTCCGTGCTGTACTGTGCTGCAAGTAGACACCGTTGCAACGAAGCTGTGCTGCAGCTGACAATAGTTTCACTTGAGGTGGCACGTTTCCTTCTGAAGTTTCATCCTGGATTCATAATTTGTGTCAAATTCCATCTTGTGATGTCTTAGAAGGTTTGAATATGGACAGTGAGGGAGACTTGTAGTAGCAGGACATCTTAGGTGCTACTGCTTCTTTTTTGGGATGTGTAAAATGGTCTCACTTTATCCCTTAACTTTATTAAACACCAGTAGTAAAAAAGGGAGATAAGAGAACAGAAGTACAAATACTGTTTCGTACATTTTCCCTCTCTTCTTCTTTTTCTCTTGAGGTCGTTTTTCATGCCTTTTTTTTACTCAGTATTGTGGGAATTGCTGCACCACACTGCCTCTAAAGGATTGTAAATTGAAGCGTTTCTACCTGCAGCTCCTCAATCTATTCTTAAAACGAGGAAGAAGAAAAAGAAACACCCATGACTGGACATAAAGAGTGACGGTCCTGTTTCACTCCCAGCAGCCTTAGGGTGTCTTTCTTTCTTTCTTTTGATTTGTTAGTGATTCTCTTCTTACACTTGAACTGATATAAAAATAGATTTCAGCTGTTGTAATTTGTCTTTTTTTACAGTGTAAATAAAGTTGTTGTGAAGCTGTGTGTGACTCACTTGTTTGTTCATGAGGATGTAGATGAGAGGGTTGATGACGGTGCTGCTCTTAGCCAGTAGTGACGGCACCACGCTGGCCACAGGGCTGATGGTGCTGGGCGGCCCGAACGTCGCCATCATGGCCACCACACCGTAAGGCATCCAGCACAGCAGATAACAGGCCGCCGTGGTCAGAACCATGAACAGGATGTGGTACTCTCTCTTCCGGGCGGCTGTCTTTCTGATCTTCCCCACCTGTGGAGAGAGTCAGCAAGGGTCAATGAAGCAACCACGTGGCAGAGATATTTTCATAATCCTCATCCTGAGCATTCAAGTGTTCTTTGCGTTCATAAGAAGTGAATCATGACAGCTTTGATTCATTTCCATCTCTTGAGACAGTTAAGGGATCCTTTCATTTCAGTTGGTTTGAACCTTGAACACTTGAAAGAGAAGTGTCATGTTTTTAAGACTTCAAAGGTACCTTGGGAATCCTCTAAAGCGTACTGTAAGCACTGATTGTATAAGCCATGCAGCTGCTTATCTTCCAAACAGACTCAAACCCAATAAAGCTGCCATGATTAAGTTTTTGGAGGGCTTTCATCAGACCCAGTTTTTTAACTTTTGCGTTTGTTACACATGCAGAGAAACTTCAGCATAGACTTCTATTTGAGGTCATATTCGAACATGTAACTGAACCCCCTCCTTCTTTCTGGATGACTGCCTTGGTTAATCATGATCATTTTCCTGTCAGTCTGGGTTATTTCTGGGAGTCTGGGGGGAGATGAGGTAGCTGGTCTCTACTTTTGCCCTTCCTCTTACATCTGATAGCGCCAACTAAAAAAGCGTTGCATGTCAGACAGTGTTTGTCTGCACAGTTTGGTATTTCTTTTCCTAGCCCTACAAAAAATGTAATTTGAGGCCCTTATGGATAAAACTAGTGTAAAACATCTCTTTCTTACTCTTTTTGCAGTGACAAATCTATATTTTATACCTTGATGTGCTGCTAGAGTCATATGAACAGATGGAGTACCAGGAATGGCCACGAGGAGAAGTATTTGTCTTGGATGAATACCGTCAGCTGTTTCATTCATTCGCCATGATGAATGACTCAGTGACCAGCTGCGTGACGACTGGTGGACTTGTGACATTCAAAACACAGGCACGCACACCTCACTACTAGTCTGCTTATTCTGCTGAATCTCACTCAGCCGTCAGAAGCACAGCCTCTTCTTTACTTTTTACGCAACAACTTTTCATCAACTTTGAAATCTAATAATCTAACCTCTTTTGAATTCTTCAGCAAAATTTAATTTGGATAAGTTTCAGCATACCAGAGCTGAACTTAAACCTCAGCTTTGTTGATTCGATGTCTCTAAATCTTTTCAAACTCTCACAGAAGAATCTCACTTCCATTTTTCTGCTTTGATACGTCCTCTACTGTCCCTGCCTGAAAGCATGTTTTGCATTTTCTCTTGAAAACTCGCTATGTAACCTTGGAGAGAATCCTTTTGAATATCATTATGTTGCCTTTTACACAATTTTCCACCAATCACTTTCAATGAGACATCCCAACAAATGGAACGTGTGCAGCAGGTACCAATGGATGAAGCTACAAACAAAACAGCCAGAGTGGGTATTTTTCTAAGATGTGTTACAAAGTGAGCCCTGATAGTCCACCTTTATGAACAACACCAGGGTAAAGACTCAAACTAAGGCTGCAGTACTGAAAAACAATAAGCTGAAGGCCAGGTGCCAAGCTGAGCTGGATCCCCCAGATGGAGAAAAACCCCATAATGCCTCTGATATTTGACAGGAATGTATAATATAGTCTGCACAAACAATATATTTAAGAGTTCATTCTGAATTTTTTCTGCATCTGGTTAGACTATAGGACTCAAATGTTCATTTATTAAAGAAAGAAAACCAATTTCCAGCCTGTTTATTTTGTGATCAGGAGTGTTTGCTTTGAACGGACAGCAGTCGTTTGATTCACTCAGGGAACGGAACCTTTTTGTCTCCAATAAATGATAATTTAAAAACCAACAATAGGCTGGTAGCAGGTGAAGGTCAGCTGCAGAGATATTATTATGAATGACGCACATCCAGCTCTCTTTCAGCACCTGGACACCTCTCAGTGATGAGTCTGGCTAAAGAAATGTGGAGAAAAAGCACATCAATTATGAATCATTTAATATAATAACTGTTGTTATGAAACCTCAAGTTAACTGTTTCAGTTACACATCTAAACTTTGTTTACCCCTGTATCTCCTCTTGATTTCTTATTTTTACAGATAACTGCTAAAAATTCCCCGACCCTCTGTCAGCAAACATGACTTGCATTCTTGAAGTGCTTCACTTTATCAAGTACTTAGAAGACTGAAGGAACTAAGTAATGACACTAAAGTGCATCCAATTCAGTCAATGTGGCCCACACACAGTTAATTATAAGTAAAGAGCTCTTTGTGAGAGCTGTTTACGGACACAAGAAGGTCACCACTATCGAAGAGTATCATTTATTTAGGAAGGAGCCACTGAGCAGTTGGAGGAAAGTGCGTTAAGAAACCTTAGAGTCAGTCAAAGGAAAATCCTTTTGAAATAATTGTCCTTGTGTTGAGTTAGAGTAATATCTGCTCCTCATTCTCTGTTAGTGTGCTGCACAAATGTTCTCTGATAATCTTTATTTGTGCAGAGCTTCAAAGCCTGAGGTCCAAAGCCTCGGCAGCTCAGCTTTTTGAGGCTTAGTGCGCTGCTCTGCTAACCCGCCCCTTCCTCTGCTCTCACAAACAAACCACTGAGAGGGAGTAAATCTCTCCCTGGGAACCTCAAGAAACTCTCTGTGCCCATCGGTGAGAGGGATACCTTAGCTGTGGACAGCAGTCACTGAAGTAAAAGGATGCAACAAGTCCCTCTCAGCCTCTTCCTGTCTCTTAAGGTATATTATTATGAAGAAATTATTCTGAGGTACCTGCAGAGTTCTCTGACTTTTTTCATTGAACATATCAAGTGCTTTCTAAACAGGGGAGCAACCTCTGGGAGAAGTTATGAGGTGTAAAGTGTTAAGAGGTTTAAACTCCAACAACAATGTCAGAACAAACCCCCCCCTGAAATTTAGTTTGTAGTTTCTAACAGGGGTCATTGAAGAGTGCCACAAAATCCTCTGAATAACAATGAAGTAGCTCTCCACACAAGAAATGAATTTTAATGATTAAGTTAAAAAGTTCACAAAAGGTTTATCTGCCTCAGGCTGAGGAGGGCACGAACCCCCTCTAGAGCTTTTTTCGATGTGGGAGCACTGATTTCTGCAGGGTTTATGTGTCTTAATAAAAGTTTGGTATAAAGAATAAGTTCAAAACAGCTGCATGCTTCCAGCTAAAGAGGAGCACTTTCTCTTCTTCAATCCTTCACTGAAATGAGAATATGTATTGTTATCATTTTTGCACAGCCTTTTTAACACTTGTTCCATGTCCTTTTTTCCAAAGGGCAGGACTGATGCCTTCTGAACACCTGCTTTTTGAGGATATAGGTTTGAAGATTTGTAGAACCACTGTGTAGTAAGTAAAAGAGGATTATTTCTATTTTATGTCAGATGTAAATAAATGAGCTCATGACGGGTCAACACACTGGGTCTTTTTCAGACTGGCCACTACACATTCTCCCTGTCCACCACCCGTCTGTTTGTGCATCCTCCCAGAGCGTCCACCATATTAAGTCCGTACTAAAGTGATTAACAGGTTGTGGTAGTGCACTGATGCCGACTTGCTGAACATGTGAATCACTAGTTGTGTGCAGTGGTTTCCCTCTTGATACTGTCAATGCTTGATGACTTCTGGATTGTTCTACAGCATCATGATGGAGGTGGCTGTGTTCAGTTGCATGAAGAGTCCTCTACTCTCTTGAGATAAAATAACAGTAATAATTATAATAATAAAAGTAATTCAATGAACTTGGACACATAAATTAGGCTAATTTCAGTGCTTAGATGATGAAGGCTGATCAAAATCATTTTACAGAAAAGCTGTGTATTTTTAAAGAAAATATTTTTACTGTTTTAATTTCTTTGTGAATCTTAAGAAGTTACAACCCAAAAAAGGCTTTTTACTGCTCTGAACCTCAAAAATTGTTTTTTCATTGATTTAAGACAACCTGTTCTATGACATTAGGATTAAATTACAACACCAATTCCAATGAAGTTGGGACCTTGTGTAAAATGTAAAAAAAACAAAACAGAATGCAATAATTTGCATTCTTCAACCTCTATTCAACTGACTACGCCACAAAGACAAGCTCTTTTATGTTCAGACTGATAAACTTCATTGTTTTTGTGCAAATACTTGCTGATTTTGAAATTGATGCCTGCAACAGGTTTCAAAAAAGCTAGGGCCCAATCAGGACACTTGCCTGTTTCTAATGAACCTGTTCACCTGTGGAATGATACAAACAGGTGTTCTTTGATCATTCTTCAACTTTTCTAGTCTTTCGTTGCCCCTGTCCCAGCACCCTGTTGTACTCCTTATATGCTCAGTGTTTCCTGTTTTATTTTTAAAAATCCTCTTTATATATTTGACTTCCTGGATTTACCCTCCACCTTGTTAGTTCCACCTGTGTCTGATTGCCTTCTGTGGATATCTGTCAGAAAAAGAGGTTTTATCCTCTTTGTTGCTGTTTTGTGAGATCTTCTGATGGACGTCCTTTGGATCTATTTCATGGACTTTTCAGGGAGACTTTTTCAGCTTTTGTTCAGAGAGGACAGGGCAGTGGGTAGAAGAGAGAACAAGCTGAGAGCGAAGAGACGGGAAAACCTGAATCCATATCTCACATTGTCAAACAAGTTCTTTTGCTGCATTCACAAGCATTGACTGATGGTCCCAGGTTGATTATTAGGTAAGCCTCTTTTTTATTAATGTTAAATATGCAATGTGTTATTCATAAAAACATCTTTTTTAAAGAGGTCAGTGTTTGTGTTGTCACACAAGTGATAAGTGCAGCTGTGGTTGGTAGTTTTCTTGATCTCATCAAAGTAACAAAAAAAAAAAAAAGGAAAATTGGCTGAAAAATCCAGAATTCTGCAGCTGGGTTAAATATACTCACAGACATGATTGTTATGTCTGCTGGCTGCAATGCATCCTGGTCCGTCAGCTGTTATGAGGGGTGCAGCTCTAACTTTCTGTGATGGATATCCCTGTGATCTATGGACTGTCAGCCTGTTTGACGTTTACTGTTGATGTATGTACACAGATTTCACAATTCATCAAACTTGAAATGTTGCACTAAAGTCACAACATCACATCTGTCACTGTCAGCTGCTTCTGTCTGTCAGCTGTCTGAGGCTGCTTTGGGAAATCACAGCCTGTCCGTGTGATTGGCAGAGACTCTTTCCCCTTATGAGAGCACAGAGTGGTCCTAACAAGACATTTGGCGGGGGCTGAGGCTTGAAGAGGATTTTTTTTAGATTGGTTTAGACGGAGCAAGCTTCATGTATGAGGCCCGGAAAATAAACTGGACAAATCTGAACCTTTCATTTCCTCGAAAAAAGTTGTATTATTTCTTTGTTCACCTCTACGTCAAAAAGGGAGTATTGTGCGTTTTTAAGCCTTAAACTCTATATATAAATGATTTACAGCTCCAAAAATCCCTATTTTTCTTTCACTGGTCTTTCAGAAAGATTTATCAGCCTCTGTCTGATAGCCTTCATTTTAAGTGCTGTCTCTTTAAGGCTCCCCACACCACAAACACCCTCCCCACTGATTGGCTAGCCATCTGGGAGTCTGTTTGGGGCAGAGCTATGGGTGTTTGACGTCCGTTGAAGGTGTAATGAACCAGTTAGGAAATTCTTATGTGATGACCTCATTATTCGAGCGAATCTCGTGAAGAGCTCGTGAAGATCTTGTGAAGATCTCGTGCTAATTTTCAGATTGAATCACCTTCAAGTGGAGGGTGCCTACTTGGCCTTCTCTCTTCTGAATTGGTTTCTTATTTTAAGACTGGAGGTTGCGACTTTGTGTTACTATGGTAACTCATCCTGACAGACAATACAGGACAAAAGCCAACATGGAAACAGTATACAGTAAATATAATGACTTCAACCAATCAGCGTGAATCATTTATTTACAACTTTGAGAGGAATTTTCACTCCGGCAGTTACCACAGATAAAATTTAATATCACCTGTCAAGATGACAAAATTTATATAATGCAAACACGGTGTATCTGAAATGTCTTTCTATAGTTTCAGGTTTCTTTGTCTCATCTTTGTTCGCACCAACCACAGAAACAAACATGGGAGATAACTGGATTTAAAAATAGAGCCTCAGATTGATCTTTTCCTGCTTCTATACTGGTGTGTTTTCAGCATTGGGGTCATATTGGATATCTTGGGCAAACACTACTGTATGTGCACATGCACACCTGCCATCCCAGGAGAATTTGAATTCTCCCTCAGGCTCCAAAAGAAGCTTTTCTTTGTCCCTGCAGATACAGACTGGAAGACTTGGATTTTTCCTGATATTTCCTCATCCCTGAGGAGACCAGAGACGTTGCTTAAAATGGCTCTTCCTTGGCCGTCTCCTTGAATGTGCTGGGCTCTATGCGTGAGAGGATACTTGATTTAGTCCCCAGGCTGTTTCATGGTCAGTGAGTATGCAAAGATCGGTGAAGGTCACACTGGCCAACTTAGTTTCTCCAGGGCTTCTCTAGGCTACAGACGAGGGTTTGCTCTTCTCAGAGGAATATCAGTTTATCTGGACTACAGTTTGACTTTAAGGAAGGTTAGAGAAGCCTAAAATGACACACACATGACATGCATACACCTTACTACACTTACCTGTTTGACCGCCCATAGGAGCCGGCTGTAGCAGTAGATCATCACCAGCACGGGTATCCCCAGGCAGAAAATGAAGAGGCAGATGATGTAGGCGTGCGACTGAGCTGTCCGAACCGTCCAGGACACTGAGCAGCTGGTTCCCGCCCCCTCAATGCCGTAGCTGCTCCAGCCCAGCAAAGGGGGCACAGTCCAGAACAAAGAGTACAGCCAGGAGCCCCCGACAGCCAGCAGGGGCTTACGGTAGTCCGGCCCACGCTTGTTGTAAACAGTTAGAGTGCTGTAGCGGTCGTAGGAAAGGATGACCAGGGAGATCAGCGAAACAATACCTGAAAGAGACAGAAGGGAGAGGAAGGCGTGAGTCATGGACATCAACACCCTGGAAATACTGGAAATAAAAGATGTGTTGCTCTGGGCTTAAAAGGATCATTGCACTCTGAATGATAGAAAAACCTTTCACATTAGACAACACTTAGCATGTATTTCAGTCTCCTTCAAATGGAAATGTTTGTGCGTTTGCATTCAGAACAGGGGACGTGCAGCATTTGGGCACACTTTCTTTGATTGTGCAGGAGCAAATCAGCCTGATTCAAGGTTTTTAATGAACAAACCAGGGCCTTAAACCAAATCAAAAGATATAAGACTGTAAATATCAATCCATACCTCTTAGAAGCAGCTGAGATGAATTTAATTATGAATCTTTTTATGGGATTATCTCACTGGGAGACCAAAATAAGGATGCCTTTACTGCTACTTCACTTGATAACTGATAACTGTGAGAAATAATTAGATTTGCTGATTGTAGGACTGCATAATTTCCTCTGAACTCTCTGGTTTTCATGTGTAATTCTGGGGGTTTCTGTTGAAGCTTACAGCTAGCCTGTTTGTATTGGCAGACCTATTTTTGGTACGTACTCAGTGTTTTTTAGAAACATTTCTCATATGTCACCTTGTGCTTACAGTACACCAGAGTTCGCTTTGAAGCCTCAAAAACCAACTGACACAACAAGCAAGCAGAAAAAGATTTTTTTATCTATCACAGCCCTGTTTTCCAGCACTGTAAATCACCCAGAATGACAACAAAGCGTTCCCACACTCAGCTGCAGTAACAACAACACTCAGCGCTGTGACAGTGAGTGTGTACAGCAACATAAGGAGATTTGTGGGGTTAGAATTTTGACTCCAAATGAGGAAAAGCCTTCCTATGAAACTCTCTCTGACTTTCAGCACCATTCTCATGCTCCATGAGTTCCCATGAGGCCGAGCAAACCTGGGAGGCTGTATCTGGATTCTGCCTGCACGGCTTGTGTCTGCCCCTGCTCGTATCCAGCTCCTTCGCTGCATACTAAAATAAAAGCTTCCTCCTCAGCGTGTTCTGCCTGAGGCTGTTTGTTCAAAGGCAAAAGATTAAAATCAGCCAAACTTCAACCTTTATTCATCCTCGGCTCACACAAAGTGTAAAACCGTGTCCACAGCGGTGATCTCAGGCTGCCTGAGGGGCAAAAAAAAGCATCAGCATGTAGTAAGTTGTCAAACATACGAGGCACTCTTTATGGCCCGGGAGAAAACTCAAGCGAGCTCTTCATCATGTTTTCCACTGCAGAGAGAACACTCAAACATATTTCCTTTTTTTTCTCACTGGAAGAGAACTTCATCATGTATTTCTCCTCTTCAAAGTACACTTCATCAGCTTTAATTCACCACAGGAGCATCCAAGAGAGCACTCAATCTCTCCAACCTTTTCAGTCCAGCAACATGGTGCTTCATGTGCCACATGAAGAGTACGATAAACAGTCCATGAAGGACAGAGGCATCCTGAAATACTCAGTGCGCTATTATCTCCTCTCTGAAGTTCCTGAACTTTGCTAACTTTGCTTTGCACAAGTGGCAACCTCCAGTCTTCAAATTCAATGAAGCCAATGCGTAAGAGCTAAAAACTGTAGTTTTTTAAGAGTCCATTTGGGGTTGACTCCTTAAGAGCTGAAAGCAACATGTAGAGACATTCGAGAAAACCTCAAAGAAGCCAATGTTTTCAGAAAATAAAAACACAGTGGTACCTTGACTTACAAACATCCCAACTAATGAATTTTTGGAGATAAAAGCTGTCTCTCAGCAGAGTTTTTGCTTTGCGTTGAAAGCTAAAATACTGGTTATGAGCCAGCTTTGGAGACCTCAAAGCTTGGGTAGCAAACACAACAGTGAATGCTGTTTGCAGTTTTAAAGCAACACTTTCAGACTTAACTCAAAAGAAACACCCAGAAAAAGTTGCAACTGGGCATGCAATGGTGCCACAATATCCATTATTTATAAGTATTTTTTTTTCTATTTAGAAATACACGACTAAAGATTGTGAAGTTTTTGAGGGCCTGAAATGTATTAATGGCATTATAAGTAATTCAAACACGGAAAACTGATTGGACTTGAGAGTATTTTAAGTTATGTTACATGAATTAAAGGACAGTCTTGACAAAAGGCAGAGTGCGCCGTCCATCACTTTGTCTTTGCAATTTTGTGCTTTCATGACTAAACAGAAATGTCTCCTCTAGATGCTCATAAAGCTTTGCATTAATTCCAGACTGTCTCATAAGCATCACAGGGGCTTTTAATAAACCAGACACACCTTTTAAGAATGCTTTTTAAAAGCACCTCATCTATCTTTAGACACTAATGCTGACAGCAGGACAAAGGCATTTGGTATACAGTTAATTACTTAAGACTTGAATGTCATTCCCTTGTCTTTTTTTTTTTTTACTGTGCCTGCAACTGAAAGTATGATACAAACACTGAAAATCAAATTTTGAAGATTTGGCCACTTGATTTTGACTTCTGGGCTTGCATATATCTCTAACAGCTTTCTTTTATGTGCACATCCGATGCTCATGTGCATTTAATCTGAAGAAAAACCTGTTCGTTTTGATTTGGTTGATAAAATTCCACTGTATTTACTTTAACTTCTGTTTATAATAAATGCAGAGTATTTCAGGGCTTATAAAGCTAATCTGGAGTATTATGACAAATCCACTCACATCCAGTTTACATGAAAATCCTCCCCATTCATTGCATTATGATGTAAACACACGCCTAAGCCTTAAGTGCTGAACCCTCGCTGACTTAAACTGACGTCACCTGTGTGATCAGCCTGAGTGTCTGCATGAAAGCTGGTTTAAAAGTTCAACGGCTGAGCGAGGAGCAGGGCAGCACTTTGTGAAATCACAAGCTGGACCGGCCATTTCTGTGATCAGTGCACAAGGATTATTTTAAATGTGCAGCTTCATGGATTGGAGTGATTTTGTTTTAGTCTTGTTGAGCTGAAACAATATATGAGACACATGTGGTATCATGTGTTTGCTGTGTGCTATTATAAATTCACAGAGGCTCTTCACAAAGGCTGTCAGGAGAGGTGTACAGTAAAAAACCGTAGGGAGCTGAGATCAATTTCTGTGCTTTATTTTGTAGGACCTGCAAGAGAGACGCAGTGATAACAGAAAAACCTTGGTATATATCTGTTGGCATATAGACTGCACACTCAACGCTTTCAGGCAGGAGTAATGCAGCCCCCTCTCTGCTCATGAAAGGGTCAGATCCATTAATACACACTTAGATGTTGTGTGGGAAGCAGCATGGCACACAGCTGCCCTGAAAACTGTGAAGAACCATATCTCGTGCTATGTGATCAAGCCAAGCGTAACTCTGATTCTAATGTATTCCTACAACATACCCGGCTACTTTCCATAATCTGGCCACTTAACCTTTTCATTACATGAAACTACGTATATCTGACCTTTTAAAATGACTCTCTGCTCTTCGTAGACACAGAAAGGTTGAAGCAGAGAGCACCAGACAGGTCAGAGGAATCACAAAGGCAAAGGCAATGTTGGTTCTGGTCTTTTTGTGTAATTCAATCAGATAATACTTCCTTTCTATCAAATCTGATATCCTGCTGCACGCAGACGACATACAATACAATCTGACTTTTAGATTACAGTGTTTGGTTTTACAAGTACAGTAAAGAGCAGAAAACATGGGCCTGAATACAACCTGAACTGTTAGGATAATAGCAATGTGTGCTTTCTGCCGGATCATGATATTAAAAGGTACACAGTGTTCTGGGCTACAGAGAGGGATATGAAAGCAGGGACCTTGTTTTGGTGCAACACAGAAAAAAGAATCATGGATGAGGATAACAGAGGGGGAAAACATCTCCCGATAGCCTCTGTTCCTCTTGTGGTCTATTTTTACCTGCACAGAAATAACACCTGCAGTTCTATTAAAAATAATGATAGTTGAATAAAATCCATTTGCTGCAAAGCATAGCAACATTTTTAGTAGCTCAAAATATTTCATGCTTAGCGTATCCAAATGGAGCATCAGTCAGCTGAAAATGAGCAGGGGGAAGGATTTTACAATTACGCATAATCAGTGATAATCACCACATCCACTGGCCAATCAATCCTCAGATTACTGTGTGTCTGGGATCCATACGAGTGACATATAGATAATGCTGAACATCATATTAACCTTTCAGAAACACAAGATTGAATGTCCGTCCGTCAAAAATCGTTTGGATAATAAAATCTCTGGAGATGCTCTCAGTAGAAAGCTGCTGACAGGCTTTTAGAGCCGGTTTCTCTGTAATCTGAAAGACTGTTTTATTGAGACCTGAGGTGGTGATGAGGAGGCAAGGGCAGATAAAATTCAATGATGTTTTTGAGGTAACTGTTAATCAATGCCACAGGGAGAGAAAGTGTTTACTTCGAAGATAGATCTCTTTTCAGGGGTCAAACTCTCGCTCCATTATTACCTGCTTGACTTTACAGCAGAAAACAGGAACAAACATTTTCGACTGCAGTATACTTTTTTTTCTTTTTTTTTTTAAAGTGTACTTGTATAGAAAATAACACACCTGGGTTGATTAATAACCTGCACATGTTGCTGTTGTCAGGCCTAAGTTGTAAACATGAAAAATAAGTCCCCCTTTTTCAGATGAGCTTTTCATTTCACTCTCATGTATCTAGGCTTCGGGACTTGAGTTTGTACAGTATCTTGATTGACATGTTGTTGGTCAGATGTTCTCAGACTGACCTGTCATGTTTCTTTGTGGTGAGAAACAGCAAGATGGATGTTCTGCTGTTCTGGCGTATGGTCTATTTTCTATGACATTGTCACTGTCAAACAAAAGACCCAAGAGTCCATCAATTCAGATCTGACAAATCAATCATTCAAGTATTTCTGAACCTTTGTTACAATATCTGTCACAACACCATATGCAACCCACTAGTTTTAATTTTGACTCCTGTCTCCTCCTGTCTGTGGTTAAATTGATGGGAAGCACTGTTTGCAAACGGCAGTTGCAGATGCAGGGGTGTGCTCTGGAGGGGGGATGAGGTGGGAAAGCCCCCAAACAGACTCTATTTGGTCTCCTAGGATGCCAGAAAAAGACCAAATTGGAACATGACAATCAGCCAGAGCGGACACTTAATGTTTTTG
This sequence comes from Thalassoma bifasciatum, assembly GCA_008086565.1. NCBI lineage: Eukaryota > Metazoa > Chordata > Actinopteri > Labriformes > Labridae > Thalassoma > Thalassoma bifasciatum. The sequence continues at coordinate 610,476 of RPOG01000120.1, forward strand.
ACGATGATTCCACAGACACGAGATCTTACAGAATCTCACATGATCAAATGTGATTTCAGAAGATCATGTTCTGTCAGCAGCAAAAAACAAGGAAAACAATTGTGATAAATACACAAGCTGTTTTTCTTTTTCAGTTTTTCTTATGACTCTGGGAACAGTTTTGCTTGGGAGCTGATGACACCTCCCCATCTGCTCCTCTTATTGGTTTTTGCAAGTATGATTTGAAGATACACAGCTCAGCTCACATGACTCATAGGCCCCCTATAGCCATTTGAACAGAGACTAGAATCCCGCCCCATTCCCGATTTGTCTCAAAACCCCATTTTGGAAACAGACGTCACGGACACTACGTCCATTTATCATACAAGCTAAGGTCTAGACCTGCTAATGTTATTCTATAAACAAAGACAGGACATCAGGGGAAGATGAGCAGTCTGATCTCATCTTAGTCTACCATGGTGAGAGACCTTTGCTTCATTTAGTAAGTTTAGTAACTTCCTTTAACAAACAGACACCTAGAGCAGAACCAGACTCAAGTTAGACAGACATCTGATGAGACTGTTTAATGATTACTATTTCAAATCTGTGCAGCTCTGAAAATATCAGAAGCAGTGAAATAGTCATATTGGCTTCACACACTTGAGGATTGTTTGGACAAATAATAGGACACCCCACTGATCTCTGGGGGAGACAATTTGGGCCTTAAATCTGGCTGATAGTCAGCTTGAGCAGGGGTGCAGATGGACTTGCTGTCTGGGTCGAGCCCCACGTGGTTTCTCCCTCGAGCTGGTGGCCCAGGTTCAGATCCAACCTGAGTGAGACTACCCACTCTTGCCCTGTTTCCTGCACTATCCTCTGTCCTCTCTGAATAAAGTTATAAATAGTCCCAAAAATAACTTTAAAGAGAAGAAAAAACATTTTGTGCACGGCTAACCAAGCAATGGATTGACTATCTTCTGGGTTAGAGGCAGGATATAAGTTTGGCTCATCACATTTGGACTGTTAATCTACCAAAGAATAACCTTCAGTATCTAAAAACAACATAATATAGACTGGACATCATATTGCAATTCCTCAGGTGTCCACTTGAGGCTGGGGTGTGAAGAGACTGCAGGCATATTTCCTGTGTGGTACACATCTGTCTGCAGTTTATTAGCCATGAAAAAGGCTACAGGGTACAGAAACATATATCATATCACCGCTGAATGTGTCAGAGTCTGGGTCAGTGCCTGCCTGTTAAAAATTCTGGACAGCAGTAAAACAAGGAACTGCACCTGAAGGTAATTTTCGACGTACTAAGTCAATGTGACACCAAAGCATTAAAAATGTCCATTGAGATGAAAGGTTAAGATGTCTTTCTGTCAGATACACAGATATCTTATGAGTCAGAAGAGGCACTTACAAGACATCTGTTTAAATACAGCTCAGTGCAATCAGTCAAACCACTACACACAAAGATATGAGTCATTCTACAACATGCTAGCTACATTGTCAGCTCTCCTCCTGCTGATCAAGGGTAACCAGCTGAAAAGGTGACTTACAGAGAAAATAGGAGAAAATTGGACACTTGGAAGACTCAGCTTCGAGTGTCTTTGCTACCCTCTGTGGTACAAATTTAATCCTGGGCTGAAACCAGTTTCAAGCAGCTGGTGATCAATCATCACTGATCATATGTTGTGGGGTGTGAGTCGAGACTCCTGCAGAGGAGCTGGCCGCAGCATGGAGGTGTGACGTGTTGGGTAGAAAGAATATTAGGTTCTCGGCTTATAGGTTAAATAAATCGTTCAGGTCAGGTATGACTGTGGTTGTTTATATTTTCAATAGGGCCCTTTTTTCTACATTACTTTGCACTCTCAAAAACTTGGTTTGAACCATTTTAATGTCCCAAAAGTTCAAATTAAAGAGCAGCAGTATGTTATTTCTCAGTGGAGCTTTTCTCTGCTGAAACTTTTAGCGCAGTATCAACACATCACCCTTCTCTTGTGTCTTTGGCAGTCGGTGTGTCTTTGTTTGTACCTGCTTGAGCCCAAATAAGAGCTATGAGACCTGTGTTTTATGGTGTTGGTATTTTCTCTTCCTTTAAATTTTAGATGTGTGCTTTTTAGAATGCATTTACTGGATGTTTTTGCACCCATGTGGATGGTTAATATTGTTTTTGTTCTCCTGTAAAGTACCCTGAGTTCACCTGTGGAAGTGGCTATTCACGCCCTAAGTGAAGTCCAGATAAAAAATCATAACTGTGAAAGTTATTGACCCTGAGAAGTTGCACATTTGGTGAGGCAAGGTGTTTTTGGCTGCATTTCTGTTACATGAAACTTCACAACGTTTGTTCCTCTACAAACTGGCCCCAAACTTTCTGCTTGTTTGTGATTTTTCAGGCCTTTCTCTGTGCTGCTAACACCTCTCTTCATACATGGACAGAAGGAGGCAGGTATTCAACCACCAACCCCTACATCATCAGATCAGCAGCTTTTTCTCCTCCTGAGTTGTTTTTGAAAAGTCATAATGACTATAAGGAAGAACTGTGTTTGCTTTCCATTAATAAGGATTCATCATCACTGTGAGATACACAAACCTTTTCCTGACAAATCAAGCTTGTATATCTTTTATTAAGTTATAAATAGAGAAGCAATAAAATTAATCTTCCTCTGCCATCCTCCCTGCCAAGGCTGCACCTCCTGTATTGATCTGCAGCCCTCAAGCTGCACACCTCAGTGCATTTATGAAATCAATGCCCCGACTTTCTTGCCAAATCCTGCGCAGATAAAGTCTGCAGGTGTGACAAAACAAACATCGCACATGGCCGCTAGTGCTGGGTGCCCAGTTGAATCAGAGAGCGCTGCTAAGATAGAGACGGACTCCAGCATGCAGGAGCATGCTGAGTTAAGCCCTGTATACAAAAACACAGCACAAACCACTGACTACAGGAGCCTGGAGGGACACAAAGTGAAAATAAACACACGCTGATTTCAAAAACACAGTAAGACGTATACAACCCTTTTTTCCCTCTTTTCAAATAAATGTAAATTCCTCTCAGTCAACATGGGATTTATTTTATCTGTTAGGACAAACGAACAGCAGTGAGTGCAAAAACACCAGCAAGACTTCATACATTTGTTTAGTGTGACAAAGAATACTCTGTTAGAGAATATGAAACTTTGATGCTTCAGAAAAAACTCTAAGTGTAAGGTTTAGATATATTTCAGATGTTCTAAGATGATTCTTTTCAACCACATAAGTAAAAATACAAACCTGGCCCATCAAAAAGAACATGAAGTTTCATTTCTTTCTAGAAATAAAGAGCACAGATGAAAATGTCTGCAGTGTTTATCTCTGAGCTACAGTCAAATACCCGGTCCAGGACTGTAAATGGCTTCAGTATCTGTGCTAAATGTGAATGTGAGTCTATGCAGCAGCCTTTACAAACAGCCTCCACTCTGCCCTGAATGTAGAGTGAAATTATACTCTGTTCAACTGTCAACCTGTGCGAAGTGTAAGTGTTTGTTCATAAATGAAACCAAATACACTACCAGACAGAGATGCTTATAGCTGAAGGTGTAGCTTTCCAAGTGTACCAGCACAAACCTGCAGAGTTATCTACATAATAGAAAAAAACATCAGTCTGTGTTCTATTATTTCAAGAAAAAACTAACAAGTGCTCCTTCTCTTCCCGCTGTAAACCTTCACAACAGCTTGTATCGATTAATTTGACAGTGGAAGTCTATTACACAGCTAAAGTCCTTGGGTTATGGCTAATACACCATTGGTCAAGTTCTCTATAAAAGAAGACAGTCTACTGCAAGGGCCAGAGGTGTGAGATAGAAGGAGTTCATTTCTAAAATGAATTTTAGACTCAAGGTTAGGCATCAAAGACACAAATGCAAAATTTGTTTAAAACCTTAATTCAAAGCCTGGGATCTGTACACAGCATCTGAACTGAAAAACCTCTAATCTCATGCAGAGTTGAAATTTGAATTAGAACTTAGAAGAGGAGCAACTAGAGACCTTGAGATTATCACAATTAAAATTCAGAAGTAAGGAATAATGCTGTGTTAAAGCTAGTGTTACACTTTAGTTATTCAGTCATTCAGTTATTTACAGGAGGCTTGAAGTTAAGCCTAATATAGTATAATGAAGACACCTAATTTCAAGATATTATGTGCAAAAAGTTTAGGTTGAAATGCTCCTTATACGTAGAAATAAATGAGCAGAGTCAATTGTACTCACTTCAATGGTGGATACTTTAAATGATGTGACATACCTTATATTTTTCAGTTGTAAATGGCTCATCCCACCAGTAATTCAAAATTTGACCAGAAATTTGACTTTTACTTAATCTAAGATTTGAGTTTTTTGCAGTGTAGACACTCCACATAAAGCCCTCTCACTGTTGCACAAGTGAAACGTGTGAATTTACTGTAAAGATGCATAGATTATTGACATTGAGAGTGCAAATTTCTGTCCCCTTGCGATAACCAATTAGGAAGGAGATCCTCCGATGACGTATGGCTGAACAGGCTAGCAGCGCTTTATTCATGTGTAAAGTATCAGACACATGGATTAAATCTCTGTGTAGCTTCTGTGAACTCTGTGACACTTCCTGTTTTGATGTGAACAGGAATAAAAAGGCGCTAGTTTTGAAGAAAGTGAGTAAGGAGATAGAATAATCTAGTCAGAAGGGACAAGCTCTGTCCGTCATTTTTCAGCTACGGTTGGACAAGATCTTGAGAAATCCACAAAAATTAGATAACTCATCACATTTGGTGTGAGTATAACATGACTGATCTGTCGTTATAATTTGTCACTTTTGGGTAAAAGGTTAAAAAAACTGAACTTGAGCTGAACTTGAATGTTATAAGATATCAGGTCTAAAAATTTAACAGACAGACTCTGTACCATTCTATTTTTTGCAGTGCAAACCATCAACCATAACTCCCCTGAGCATGTAGCACAATGAAACACTGGAAGCATATCTATCAATCTTTACAGATAGCACAAAAAAAGCAAACAAGTACATGTTCAAGAATCAATAACTAATTTTTTCCCTTATCTTAGAGCCCGAAAGGTCAAAGGTTATCAGGCACTCAGCTTAGCACTCTTCTTCTTTTCCATTTCCACTCCTCCATCCATTTCCACCCCTCTATTCATTTCCACTCCTCCACTTGGTGAAGGGACTTAGCACCATTTAGCAGCTCTGAAGATCTTCACGGTTGATGTGAACGATTATGTGTGAGACAAAAAAATTTAGAGTTGATGAAGTTGGATACAGGACATTTTTCTAAATAACTTATTCCCAAGATTGATTAGGAGGTCAAATGTAGAAAGTAATGTAAAACATGTTGAGTTGCTGAGGCGAAGCCTGTGGGAGGTCATTAGTAGTCTGATGCAGGTATATTAGATCTGACAGCTGGTCCTGCTCAGACTAATTTCTCAAATTTGGCTGCTGAAGTGCTGCATACAAAGCAGAAAGAGGACTTATGTGTGCTCTTATCATATCTTACCGATAAATCCATGACAGAAATTCCAGCACAGCAATTCAACACCACTTGCATGCTTTATCCACTAGAGAGCAGTGATAAGCTGATAATTTTCAAGTGTTTGGTAAGGCAGTTACCTCTGGAATGGGTCCCATTTTTATTTCCAAGCAGGCAGCACAGAAGTGACTTTAAACGTCCCAGAAATAATATTGAAGAGTTTTAATATAAGCACCTAAATGGATTTTACGCATGACGCAACCTCAAACAACAGAAATGAGATTATCTACTAATTTTAGTCATGTGAGTCACGTCTAAAAAGTCATTAAGGTGCAGAGGAGGGACATCAGCATCTCAACCAGCACTGCATAATGTCTGAAATTACATTCAGTGTGGATAAAACGGGACAAAACTGCAGCTTTTTCTTGGTCCCTGTGGAGTATCTTAAATGATATTCTATTGTATGTGCAAAATCAACATTAATTAGCTTAATTTGGCATACTAAGCTCCTGAAAGACAGCAAATATAGAAACAAATGGCTAAATATACAAATATCCAAATATTTATTGGTGGTTTCATGTGGTTATATTTTATTCTCGTACTGTTGACATTTCAGACGTATCACTTTGATGTGCACCTGCACAATACAGGGAATCTCTTTACCAACTCACCGAAGCAGGAGTTGATGAAGCCGTACCAGCTGCAGCCGCTGCGCCCCAGCAGCCACCTCCCGCGGATACTGGAGGCGAAGCTCAGCGTGGTGCCGAACAAACACACCAGCATGTCGCTCACACTGATGTTCAGCAGCAGCATGTTCACCGGCGTCCGCAGCTTCTTGAATTTGCAAAACAGCAGCAGCACGATAAAGTTGTTGAGGAAGCCGAAAGTCATGATAAAGCCCAGCACCACGGACAGCGCCACGAAGCCTGCGGGGGACAGCTTCCCCCTGCCCGCAGGCACGTCCTCCAGGTCCTGGTCATCGCTCAGGTTGAAGCTGTGATTCAGACCAGCCTGACCAGAAAACATCCTGCTGTCCATTCATCGGAGCTCGTCTTCACTCTGACGCCGCTGTTGCTGGTTGCTTTTTTTCACTTTGCTAACCTGAAAAGTTTATTAATCTCGGGTTCACTTTGTCTCCATACTTTTTTTCCTCTGGGAGATCAGATCATCGCACTTCATATTTTTTTTAAGAGGCATATCCACTGATACTCAGAGCGTTAAACTGGACACCCAGAGACACGATACTGACGCAATAGGCTAAAAATACACTTGGTCCAGAAATTGCCACCTGTTACCTGAACACACGTCCACTTTTCACAAATCAGCGCATTTCAGCTTCTTTTTACGCACGGGTTTCTTAAACAAACTGTCTCCAATCTGCACATGCTGAACAAGGATCTACCTTTCTTTCATGCTCTGTTCTTTTTATGCTTAAAAAGTCTTTCATGTAGAAGTTTCCACTTTAGAAATCATTGTAATCCGCACTCACAGTGGGCACTCCGGCTACGTGGGCGTTGCAGAGCAAAGTGCGCGCTGCTCAGACATCCAGCGTATTTTAAAGCCGACTCTTACGTCACAAGACACATAGACAACAGGGGCCATGAGCTGTATGTGTGTGTGTGTGTGTGTGTGTGTGTGTGTGTGCGTGCGCGTGCGCGCGCTCGGTCCCATAATTCACGTCTATGTTCCTTTTTTCCGCTCATTTTTTTTCTATTTCTAACAGCAGGATGATTATTTGACAGACAAATGTTAATTTTCTTTTATTATAGACCTGCTGGGAGGGTCATCACAGCATATTAACGATCCAGACCAGAGGTGCGCGGGTTACTTTGCCATAGGGCCCCTGAAATGACAAGAGGCCAGCTGGGGCTGGGTGCATAAAAAAGAAAAGAAAAAAAAAAGACATGTTTACAACTGACTTGAAGGGACTCATTTTCATCTCTATCTAAGGCAAGAGTTTTTTTTTTTTTTAATAACATCCAAGTGTCTCATTTTCTAAGCTCAACACTTCATAGAATAGATGCACACCAGTGAGACGACTTGTCCACAGGTACAGTGTACTAGCCAGCTCACTGAGGCTTTATACTTTGTGCAGGAGCATCATAATGTTTTCATTCTTTCCTTTGGTTTTCTGCTGTTTTGTGGAGATCTTATGCAACATGAGTCATGTGCAGTGAGTGTCATTCAGAGACCATCTTCCCCTGGGTACAATAAAGCAAAACATTGAATCAGATTATATCCTATGGAACTGTATCATCATTTCATAACATATTAGATTATGTCATATACTATTAGATAAAATGGAATGGTATCATATACAAGCAGCAAACTCCTCCAATGAGAAATGAAACCAATGCAGCACCAAACACTGCAGTTCATTCGCTGTCCACTACAGTCTGGCCCCAAAAATACCGTAAACCACATACACACATGTTCAAAAAGCAGATTTTCTTTTTTTTGTTTAAACCAGGATTTCAAAAAAAAATTGCCTGGGGTATCTCAATTCTCTATCTAACAGGCACAGATGCAACTTGCCTGTTAGGCAGGCAGGCATGACTTCTATTCAAAAGGTCTTCCACTCAGAGGTCCCGTCAGTCAGAGGGCGCATTGGTCAGAAAATCAGAAGGCCTGTTAGTCAGCAGGGCCTTTACTCAGAAGGTCTGTTTGTCATAAAGCCCTTTCAGAAAATTAATCTGGATACTAGACCATCAATTACATCCACACTATTTTTCTGACTCATGAACCTACTGATTTTGTGACTATCTACCGTTCTGAAGACAGAAGGTATCTGGATTTTCATTGAGGCACAGGATGAAGATAGGTTCAAAACTCTGTATCAGAAACACATTATGTCTGAGGGACTCTGACTTTGTATTACACAGCACATGAATGAATAGTTTAGTCACGTATTGTGCCAATTTGAATCATATTTAGTCATAGTGGACTCATTAATACAGTATCTTTTTGTATACCTTAAAACGTACAGATATAATCAGGTTGTGCCATGACTGAATTTGTTGTTTTAGTTGACAATGGAGTCAGATGGCTGAGATAACACTAACCTGGTTTACTTGTCTACAGTAATATTCTCAGGCCCTTCTTCATCTTAAAATTCTGGTCAACAGGGAACATCCGGAAATAAGGTCGGATGTTTTTATCACACATCTGTCTCATCTTCTCTTGCCCTGAGGACAGCATATGTGTGTCGGCAGATGCTCTCAGAAATTCAGAGTCACTGCTCCAGAAGAGACCCCCAGATAGGCTCATCTGCAACTTCTCACGCAGAAGCTAAGAGACTTTGCTGAACATTTACTCACTGAAACACTCACAAACCTGCATGTCAGAAAATTTCTGGCAAAGTTGCTGAAGTAGTCATGCACTGGCCAATGTGTATTATCCATCATATGAAATACTATCTGTGAGCTAAAGCACAATCTCAGTGAAAGAAAGAAAAAGAGGAAAGTTGACTGTTCTGAAGGGACATAATGATTCCTTTCAAAAATCATTTCCAATTTTTACAATCACGATCCTCCCTGCACTGACAGTGACCTCTAGAGAAGAACAGACGTCTTCATATTTTGGATCCGACTGATGTCACAATTCGATTAGACTATTCTTCCCCAGACTGTGGTTTGATAAAAACCCAAAAGGTAAAAATAACCTTGCGAAATGCCACATAAAGTAATGCTTACACAAGCTTTGGCTTCTAAAAAGGTTACTTTCAGTTAATAACATAAGAAATAATGTTCTAAAGAATCCATCCCTCTGCCAGTCTGTCTGCTTTTTAAACAGTGCTTTGTAACTATTGACTCTTTCTTAATTTGTTTTGGCACAGCATGTGGAGAGAAAACAACATGAGTCTCATATGATAAAACCAACCTGACTTTTGATGCGCCCCACCCAGTACATCCAATATTATTCCCGACATGCAGCCAACAGGCTGAAAAATGTCCCCATAGATTGACTTTGATGAAAAGTGGGTGGTCGGGCTAAAAATAGCCCCGTGTTAGATAAAAAGGGTTTCTGTTGGTGTGGGCATGGTGCGAGTAATGGTGTGAGGGTGAAACACACAGCCCTGACTGAGTCAAGAGTTTTTAGTTTTATCAGAAGCCAACACACAGCAGAGCGGACGATTATACCACCAGGTCCACATGTTGAAAATGTTCTGTTTCAAAGAACTATTAAAAATACTGCTTTTATGGGTTATTGTGGGGGAGAGGGAAAGGTCTGGGGGAAAGTAAGATGATGTAGAAGGACAGGGACTCTGTGAAAAGAAACACTGACAAGATTTAAAAATATTTGATGTTTTCTTTGATATGTGTGAGCTATTGATTTATGCAAGGAGGCCACAAATTAGCAAGAAAAGAAAATAATTAATGCATGACTTCATTATCTAAAGAGAAAAAAATCTGGATACCTGAGCTATACTCCTCAGTCTGCCCCTGTTTACCTTTAGTTATTGTGATGTGGCGTCCTCAATCTGCTCTTCAATCTGCACACACATGACTGTAGTGGTTGGTTGCTTTGTCAACAATGATGAGCAGATGTACACAGCGGTACCAGGCAAACAACTTGTTCCAGAACGGCAGAAAAATCAAGAAGCCATGACTATTAGGATTCATTGAACTACTCCTGTATTTCTATGTTGCTAAGTTTATACGGCTTTGGGTGTTTTATTGCACAGCCTTGTGGAACAGTTGCCACGTTTCACTGCTCATCTGTACGAGCATAAGACAAATGAAGCTGTCAGGACGTTTCATTGCTCATCGACTCCGTTCATTGTGCTCATTCCTTCACACATGCACACTCTTTTAGATCTACCAATATTTGCGGTCACATCTATCCAATAGCACAACAACACACCCTCATTGTTACCCTGTCATTTTTCTGCTGTCTGTTCAAACATGGCTCTCCCTTTTTTCAGTTCATTCATGCATTTGCATGCCACTGATCCCCATCACCATCCAGACTTTGAGGCTTCATCAGTTTTAGGCAGTATCTTTAGGAATCTCGCCATCGCTGCCCAGTCTTTGCAGTTCTTCAGCTTCATCAGCCTGCAATGATTTCCTCAGCTGATGATTGCAATCATCTCTCCATCATCGCTCAGCTATGGTCAGCTCCATTATCTCATCAGCAAACACCTCCCCCACCAGAGCCTCCACGAGGATGTGGATTTGCTGCTGGTTTGGACAGATGGCCTTTGATCACTCCTCTTTCCCACAGCGCCAAAGAGACCCTAGTATTAGATCAATACTGCACAGTCTTTTTAAAATAGATAATTATCTTTAATTTATTGAATCTTGACTTGAAATCATTCTTGACTTGACATTTCACACGTCAGCCAATCCTCAACACCCCGCAGTGCAGTGAACAGTAAAATGTGTCCTTTATGACTTGTTATCTTACTTCTTTGCCTTCTACCTCACAAAACTTTAGCCTCTAGCTCTCGTTTCTGTCTCTTTTTTAGTGAAATGCAGCAGATGCCTCTGGGGAGGAGCTGTCCAAAAGTGTGTGACATTGGCCTTAAATCCACACTTCATTGCTTCTCTTGCCTTTAGGCGTGTTGACACCACCTTGTTTATCCAGTAAGTTAAGTCAGAATCTGTTCAGTTATTCATTTTCCTATTTGATCTTAAAATCCAAGCCTGCATTTAAGACACATCACCCTCTTTTGGAGAGATATCATGGATATACTAGAGTCTCTGTTACAGACTGACGCAGAAACAATTCTATTCATTCTATTCCTATATGGAAGTTGGTCCGTGGTTCTCATGAAACACAGTTCTTCAAAACTTCTTGTTCACATTTTAGATTTCCATTTTCTAAAGCACAGATGACAGAAGTTAAGATTCCTCTACAGCAAGATTTCCATAAACTCTTAATAGTGTTTCATAGAAAGCTGGCACATTTTTCCACACTAACTTTGCTCATGATATATACAAAGCTGCTCATGATTAATGCTTTTTAACCCAAATGTTGACAAAGGTGTGAGCTGCTGATAACTTGAAAAAAACCCAAAAACCTTTGCCCCTGAACTTCCTCTTTGAAGAAACCGTATCAGGCAATTTAAAGCAGGTTACCGGTGCAGCCAGTATCCTCAATAGCCATCAGCTTTTGACTGACTTTTAAATGGCTCGGAAGATAAACAACTAATGTATTAAGCAGTTGGAATTGGAATCCAAACACAGTTTAATAGATTGGCAAAGAAACACAGCCTGCCTTAATCACTTTGCTTGTGGCCTTCAGGCACATGAATAAACTCTTTAAGTGTCTAAAACTAAGAACACATTTAAACACACTGGTGTCTGTAATGCTTTGCAGAAAAGTTTGAAGGAAGCCGTTTACTGGCTTAAAGGTTTATTTTTTTATCTTGCATTATCAGATAAAAATTCTTTTGGAACATTGAAAAAGTTACACCTCAATTGCAGTGACTATCTTGCCTTGTCTTGTAACAAATCATATTGGTAGGTTAGTTGCATCATAACTCTGCATAACACAACATTGTGTAGTGTAACAAAATGTTAAGTAATGTTGCATATCGTAACATAATGTTTTAAAGAGTAATTTTACAAAATGCAATATAACAGCGGAATGTTGTGAAATGTTATGGAACAAAATTTTAAGTGTGGAAACATTGTAACTTGTAATGTGGCAAATTGTATCAGAGTATAAAAAATTGTAACACATTGTAACATAGCATACCAAAGCATAATATACCATAGTTCATTGCATAATACATCATAACATAATGTATGCAGCTACAGTCTTCTTTGCACTGCTAGTTTGTTTTTGTAAAAAGCTGCACCTCAAAGCAAAGTTCAAAATTAAAAGGTTTTACCATTGTCTGCCTGACATTCATAACATTCACAATCTAAAAAGCTGACTCTTAACAAGCTTGTTTAATTTCCCTAATCGATTGAAAACCTAATCTCCACAGCTCCAACCTCAGGGACAAATTCCTCTCTGAAAATCAAACTCCCTCTGTTTGGAATTCATGGTTTCCTGGCCAAATAAATGAATAAAGAGCTCCCAGGTGGGATTGAGCCTGATTTGAGGAGAAATGTCTATGAAGATTCTTCACACAAAGCAGCCTGTGGTCTGGAAGATGAAATATTTAGTAGCCAATTTCATCTCTCCCAACTAGGCAGTGTGCAGTGCATCCAAACTTAAGCGGATGTTACATTGCCAGGCATGGACTGTACTGCTTATGAGCAGTGACTCTCAAATTGAATTTTGAGCTCACAGTGATGGGACGGTTCATCACAGGACATTAAGTGAGACTTTTGACCTTCCATGGAGTGGAAACGTATCACTATTAGTTGAAACAAACAAAAACAAAAAATGTCAAACTGAAAAAATCAGGAGATAACGGTTACATGACAGCAATAGATCCAGGCTTGTATCTACTTTATGCTTGTTTCACTGCTACTTCTTCTGTAATTATTCACATGTGACGCAACAATGCAACACAATGTGTAATTCATATCATTTCGGCTTTCCACAATTCAGTCTTCAGTTTATTTGAGGAGAGGGAAGAGAAACATTTGTTTTCGTATCTAAAAAGCTGAATGAATGATGTTCTACCCCTGATCACTCACCTGACGCTCTGCAATTCAGTCGCCGATTCAATTTTTACTGTCAGTGATGCAGCACAGCCAAGAAACTACGAGACAGAAGCTCCGTGTTGGCCGTTTTCATGCCAATCCCCAACTATTAACAGCTGTCAGATGGTCTATTACCAAACACTGCCCCTGGCAGATGGGATGTTCTAGAAATCATCTCTAAGGGATTAATCAGCCAATGATAAATGCAAATCCAAATATGCCAACAAACAAGACAAAGCAGGGATGCTGTAACGCTGCCTCATAATTGTTCCTACTGAAATGAAAATGTGTCTCTCCTCCTCTGACGTTTCAGTTTCATCACAGCTCTGAGGAAGATTTATTTTTTTTATCAAAGGAGCAACTTGTGAGTAAATTTACAGGTACAATCAGGTTCTTGATTGCCTCTATTAATTTTGGTCACTCTCAGTTAATGGAAAAATAACTTTTAGATTGGAAAGAAACAGTTGTCACTGACAACCTGCAAAGGATAAAAAATCCATTTGTCTTTTTCTGGATGATGGTAATTAAGTTTGGAAAGATGAGTTTGAAGTCAGTGCCACAGGGAAAACTTATTTTGTGATCTTTCATTTCTCCAACGCTGGACACCTGAAGTATCCCCAGCTATGTGCGAGCAGGACTTTCTGCATAATAACCTTCACTTAAGAACAAGAGAGTCATGAGTTGCATGCCTCAAAGAATCCAGAGAGCTCTCTGTACAAAAGGTTGAAAAGGTCTCAAACAAAGACAGGATTACTGTGAGCTTTGGGCCCCGGGGCATCATCCCATGTTAAACAGACATGGCTATGTAGTAGAAATCACAGAATGAGTGCAAGTTCACTTCCAAAAACCATTATCTGTGGATATGATTTGATGCTACATGTACATGTGTGGCTTAAATCTGCACCATGTTTGCAAATATACGCTACATAGAACTGATCAAACCAACATGGCTTCAGCGTATGGAGCATAAATGGCCTGCACATCATTACAGTGACATCACAGCATGTGATTGAGATGTGATCCATTCGGACTCTTGTCTACTTTCATCTGATTCATGGTTGTAATAACACAAAACAAAGATTTCTCAGACAACAGAGGCAATGCAACCAGCATCTGTGAATGTGGCCCCTGCAGGGTTATAAAGCTTATGAAGAAGAGCAGAAACAAACCTGTCTGGATTGGATATTTTGTTTATAAAGATTATAATGTGAAGCTTTTCTTTCAAATGTAATTCTGTTTTGACAGTTCTTTGATTTTCAAGTGTAATGTTCTACTCACTGTGACCTAAAATTAAACCTAGAGTGGTTGTTTGGTGTTTATTTTAATGTGATCAAAAGTTATGTTATTCTGGTCCCTATGTAGGTGTCAGATGCAAAGAGTAACTCTTTAATACAACAGAAATGCCTCACTTTTAAAGTAAATGTTACAGAAGCATAATGATGACTGTTCAAGTGCATAATTGACTCATCTATGTTTAATCTTTCATGTGTTGTACACTCTGCATAAATACAAGAAACAAAGCAAGGAGTATGTGCTGCTGACCACACAGTGACCTTCAACTAAGAGACAGGATTATAAACACAAATTTTTATCTATCAATCCATAGCCTAGCTGAGCCTAAGTTGAGCTTTCAGTGCAAAGTAAGCAAACGCAGCAGCAAAGCGACATGAAGTCTATGAGAGAGAAAGTCACCCTCTCGAGGGCTTTGGTCTTCCCCCCATCTGTGTCAACTCTTGGCAGTGCACTCTGAAATCTCTAAACTGAGATAACATCAGTAACTTTTATCCTCCCATAGGAACCATTATTAGCAGCTGAGTTATTAATAACTCCATGTAAGATTTTCTCAGTTTGTTTGAGACATTTCTTCCAAGCTTCAAACAAACCAACATAAATAGAAGAGATTTTCTTGGGCTACTTTTAAGATAGGAATAACTCATTTGGCTGCTCTGACTCAAAATTAAGAATATAAATAAGGATAGAGAAGAAGTTGTCCGTCTTTTTCCAGCCAGTGTACTTTGTAAATTATCATAATGTTTGAATACTTGATGTCCTTGAGAAAAAGAGTCAATATTGGGGTTATATATTGGTTTGTGTTGGTAAATTAACAGATGATGCATCTTCAATCAGGAGGGAATTGAACTGGCCGATTATTTACACAGTATGCCTGGTTTGAAGCTGTTTTGATTATTCACATGTTTGTTTTATACTGTGCTTTCCACAATCAGATATCAGAAGAGTGTGGGTCAACATTAGAACTAGATTCTTCTCCTGGCATATAAAGATTATATTATTCTCTGACTGGAAACTTCACATGACTAAAACAAGAATCAGGTGTAAAAAGAGGCCGGAGAATGATAAAACTGTAACAAAACTCCCTGTATATATTTTCTGGGTCCATGCTCGTTTAGTATTTCTCATAATGTCCAATATTTTATGGAGTCTTTTTGAACATTTGAAAGGCCAACAAATCAAAACAAAAACATTGCTCTTGAGGCAAATAGTATTTTGAGTATGAACAGAGAGCCATCCCCAGACAGTAATTAAAAGTGAAATCCTGCTCAATAGCTCATTAGTGCAGCTGAAGATGCTGTCAATCTCCTTGGTAAACATAAAAAACTCATTTCTGAGGTTCAGGGTTGTTTGTGTGCAATAATGTGGAGATATGAAAACATTAAAGAAAACAATTTTCCAACCCTCTCATCCTTGTTATCTTCAGAGGTTGCGTGAGGGAGAATTACTTTGGATGAGGCCTTGGATCCATATTGTCTGCTCAGGGCGTATTTGCAAATGCTTATGACCTTCAGGGCTAATTATGGATCTGTAAATAACAACAAGGATGTTACTCTGCACTGACAGGATACTGCATATGAACAAACTTTCCTCTTCATGTAAACATATGCTGAGCTGCTTCTACTGAAGCCTTTCTTGTGTTGTTGTGTGCTTTTAATATATCCGTCACCCCTCCTATTATTTAGACTCGTTCTTTCTTTGCATATTCTTGTTCTGTAATTACTGATATTTTGTAAAGTTCAGATCATGGAAAAATAACTTTTTTTGCTATTTATTTTTCAAGTTGCCCACCAAATGGCACTGAAAGTCATATGTGCTGTACCGTCATAATCTTGATACTTTTTTTTTTTTTAAACAAAAATATCCATCTCTCTAACTGTCTTTCTTATTTTAAAACCTTTGTGGTATGCTGGGGTCCTCTTTTTTTGGTTTTTAGTAAATGGTCACCCTTGACAAAAGCATTTCTTTAAGGTGAGCTTCCACAGTCTTGCTTACTTGCAGCTGCATCCCTCTGGTTTTTGAAGGGAATACACTACATTTAACTTGTGCACAGCGCCAAACAGGCCACAGTGGTGAAAGAGGGAAACCAGCATTTTAACGCTAAAAGCTCCACGGAATGTTCCGTAGGGTTGAATGAATGAACCTTTGTGTTCATACTGAAAATGAACCACTGTGTACTCTGACAACGTTGCAAAAGCCCACTTAATATTTTGTTAGATTATCTTATAGTGGATTTAAGTCCAACAGCTACAGTTAGTTGCGCGTATGGTCATAAAACAATAAGATTGTGAAAGTTTTAAAATCAGCCGAGCGTCACTGGGTCTGCAGGAAAAACCAGGCTGATGAGTCGCGCACAGACCAATCGCTCTGCTGCTGTTCCTTCGGCCCAAATGAGAGGATCAAACTCCGTCATGTTTACTTTTGCGCTCCTGGACAGCTGTCTAATGTTCCTCAGTCTCACCTGGATATAAGCTCTGGGCACCACCCGGGTCTGCTCTTCACCTGGTGGCGTCTGTTACAGTTGTGAAAACAGGCTGGAGGTTTATTCGCTGGCTCTGTGCTAATGTGATGCTAAATGCTAACCATGATACTGGGCGCTTTTCTCTGAGATAACCGTTCGTGCTACAAAGTACTGTCACTGCCACTGCTTCACTTTATGGCTCTGTCGGGGGAAAATGTGGCTCATGTTTAAGTTTCTGTGGAGTTATGAATGTAGACACTCAACAGTGTGGGCTACCTGGTGCTCATAGATACCTGTGTGTTCCCTGTTAGCCACGTACACTGCTCCTGCTAGGTGTTGACGTAGCAGCTAGTTTCCTCTTTAAGTGAATGACAGGTGCTAAGTTATTGAAGGATTGCCCAATAAACCTGATATCGTCCTGAAAACTGTGCCAGCCGAGGACATGATGGACTGTGACTCATTGTCGCACAGCCGGACCTGAAAGTGGGGCTCATAGGTTTCCAGGTCCTGTTGGATTGATCGGATGATGAAGCGGATCATCTGGCTGATATCAGGATTAAACAGAAGAATGATGAAGCTGCTTTTTGCCCTCGCTTTGATCGCCTACATTGCCTGTAAGTACCACATTAATTGTTAACTGTCACACAGTAACACGGGTTTCAGCAGACATCATTGTTTGCAGGGGCGTAGCTATCATTTCAGAAGTGAGGGGGGCAGATTGTAAAACAGGATTTCTTAGGTAGACAGTGTTATTTCTTTTTACAGAAACCATTCTTTTCTTTCATTATGATTATTTTCCTATGTGTACTTTCATGATGTAACTGACATATTACTGCTGGAATGCCAAACCTGCTCCCATAGAGTTTTTTTTCAGTGATATCCTTGACAATTTTGTGTCTTTTACAAGTGTTGTTTAGTAGTCTCCTTAAGAACTAATGACCCTTCAGCTCCTGTTTAAGTTGTCCCCTTGCTTCTGATGAAAAAAAGGACAGGGATGAAGGGCAGAGCAATCTTAGAAAAAAGATCTACTTGTAATTTTTCTGGCAGACACTGCGATTTCAATTTGATTCACAATTTTCTTAAAACCAAGCGTCAGTTAAGTATCCATCATCCACAGTAACATTTACAAACGAGACAGAAAATTACATCATACCATCAAAACATGAGAGGCTGTTACTCTAATGCAAGGATGAAAACTGAGGGTAAATACTGTTTTCAAATGCATGTATTGACAAAAAACATGCATGTACATTCTTTAAAGTCCTTGACCAATAGCAGTAACAACCAAAGTACAAAACGCTATCTATGGCTCTTTACTTTTAAAAAACAATATAGAGCAAAATATTTTAATCGTGTTAAGTTAAAAAAGATAAACAAAATACAGAAAAACCCAAACAAAGCTAAATAATCAATTTAAAAAAAGAAGTCAACAATCCTAACAAGAAAAGGATCTTGCCCAACAGTCTTTATAAAACAGCTGACACAACAGATCCTGGGTCAGTAAGGAGCACAGCAAAAAAAAACATCGCAGTTTTGGAGATCACATGATCATACCATCATGATGTCTGAAATTGTGATTTCCATCAGAAAAGGATAAATCATTCAGCCCTGTAAGGGAGTCTGCCTTATGAGATGACAAATAAAAAGCAAGCAAATGCGCTCAATTTACATGGCTGGTTAAAATGAATATACTGTATAGAAAGTACAAGGGAAATAGGGGTAACATTAGGATAGGTTTCATAAAATGTGCACTGTTAGGCTGGTCAGATGGGATGATAAAACCATCATTCATCATTTAAGTAAAGTTTTGCAGAGGCAGCCAGACTCAAGAAAGAGGATATGGAGAAGTGGCTCCTGTTCTTTGTCTTTTATACAAGGATAAACTCAAGGAGATTTACTTCTGTATGTTCTTTTGTTTGTTCTTCTGGAATAAAATATTTCCAAGTGGCAATCCCTTTATATGTGCAATAATTACATTTTTGTGATTACTTTAAGGACATTGAATATATTAACAATGAAACATGGATTTCCCAGTGATAGTTCACAACCACTGTGCTTTTCATTTCTTGTTGTTTCAGTCGTACTGACTCAGTGAAACAAATGACTTGTTTTGAGCTTAGACTCGTTGTACTGGCAGAGATATTAGTTTGCCTGCGGTGCCAAACATTGTGGCCTTGGGGGTTGTTGGGGGTGCATAATAAACATGATGTCTATAAAAACCCATGATGTATTCTTTATGATCTTCAGGTGATACAACTGAGCTTCACAACAGTTCATGTTGATGCAAACTTAAGAAACTTATTTCTAATGAGTCATAGCCAAAATGGGTCCTTTAAAGAGTTTCCATTGGTTTGTTTATTCAACTCTTCACTGAGGGATTGTTTTGTCTAGAAATGCTTTGTTAGGTTGAGCTGACATTTTAATTGTCACGCACAGTGTCGCTGACAAGTGAATTTGATTCAGGGCTGTTGTGAACAATGCCTCTGCATAGTTTGGGACATTTGTAACACCAGCTGACGTCAAATACTTGACTATGTCATCATTGTATTTCCTACTATTGTTGGATTTTATTCACAATTTTTTTTTTTTTATTACTTTTATTGATAATGAAATGAAATGTTTTCTTCCTTAACCATCAACTTTACCCTTTTGAATATAGTCAATTTTTTTGGCGGTTATGAATATTTCAATGATTTTCCACCGAGAGATTAATAGTGTATTAGTCAAAAAGTACATTTACAAAAGATCAAACAAAGGAGCTTTCAGTCCAAGCTTAGTTTTGTCACTTCGCTTTGTCTTTGACAGTCTCCTAATGCATTTTCAAGAAAAAATACTGCATGTGTCACAGTTTAAACATGAGTTTCGTGTTCATTATGCAGTTCTTGGTCTGACTTTTTTTCCGCTATTTTTCAGCTGTCTGGGGAACATACACGAACATGAGGTACGGTACAGATTCTCATTTCTTTTATACAACCCAGTCTCTCTCTTTCAAAGCATATTTGAATACAAAGTATCTTCTTGTCAGGGTTGTGGTCAAGATGCAGCAGAAGCAGTGTCAACAAACGTTTTGCTTCCTCTCTTAAGTATTGACACATTAATGCACAGAACGCCCAAATCAGAATTCAGATCAGCCCTCGTATTACTCACCACTACATGTCATATTCAGGGGAGGGGTGGGAGATCTAATTAGGTCGTTTACAAAACATGATGACTGTGGCTGCTCTCAGCATGAGGTCATTCTACTCCTCTCATGTTGTGCAGTCTTAAATAACACAGTCCTGACAGGAGTGTGTGGGGCTCCACAAAAACACACTCCAGCATTCAAACTCACACAGTCAACACTCACCTCCCTCTGAAACCAACTGGATTTAAATTGAGGATAAATTGTAAAAGTGAAGGATGCCTCGGTATCCGTTCTTATATCTAGTTACTAAGTGTTGCTCAAAGCGTTATAAGTGAACAGAAAAGAATCGTCCGATGTGGGCTTCCAACCCTGTTGTGTACACCTGTCCGTAAAGCTCAGGATCAAGGATTTGATTTGTGACTCTCACTAAATGCTCAAGTAAAGAAGATGCATTATGCGCTGCTGTGTAATACAAACAAAAATTAAAATCAAATTTTTGTTGTAATGATAACATTTATCTCATCCCACGTTCTCTTTCTCTCATCACAGATCAATACAAGAACATGGAGAAATGAAGATCGAGCAAAGAATTGATGAGGTGAGTTTGGTTCAGAGAGCTGGTTCATTCCTCCTGATGCGTTTTCTTCTACAAGAGCCCAGCTGCAGATGTTATTACACATGAGAGTACAACCTTGTAGCAAATTTACAGTTTTTGATTGAGCTTGAAATATGGTCAGATTGGATTAAATTTGATCATAACCTCAGATGGCGAAAAACATATTTCTGTGAAATGGTGTTTATTTGCTTCTGGAAAAAAAAAATCTTTTGCTCTGTTACCACTATTAATACTATTCTTCAAAAGCCATAAAATGATCAGACTGATTTTTATGAACTCTTTTGATGAGTCACTTCTAATCCAATCCCAACTTCCTGCTAAATCTGATAACATACATAGATAAGCTGATAAAGAGTCCTAAGAAGATGGCATGTGGTTCTTTCTTCCTTTCTGTCTTTCTTAGAGTGCGTTACGTCTGTATTGACATTCAGATTATCCACTCGAAGTATGTGTGCAGGGCAGATGGCTGAAGGCATGAAACAGGATTTAAACAATGCGGTGTTGTTTTTCTGCCTCAGCTGTCTGTCCATCTATCTACCTTTTGTGAGAGGTTATTTTCAGTTGTCTTATATTTTGTAGCAGAAACTGACTAAACCTTGAACATTTGGATGTGAAAGCAGGGGTGCCAGATCTGCCTGACAGTTTCCAGCCCAAATGCCAACTTCTCTCAAAACTCATGTTAAAACCATAAAACCATTGCATGCATTGTAAAGAAAGTCAAACACAAAACTGTACTGAATTGACAAAACCAAAAAAAGTAACGTACCCAGGCTCAGCTAAGAATAATTTAGCCACAACTGTTAAGGCAGTCACACAGTAATCTTACCTTTGCCCAGTATGTCAGTTTCTTTCTCCTGAACTTGGGAATGTTGAACACGAACAGCTACAGCAGCATAGAGGAATCAAAGCTCCCCAAAAACTGCCAGGGAGGTTAGAAAGTGGCTGATGTCCACCTCTGACTAATACCATATCACAGTAGCATTGAACCAATTGCTAGTGCCAAAACTAGAACTTCAACAAATGACTATCTCTGATCGATGATGTCAAGTTTGACAGATGATCTCCATTTCAGAATAAATGAACTTTGATATCTGTGCAAGGGCACTTTTGCCACATACCAGCAACTATTTTGAAAAAAAAAAAGAGTTTGTTTTAAAAAAAAAAGCCCAAACTTTATCAACCCTCTCACTGATATTTTCCAGCCCAAAGTGTTTGAAATAAGCCCAATTTGGGAACACTGTGTAAAAGATAAGAGTAAGCAAATGTCTCCCCTCCATCTGATTGATTTTGTCTTTATATTGACCTTCCTTCCTGGTATGTAGAGTCCCATAAAAAGGAAATAAGGTCACCAACATTCACAGATGAATTTATGACACTTCTAATGATTTACAGAAACAGAAAGAACAATAGAGGGCAGGTTTTATGACTGTGTTTTTAGATTTCTTCCAACAGATTTTAAACATGGGATAAATTTCACATACACAAGTCGATTTACTGCTCATCAGTTTAATTGAGTTTATATGGCTGACTTTTAGGATTCTACATCAATGTGTACATGATAAACAAAGCTCCCATGCCATGGTATTACAGCACTGTATCAGCATCAACTTAAATAGTTTTGGACTTTTAGTAGGCTTTTTAGTTACACTTTTTCTGATCCAGGTGTAAAAGTGGATTAATCAGATCTTAAGCGATGCTCTTTTTACAGGTACACGTTTGCTGTAGAGATACATCAATAAATGAACATGCAGATGAATATGGAATAGGCTTTGCTTTACATTTCCATCAACATGCTGCTGCATTAGCACAAGGCACTGAAGGGACAATTTCATACAATTTCATACAATTTCCAGTTTATGTTAATAAGCATGGAGTTGTGCTCTCGTCTCCCTGCAGGCTGTGGCTCCGCTCAGAGAGAAGATTCGGGATCTGGAACAAAGGTGGGCATCTTTTATGCAAATGTGTTAAAGGAGTGATGTACAATGTGTCTGCAGATGTGAAAAATACTACCACTCTCACTGCCAGTACAGGTGTACTTTGTACTATAAAAGTTAAGGGGAAAAAAACATTTATTACAAATTAGGGATTAACTCTTCACCTGACGTCCAGAAATAGAAGCCATGAAACAAGCTACAAGATTGGAGGTCACACCATTCTTACTGTGTCTATCCGTCAGAGTGAGATTGATAATAAAATGTATAATTATCCGTGTCAACTTTGATGCTTTGAATGCTAATGAGGCAGATGACTGCAGCCATATGAGCCCCGTGCCCCAGCCGCTTGTCAACCTGCAGCGTGCCAGAGGATTAAAGCACTCATTAAAAAGAGGGAACATGAGCTATGTATCTGTTTAATCCAGTACAAAGCATTTTTTTCAGTTGCGCGTGAGTATTGTTCTGTTTATCCTTAAGGGCTTTCCCTCAAAAAAACAACTTTTTTGATCATAGACTGGTTCACATGTAGCATTCAGATTTGTGTGCATTTATTGTTTGGCTCCTTAACAGCCTGGAAAACAAAAACACAAAGTAAACTTTCATTTTGGACTGTCAAGGTTTTTACTCTGAACAAAAGTATTGTCAAAACCCCATGAAAATAAACAAAGCCGATGGGAATAAACAGAATAACTATGGTTACAAAACACTTTTCAGAGTTTGCTCATGCTGGTTCACGTTGTTTTGTGTGTTTAAGTAGATTCATATTGAAGGGGAAGATCCAATATGTTCAATTTTTGGGGGGTAGAGCATTGTTTGCTCTTTGTTGATTTGTTTGCTGCATTTTCCATCACACTAACAACATTTTCTCTTTCCTAGTTTTTCGCAGAAATACCCACCAGTGAAATTCCTCTCTGAAAAGGATCGGAAAAGAATTTTGGTACGCTACAAGCACACCATTTCAAACTAAATCACTCACAGCATTTATTCTGCCACGATCAAGTGCAAGGTAAAGCCACTTAAGTTGCAATTTGTCTCTTTAAACCCTGAGTCTGAAACTCCAACGTGTGCTGTGATGCTGACTAATCTCTAAATTAAACTTAAGCCTAAGAATTTGATAAGTGGAGCTTTCTTAAGTGATGCCGAAGAATGTCAGCTCCGGTCAGCAGACCTGGTCCTTATGCTGTTTTGTCAAAGTCTGACAGAGCTTTTTGGAAGATCACCAGGCAAGTCGGGAATGTTAATGTTATACCTACAAGTCATGTGGTTTGGGGAATTGATCCAAATTGTTTATTTGAGCTCAAAACCTGAGATGTTGAAGGGTTATTGGCTCAAAGCTGATCAGAGGTTAGTCCAAAGCATCATTGAATTATTGAAAGACTAATAAAATTCACAAACTTTCATATATCTGAGGTTTTTTGTTAATATAGAATACAGTTTTTCCTTGTGAGACAGTGTTTTCATATTTTTAAAATTCCTATGGGGTTCATTTTTTTGAGATAGAGAGAAAATGTGCAAGAGTAAATTCCATAAGATATTCAGTATTTTGAGTCTAAGCAAATGATTGTGAAGGTGGCTGAAAGGAGCTTCAAAAAGAAGTGGGGGGATTGATGACTGTTTCATCCTGCAAAAGGACGACTGCCTTAAAAGCAGAAAAAGGAAAGACTGAAGTTTAGTCAGTTCATTCGTTACACTGTTAAAGCCCAATGGGACATGTGAGTAGAGCGGAGTCATAGTGTTCAAGTTAAACCTTTCATATCATCAGAGACAATGGTGTCTGAGTCTGACTCGACTGCTGCCTTTGTCAGAAAGTGCATAAACAGAAAACGTAAGATCGTCCGACTGTAACTGTCCTGCTCCTATTTATTTAAGTACCGACTGAGAGGTTTACAAAATCATCTATTTATGAAATGAAATCAACATCTCTTCAATACCTCTCGCTCTGTTCCACTAGATCACTGGTGGAGCTGGGTTTGTGGGTTCCCACCTCACCGACAAGCTGATGATGGACGGCCACGAGGTGACAGTTGTGGACAACTTCTTCACAGGAAGGAAAAGAAATGTGGAGCACTGGATTGGCCATGAAAACTTCGAGCTCATCAATCATGATGTGGTGGAGCCTCTCTATATCGAGGGTGAGTTAGGGAGCTAATGTGAGCCATGATGAATGGCGACTTCGTCTGAAGCTGAGGCATGAGGGAGGCTGATGATGAACGGTCCAAATTATGGGTGTGACAGGGAGAGCTCATACATATATTTAAAGATAATCTGCTTATTATCCTCTTCTTAAAGTTGAAATCAGACAAAATATAAAGTAATGAAACACAATGAAACAGATTTCAGAAAAAGACAAAGACATGAGCTGCAAGGTCTGAGACGGAGGTGAACAGACTGTGTTTGTTTAGAAAGGAACATCAATGCTTTATCTTCATTCATATAAAAGTCTTTTTTAAATTACTCTGTTATGTCTGTTACCCTGAATAGATAACTATCCTTAACTCTGGCTGTGATTATTGGAGCATCCTCAAAAAGCAAAATATTTACACTCTAATGGTGCCAGAGGAGAATATGTTCTTAAAAACTTCATGAAGCAAAAGTTAATGAAACATTACAGTGAAAAAAGTTTCTTCAGTAATCTGGGTAAAAACTTTGTGTATGTCACAGCCTGAGGTTTTTGCTTGGGCTCACCCCAGTCATCTTTAATGAATGTACCAAACCTCTGAGGCTCTGCAGCAAGTTAAAAACTGCAGTTAAGACATTATTTTAGTCATGTTGCGCACCTTGATCCCTCAACAAATTAAGTGTGCCATGAGACCATGGTTTACTTTACAACACAACCCAACCACCACGGAAGCTCAGGCTGGCCTTGGTGATTAGATCAGCCACCTGCAGGGGTTGGTGTGCGAATACGACTGTTTTCAAAGGTTATGTTGTTAATGGACTGAACATTACACAGCTTTGCTACTCTGCCTTGTTGGAGCAATTTAGATGAGAATGCATCGGTTCCTAGGGTGATGCAAAAGGCTTTCCTTTTAATACTCCTGCAGAACCTTTGAGTGGTTGAAACATAGAGGATGCTCAGAGGGCACATAAAAAACATTAACCTTTCTAAATTTTGCTTTCCAATTTTTTTTCATCTTCTTGAACAGCACCCATACAATTTCTCATCATAATCTGAATCTAGGTCTTTGATGCTAAGAATATCTTGGGCAGATACTTTTTCTCATAAACAACGGAAGCACATTGTGCATATGGAGCCTGATCCATTGATGTTTGTTCTCTTTAATTATACCAGCTGTCATAAGCACCTGTTTGATCCGTGATAGTCTTTTGCAAATATTTTCTGAGCCAGATATATAAGCGACATGTTTGTTTTTGTTTTTTTAAGCTCCTGTCAGGACAGAAGTTAATGCAAAGGATTGATAATGATGAAAACTTGCAGGAGGTTCTCCAAAAGTTCATTAATGTAATGCATTTGTGTGGTTGAATCCCACATTCTGCCATCCATTTGGAGTGATGTCTTTAACAACATAGGGACTCTGAACATTTTAAAGGACATATGAAGGTATTAAGTGGCTTGTATCTGAATCATTGAGTGTGTTTCAACGACTGGCATCTAGCCAAACATGAATTATCAGTCAGAGCCATTCCATCTTGAGACAGAAGGTGGGCAGAAAAGTGAACAGTGAGAGGGTGAAAAACTGTATTTTCTGTCATTAGTTGTTTGAGCCTTGCTGTATTTGACCCTCCATGTCCATGGAGATGACTTTTTACATCTGATCTGCATGATTATAGTTAGCATGTTAAACAATGTGCAGCCCACGTCTGCGTGTCACTTTGCAGTGCTGTCATTTACATTCATTATGTTGCTGTGGGAAATAATGCTGTGGTTTTTCTACAGTCAGAGAAAAAATGCAACTGCTCAACCGTTTGTCCTTTTGCACTTAGATTTGGCATACCCAAAGTGCATCTTTACATACAGCTGTGCACATGAGAAGTTTTCCTTTAACTAGCCCGGGGGCTGCAGTTCATGCTGCAGATCTTGGGTTTCAGCATTGAAAACTATGATTCATTGACAGTACAGATGCTTACTAGATTTGGTACGGTAGATTTGTATTATCCAAACCTGTGTGGTTTACATGCAGCCGAATCACTGATGTTGTGAAACAGTTGGTCTCCCACATTTTGGCATGCCGTCAGTGTAACGTCTCACACAGAACTGCGGGAGATCCAGCAGCATCATTAAACTATAAATATGGAAACACTGACTCACACAAGCAAGAAAACACATGCTGTGAAAATCAGTTTCTTGAGTGAACACAAAAGCATAACATAACTCTTATCACTGTTGTATCAGTGTAAATTTCTTTCCTGTAACTGCACAAACTGTCACAGCTTAAGGGTCTGTGATGTTTTTGTTTGGATGTTGAAACATGAATTTTTAGGAGGAGTTGAAGAAGAATTAAGATGGAAGAGCTTCCTGCCAGCTTCCTGAAAATTACTTGGTCAGCCTCCAGTGTCCTCCAGAAAATCTTTGCATAATGCAGATAAAGGAAAAAAAGAAATTGAAAACTACTACACGTTTCTCCCTATTTTTTGAAAAAGTTGAAAACCCACAGCCCCAGGGGAGACTCTAAATTGTACATGAAATCTAATCTGAAACTAATGTTAGAAAATAACACCAGAGACTGAAAAGGAAAGAGGAATTTTTTTCATTGTATGAAATCCAAAGGTCATACCTTCAATAGGTGCTGACATTCTGCCTGAGGAGAGCCGACAATAAGTAGTAGGCAGGAAAATGGGAGGATGACACAGACAGACAAAGTTAATGGGCTTTGGATGGTTGGGGGGCGAAAAACTCACCGCAAACATATTCATGAACAAAGACATTGCAGCAGAGGAAAAAGTATTGTTCTCTTTTCTGTCTCATATGTTGAAGCCCATGTATGTGACTTTGATTACAGCTCTAAATTAGAGTAAAACTTTGCAGCAGGTAAGATGAAAAGTTCTATTTTATTCCCTTCACCTTTTTAATCTCAGTCCATTTTAAGTGCACTTATACAAGAGGTCATCCGAAGCATGAAGGATTGATGTTTGAAGCAGCTGCTGCATTTAGAGAATGAGAGTGATGCTGTTCCCTATCAGGACTTTTTGTGATTAAAGGATTGTTAATGTTTCCCTCTTTTCACAGTGGACCAGATCTACCACCTTGCATCTCCTGCCTCTCCTCCCAACTACATGTACAATCCCATCAAAACACTCAAGACCAACACTATAGGCACTCTCAATATGCTGGGTGAGTGGGTTGAGTGCATGCCACTCTCTCTGTACTTTCGGGAGGCAGGTTGAAGGCAGGACTCAGGATGTACTGATTCAATTCTTAATATTAGCTCAAATAAATACTTTCCGCCAGGTGGGTGGAAAACATTTCAAAATATCTCAAGAGTAGCCAAAGAATTTTTTGTGCCTAATGCAATTTTCAGACCTTAAACTACAAATTACAGAATATCCAGCGGACGCTACATGTATAACAAGACCATTAGTGAACCTTTTGTTATTTTGTCTGGAAGCCATCAGTCTTTTCCAAATCAGGCTGCAGAGTGTTGTATTATGTGTTTTTTATGATTGAGAAATAATACAATTGATTGGAAGATTTATCATCAGAGACAAGCCTCCTTATTGGTTCAAGCATAGCTCCTGTGAATTTCAATCTCAGTGAAAAACAAAGTCTGTAAAGTCCCATCGACCAAAACTAACAGCTTCATTTGTGTGATAATTTCAAGAAAGATTTGTCGAAGCACAATGTGGAAATTACACTTTGTCAGCCATGTAATCTATGTGCTTTTAAATAGATTTGCTGTCTTGACAATGGTAGTGGAAGTGTGCTTAATCCATGCACCGTCATGTTTAAGGACAAAGGTTTCATTGTCTTTGTTTGTTGTTTCTCTCAGGCCTCGCCAAACGTGTGGGTGCCAGACTTCTTCTAGCTTCCACCTCTGAGGTATATGGAGGTAAGAAAGATGCCTCCCACTCCTCTTGTGCTGCTCTTGACAGGAAAAGACTGAATGGTGCTGATTTTCTCTGACTCTGTGGGTTAAATGGTTTAAATAATGTCTACAATGCTTAGTGACATTGCTGGTAAAAACAATTAGAATAAAAAACAGCAACAAGTTGCAGAATAAGACTGCTGCTACACTCCACAAGATCTGAGTCTTTTTTTTTAAATATGATTTTCTCTCCTTCACTCATTATTAATCTCAAAAACTCTTACAGACTCTGCCAACACAAGCAACCCTTTCACAGTTATACATTTTAATAATTCAATAACACCACCTGTCCTGTTCAGCTGTATTTATCAAAAAATTGTTTTGTTGTCGCCAATTGCACATGAAGCTTCAAAGGAAAAAAGATGGGGGGATTGTTGAAAGGTATCTTTCTACACAGCAATTATGGTCCTATTTCAAATGCAGCATTTATGATACACCACCATATGTACCTGCACTGGAGCATCCTCCCTGAACGCATAAAAGCCCCACAGACAGTGCGTTCATTGAAGAAACAACAAAAAACATTCCTCTTTCATAGAACCTTTGAAAAACTGCTAGTTGCCTCCCTTCTTTGTTTTTCCAGACCTACAATGTTTTAAACCTGCTTTACCTGATTTTAACCTGAATTTATTTCTGTCAAATGTTTTAATTCATATTCTATGCACTTGTTGTAGCACTTTAAGTTTTGCTGTAAATGTGAAGTGAGTTAGAAATTGGACGTATTATTATCATTAAGTTTGAGCTGCATCCCCAGCATTTATTTCTGTTTTGTTCTACAAGACTGCTCTTTACTTGTCTACCAGTCAAAAGGATATGAAGCATGCCACTTTAAATCTACCTCATTTGATTACTAGAAAGAGAAATTAAGCTCAAAGCTAAAATGTTTATGTTTCAGATCCTGAGGTTCACCCACAAAATGAGGAGTACTGGGGGCATGTGAACCCTATCGGTCCTCGAGCATGTTACGATGAAGGGAAACGTGTGGCAGAGACTATGTGTTACGCCTACATGAAACAGGTACTGTAACCGAAATCTGAAACATAAATCTACTAAGTCAAGAGCTTGGGAAAGGTCATTTTCTATCACAAACAATCATCATTGTACTTTTGGGAATCATGAAAAGCTTTTACATCAAAGTATTGCAAAGACAACATGTCAAATATTGGAAAACAAGACCCCATCAATACTTTGATACCAGCAACACCAGGATGCTGGGACAGAGGAATGTGTACCTCTGTGTTGCATCATCTCTTCTTTCAACAACCCTGTAAATATTTGCTAACAAAAGATGCCAGTGTCTAGGGCTCTAGAGCGACATTGCTGGCTATAAGGTTTCAGCCTCTGCAGCTCAGGGATACCTTTATCACATTTCTTTTCATGACGTGTCACATGTCCAATGCATGCAAACAAGTCAGCTTTGCCTCAGAGCAATGTCATTGTGACATCTGCAGAATGTTGTCTGACATTGTGTGAAATATGTTGGGTCGTCCCTGTAAAGGTACAGTCTGGGTGACAGCAAATGTAGCTCAAGAACCTGTATAACATAATGCTCAGGATTACTGCAGCCTTCACAGATGTGTAAGCTAGCTGTACCATGGACTCTTGTGATCAGAATCCTTTAGAGATGCAGCCTTCTGGCTGAGAGCTGATTAAAGCATCTTTCGTTTTATTTAAACAGAGGATATGGCATCCATGATTTTTAAAAAGGACGTCTAGGCCCAGGGGAGATGCAGTTTTGTTTTTATATTTGTATGTGTATGATTCCACATGCATGGTTAGAATTTAACCTTCATCAATTTTGATAAGTCCAAGTCGTGATTTCCACTACAGAGTTGTGTCTGTTTTTCATGTAGAGCCACCAGACGGCTTGAAGATGAGCTTAGATTTCTCCAGATTTTCTGAATCTTTCATGATTCTAAGAACTCCCCTCTAATTCTTTGCATTCTTTGGTAATAGTTAAATAATTTCAGTCTTTCAGTCTCTGAAACACATTTCTCCCCTCCTTCCATCAGAGAGACCCAGCCTTTCTTCAAGTGTCTTTTTATATAACTAGTCATGTTACTAACTGGATGATAATTATTTTCACTAGTAGGAAGAACTTCCTTAGAGTTTCGAGATCAGTGTTTAAATATTGTTGTTCCAATATGGCTTGAATCTACTTCAAACTGGCCATATATACCAAAAATTCATGTTTCTTCTCAGTTTTAGCATTTGATGTTTTGTCTTTGCGCCATTTTCAATAAAGAATAAGATTCAAATCATTTACAGGTTTAATTTCATGGAAATATTTTACAGAGTTTCTCATCACCAGGCTTGCTGTCAGGTGGCTCTTCTTTGCATTCAATTTGCGACCAGATTTCTGTGAATGGTTTAAGCGAGGTAACATTTACAATAAAAAGGTTCTGTACAAATGATAAAGGGTTGCTTGATAGAAAGACATGCCTGAAGCAGTACTGTAATGTAACTGGGCTTACAAATAGCCTTTTTATTGTTCAGAGAATAGGACTGTAATATATGACTGGGAAAGCAGCAAGTCCACCTGTGTTTCATTGGCTCACTTATCGAAAGACAAAAGTGCTTTTTTTGTGAGTTAATTGTAATCTCACTAAAGATCAATTAAGAGATTACTGGAATATATGTAACCTATGTATTATGATTGAGTCTCATACAGTTTGTTTTAAGCACAGCATCGGGAGCCCTCTGTGCATTTCTCCTTATATGTCCAAATGATGTTGAGACTATTTAATTTTGTGCTGTTGGGATTTGATTGACGCCAGCCTTTGATGAATAGATACCACTGACTCGGCTTGCCTTTGCTTCAGGCAGGTGATATTTATTTATCTGCCTTGTCTCCTGCTCCCCCTCATTATTTTTTTTCACACCTGCTGTGAGGTTTCTCAGAAACTGACGGCTTTGAATATCCAACTGTCAGTTGTTTGTGCACAAGGACAAGAATATCATAACTTCCATCTATTGTCCAGTCATGTAATCAAAATTCATTAACATTTGAAAAGTGATGAGTGTAGGCTATGCGGTCTGTTTCTCTGCTCCTCATCCACATACTAGAGAGAATGAAAAACTGTTCATCAAAAAGATTCTTATTTATATTTGTTGTTCCTATAAGGAATTACTTAAGATCCTTATCTGCAATAACAGTAGGTTGTAGTAGCACCTCCTGGACTGTGAGAAGTGGTGAAATATGCATTAGTGTGCAACATCTGACCTCTTTTGAGACAGCTGACAGAGTTGCCACATCAAAAAGTGTGATGTGAGTTAAGCAGGAGACTGTAGGCGCACTGAACCGCATTTTGATAACTTGCCTGTCACTATCTGAAGTGTTGAGAAATGAATGACCGTAAGATTTGGAGGGACGCTGACGTTAAGCTCAAACAAACAAGATTGAGAGAAAGACACGTTCATAGGATCAAACATTATGTAATATTTGTGTGACTTAAAGGACAGTTTGAGATACCATCAGGTGTTTGTTGTTCCCGTGCCATCCATCTGCCTTGTACCGCCTGCGTGAATCCACGTGAATGCAGGAGAGGATTGTCTGCTTGTGCACCTAGGAGCACCTCAGCCAGTGTGTTGATGTGTTGAGCTTATTACTGACTCCAGTACGCCGCATCCTACTTTATAATAGTGGTTAGATTAGCATTATCATCAGACTTAGATTAAAGTTTAAGTCTGCTTGGGCTGTGATTGCTCATGAATGCTGTCAATCATCATGTGAAAACCTTAAATGGTAGACAGACACTGTACACAGCAATAAGAATTTATGTCATTCTCTTTTGAATTTTGTGATGGTTTTGCAGCGGACACTTGTTGCTGAGAAACGTTTAATAACGCTTGTGTAAGTGTCCCTTTTTCTCTTGAAGTTCTTATAACAAAATGTCTCCATAAATAAAAAAAAAATGGACAGCAGACATGTGTTTAACTTTCACGCTTTGACCCTTTCAACCTCTGTTAGACTGGAGGAAGCAGGGTCAGCGAAGAATTTGAGAGAAAGAGCTTTTATGCTAATCTCAAACATCTGAATTCAGACCAGCTGTTGAGCTTTAACTGCTTTTAAGAAAGTGAGATTAGATGTGGCTGTTTCTTCACATTTTTATCAGCTTACTAAATTTGAAATCTTTGAAGGGAATAAAATTCACAAGAATTTTGGGTAATTTTTTATTTTAAAGGGGTTGAAAAGTTTGTTTTTGCAAGACTGGTCAACTTTCAGTCATCAGCAGTGCAAGGTTTTTCTTTTAAAGCTTGCCACCATTTCAACACTCTGGATTCAGATTTATCCATGTGCTCTCCTCCCTATCTCTTGCACATGTTCCTTCACACATAGTCCATGGTCGGTTTCAACCCTATGCCGCACAGAGAGATTGAGAATTGTATTTTCCTTTGAATTATTCCAATATGATTGTGCACTGAAACAGAAATAGAGTCTCAAAAGATTGTTTCCCCTGCTTGCCTTTCTGGTTTTGATTCGCATTTATCTTTTCTCTGCATCTAGTCTAAGGCCCCCCCTTCACACACACACACACACACACACACACACACACACACACACACACACACACACACACACACACAGACACTGCAGTATATACTAACAAAACCAATCTAGTTGTCTCCCTTCGATGTATATGTCAATTACCTAAGCCAGTTCCTGAACTACTTTCCCCTAAACGGTTGTTGGAGCTCTATTTCCTGGTTATTACCTTGACATCCTGTGCTTGAAGTCTCATGAAAATTGTATATATTTCCTGTTTTTTTTTTGTCTCTTCATCCATGTGGGTCTCCAAGGAGCTGCATAATAGGGGGGTCATGTATGTGAAGGCTACACACATTGAGTATTTAATAACCTGAAGGCAATGTTGGTGGTGCTTATTAGAATAGGCAACATGAAACGTAAAGGATTCAGAAGGCAGCTATAATTTAATCTCATTACTCTCAATAATCAAGGTGTGGAGACTGCCTACATTTGTGATACTGAATGCGCGCACGCACACACACACACACGCACACACACACACACACCAGACACACCATCTTCTCAGTTTAACACATACCTTCCAACAAATTCTCTGTCATGTCATCCCCACTGTGGCCTTGTTCTTCAGCAGTCTGAGTCTATGATTGAATTTCATGGTCCGCGTCGTCAAAAACAGTCTCCATAATATTCATGTTTTTATTCATGTTGTACAAACTAAAACAGTCCCTCGCCCCTTCCTCAGGAGAGCGTATTTATGCCTGAACATGACATGTGAAGGCCGTGGACTTTAAAAAAGGAAGTGTTTTCTGCAGCTGCTGAATCCATGTGAACATCCAGGATATAGTCAGCCTTGGCTATTCACTCTCTCCCTGAGGGGCTAAACATAACTCCTGGAGTTGTTGCTCGTTGTCACTCCGGGAATATTTTAGCTACTGGGGTCAGTTTAATTTCCTCTATCATAAAGCTGTTAATTCTGCTTTTGATCCATAAGATTTAACTTTCCCACTAAAGCTTAATGGTCTTTGCGGGGTAATGTGCAAGGAAGCATTTGACGTAAATCGTTCAAATAACCTTTCAAGACGCTGTGGAGACCGGGTATGTGTCTGTAGGGGTGCTCTTTCTCATTGCAACGAGTACAACAAATTGGCAAATCTCCATGTGACACCATCTTCATATGCGCACAGCTTTTGAACGAGTGTTGAACCAAATATCAAGTTGTTTAGCATAAAGAGCACAAACCATAGAAAGTGATAGATGGAAAAGTTCTGTGGAACTTAAAAAAGATGTCGGAGTCAGAGATACAAGTTTGACAAAGAAGAAGTTTAAGAAAAGAAACATATGGTGTTTTCCTTCAGAAAATATACAAAACTAGACCAAAACAAAACTAATTTTCTCTTTGTATCAGCTTTTATTCTCATTCTGTGATGATGATTCTGTTCATCAAAGATCTCTTCTCCTCTGCTTACCCAGGGACAAGTTGCCACGTCAGCAGGTTGAGCAAGTCAATCTAGGCTTGATCTAAAGTGTAATCCTCTTCGAGAGTTCTGGGTGCCCTCCAGGGTCTGCTCCTCCTTAGACTCTCAAAGTTCGGGTGTTGGGTAGGCATTTAAATCAGGAGCTTTACCCAGGGGCTCCAAACCTTTTCGCCCCCAAAGTAGGAGCACTAGAGACTCTGGCAACCTTCAAAAAACAGACAAAAGTGAACAAAAAAGACCTTAAATCCTCAACTAAGCCAATCAGTGAATATGAGTCAGCCTATAGTCACTTCTTTTGTAGATTTCCGAAATAAATTCTGCCCCCACTGACACAATTGGTATCCTGGTTTGTTCAATTCATACATTATCTGTTTGCATAGCTTTAAATAAAATGCAACCGATTTTTTTTTTTGTTTCAACAAAACTGGAGGAAATATGCTTTAATAAATAGTTTTTGATTTCACAACCCCATTTGGGATTCACTGTTCCAACCACTCAAGTCGCTCTTTTCAAAGACGTTGTGACTCAACTCAGACAGACTCCTCACTTTTATTTAGACTCTAAGTTCTTGGTACATTTCCCACATTTTTGCAGATTCTTCACCAGCCTGTCTTTCGCTCTCACAATCAACTTTACCCTCACTTATGACTCCAACCCTGAGATTCTTACTTATTCTCTTGAAAAATAAAGACTCAGTTGTGGAGAGACTCACATTTTTCTGGCAGAGAACCCTGACCTCAGACTTGAAGACGCTGACCTTCTTCACTGCAGCCTGATACTCTTATGTAAACTTCTCCAAAGCTGCTGGAGGTCCCAGATCATTTGTGTAAATCCTGTGGCCTGAAAACTGGACACCCTGAGACCCTGTCCATGAAAAACACAAACAGAATTGGTAACGATGGACACCCAGAGGGGAAAAAAGTCCTGCTAAAATTTTACTTTTATTCTACTGTTTCCTGTTTGTTGTGAGAAAGCTACTACTTTCTAACCTTGCAGAGCAGATGGAGCTGTCTGATTCATTTCTGAAATCCTGCAGATCCATCTTGCTATGATCCAAGTACAACCGATTTCACCCAATCCAATATTGACCGGACCAATCAGAGAAGAGAGGCGGGAGCTGTAGGAGCTGCAGAGGTGACGTCAGCGGGAAGCATCTAAATGTTTGAAAACAATGGCGGAGTGTGAAGCGGTCTTCGTGGACGTAGCAATATCTGCAGTTTATCAGAAATAGACTCAAAATCTTCCCTAAATGAAGAATAGAGAACATCACTCAAAGCCTTTTTGATGGGAAACGATGATTTTGCTCTTCATCGGTCGGGAGAAGAGCAAAATCGAACTAGTGAAATATGTCAGCGGCAGCTATATGAACTTTCTATCTGGTGTCAGGTTGGAAATCTGCTTTGTCACCGTGGCTTGATGTGGATTGGTCTGTGAAAAGCACGTTGTCCAATCACCAGCTGCTAAATTTTTTTAAGTCCCGCCTCTGAAAGCACTCTCTAGCGCCCCTTACCCAGATGGACTCGTGAAATATCTCCGTGAGGGATATATGAAACTGTCCGTCTGGCTTGTCAGGTTAACTACTTTCTTTATGACATGCAAAAACTATTCAAAGGGCAGGGACAGGATAAAAAGAAAAAAGAGCACATACAGCAAATTTTCACCACCGAAGAGGGCACTTAAGTGTATTTTGGCTCCCAGGAGTGCACTGAAGTATGTTTAGTTTGCTCTCAAGATGGGAGCTGTAAGTTACCTCCCAGGAAGACCCTTTAGCATGTATTTTGGCCTCTAAGGGAGCAGTTCATTGTGTTTGTTTGCTGTCCCTTAATTTTTAAGTTTCCTGCAGGTGATTGATAAATACTACACGCCTCATGTCTTTTGTGACATCATCATGTGTTATATATTTCAAGTGATGGGACTCCATAATAACTGTGTTGCGTATGAAACATGTTATAACATGCATGTAGCAGATATGTGATCATTAGGGAACCTCACTGCTTCCTTGTCTCATCCATCTTGATGTGAATTATACATTCATGTGTCCCCCACATTAGCATGAAATCCCTACCAGCTGCTGCACATGTAATAACTATATTTTACATGCATGCAGGGTATTACACTGTCAACTGACCAATGCCTGTCATGCTTAGTGTTCTCTCTAAGAGAAACATTAATCACAGATAATGCTACAAAAAGTTCATGAGCTCCACATGGAATAAAAATGAACGTATAATTAAGTCTTACTTTGAATAATGACTGAGCACCATTCTGGGTCTCATTTCTTGCCCTGCAGGAAGGAGTAGAGGTGAGGGTGGCGAGGATCTTCAACACGTTTGGCTCCCGGATGCACATGAATGATGGACGTGTAGTCAGCAACTTCATCCTGCAGGCTCTTCAGGGAGAACCTCTTACTGTACGCATTCAAAGCTTTCCAATGAGTCTGTGCTTTCACCTCGTTCATCAGGAAGCTCTATCGTTCGCTGAAACTGTTTTTAAATCCTCCTGAGTCGTGCAGCCTACTCTTTTGATCTCACAAAAGCATTTTGGTTAAATATCATTTACAAAAGGATGTGGTACAGTTCTGTGTTTTTACCAGGGTTTAGATCAATGCAGTATGTAATGTTGACTCTGATCGCAGTAGATAGAGATGTAATGTTTGTCACTCAGGAGAGATTTTGTCATAAAAATATTTAGCAAGTTAAACAGATGTTAAATCATCTATATTCTATATCATTTGCAGCTGTTGAAAGTAACTGTGGGATGGTTTGTAATGTATGATATCTTGTTTCTCTTTCAGGTGTATGGTACTGGTTCACAAACTAGAGCCTTTCAATATGTGAGGTAAGATTGAGTCATCAAAACTGGATCATACATCAAACAAACAGCAGCTACAGCAAAATTATTTTATTTAAAATGAGTCATAATATCTTTGTTGGATTTAATCCTGAGGACATTCAGTGTTTATCCTTTGAATCAAGGTGAATCAAGGGTTGATTTTAAAGAAATTGCCTTTATTTGGTCCATTTATGCACATTGTAGTTTCTGCTTCCTGCTGCTTTTTGATGGAATTAGGAAATTAGGGGATAAACTCTGAGATATCTCAGTTGACACTTCAAAAGTGTCAAAAACTTGTAGAGCGCAAATCGCAAAACAGCTGAAAGTAAAACTAAATGGAAGATGTAAAGTACAGAGTGTACTGAAAAGGTGTCAGCTGACTGTAGGCTGCTCATCACTGTGAGCAACTTGGGGACTCATGTTTGCGTGTTACTTAAAGCTTTACTGTGGACTGAAAAATGCCTAAAATTCTAAATAATGGAATTTTAGACCTTAAATTTAAGATATGATTGATAAATCAACTTAATTACATTGGCTCAGGTTTAAGCTCAACCTGTAGCACCTTTCCTGCTCAATCCACACAAGCCAGAAAAAGTCACCATTAAAAAGGGTTGTGTTCTGATAAGTTCTGGATAAGGCCGAGGACAACTGCTTTAACTTTGACTTTGAAGTTTTACTCTAAATACCAACATGTGTGCGCCGACCTGCCTGCTGGAGCTGATATATTTGCAGGTTAAAAGGGTATTTTGTGGTTTGTGTGCAGGTGATGATGAGATAAGTTTGATCACTTTGAAGCAGGAAGAACAGACACAAAGAGCTTTTGAAGCTTTCATATCTCGATTAAGCATTCACCTTCAGCCTGTTTCTTTAGTGTTGTTTTTTTTTTTGTGTGTGTGTAGGCTGGAAACGCCAAGGTCATCATAAAAACTCCTCTTTAATAGAAATTCTCTCAAACTTTAAATGACCTTCATTACGAACACTGTCAGTCAGAACAATCAGGGTTTCAAAGAAACCAACACCACCACCACCACCTCCTCCTCCTCCACCTCCTCGCAGTCGTGTCGTCTTGTTCTTAGTTAATGAGGTGATTCAGGAACTGGCTGTAACATGAAGCTTTTGTGGAGTATGAATGACATAAGTTTAATTTCCCAGAAGCAACACTTATAAACAATGATCAGGACACTCAGGGACTCTTCTTTTTTTAATTAGGATATTAAATGTGACTGATTGCAAAAGAGTTATGGAAAAAATAAATCTCCTAATGAAAATAACAGAATAAACTGACCTTCATGCTGTTATTTGAAAGTGAATTAGTTAGAAAGTAAAAATTATTAACAAGTTGTATCATTGCTTCTCAATAAAAAGTTAAACAGAGAAGAACAGAGATCACATTAAATACGAACAGATAATGTATAAGCTCTAGATAAATAAAAAGAAGAGAGGTCTTTTACTGCTTTTGAAAAATATATTTCAAGGATAAAAAGCTGCTTTTATAAGCCACAGCTCCAGCTCCTTGTTTTGTTCTTAAGAATGTGAAATATGTAGTTACAACCCACAGGTCTAAGGTTTACAGTTCATAGAGATACAGGATGTCGTCATGCTGTTGTTTGCAGATGATGGATGAAGGCAGGAAATGAACAGCTGTGTGTTACAACCCCGCGCCGCAGCATAGCTCTTCACTGAAGCTGCAGATTAATCAACAAATTAAGCTTTGCTGCTTTCAGGTGCTGCTGGGATTTCTCTGAGGTAGAAGCTATAGATTCAGTAAAAGCAGATGATGAGAGCAGATACAGCCAGAACCACTCCGTTACTCAACCTGTAATCATACTCTCCTTTGAACTTCTGTTGAAGGCCGCACTATAGATACAACACGACATACTCTTACAACTCTGCTGTACATTGAGAGATTCCCCTTCTTCCTGTCACCTTGAACTCCTCTCAATGACGTCCTCCCAGTAAGAATAATCATGCAACCACTGTTTTTAAACGTGATGATGGATGAAGCTAATGAGTGTGCTGCCCAATCTCACCTCACCTCAGCTGAGAGTTGCATATTGTGCTCCAGTGAAATGAGCAGTGCCCATTGTTCATCAGCAGTAAAATCACTGCTAACACAAGACACCATTGAGCAACCAGTTAAAAGGTTACGGAGAAATAGAGACAGCCAATCGCTCAGGAACACATGATCCCTCTCTCAGGCTAACACCCGGTAGGGAAAGTCTGCATAATGAATGAAGGAAATTGGACAAAATTAAAATTAATGGGGCAGGATCTTGACATCATTAGTAGTGAGAATGTATGCAATGTGAAACCGTCATCGTGAGTTAATAATACTTGTATAAGGAAGGTTACTGCCTTTCACGACTTAATTCAGGGCCAGGAGGAGAACTCCAGTGACGATGGAAAAAATCAGGAAGAGGAAATAGGGCTTTTGTTCTTTTGCTAATTGCTGGTTATTAATGAAAAATACTTTCTCACCTCCGCTCAGACAATGAAGGAAGTGACGACAATCAAATCCAGGCTCTTATACAGCAGTTAGTTGTGTTGAAGTGACAAGTTTCTTTTGAAACTCAGAGGCCTGGTTCTGCTGAAATATTCTAATTGTGTCCAAATTCAGAGTTTCTCTGCAGCTGTAACTTTGTTCAAGTGTCTGAGCTGGAATGAACTGACTCATGACACATGACACATGATATGTTCAGCCAAAAGAGCGATCTCAGACCCACTTAATACCAACCAAGAAATGCTTGTTTGTGTTGACGTCCTTTCACACTTTCCCAATGTTCCTCCAGACTTCTCTAATTTAGAAAGAAGTGTTTATGAATTCCCCTCACAGTAAACACACTGACCTCTTGTTGCCCCTTGTTAATCTAGATCAGGGAGCTCTTAATGGAAACCAGCAGAGCAGAACAGCACAGTGCGTGCAGTTAAATGTCATGATGTCACTTTTTGGGTCAGTTTAAAATTGATTATTCATGGTTATTGTGGTGTCACTTTTTAGAGCCCCATGATGGGATTGTTTTAGCTGAATGCAAGCTGTAAGTGGTGCAAACATTGAATAGATATGTGTCAAAATAAGGTTGCATGGTTTAATTTGTGACCAAACATCTTTGGAGTTGTTTTATGAAGCAGATAACATGATCTCAAGGATCTGCAGGTAATGATGTGGTTGGGGTTAGCCGGAGACATCCCAACCTTTTCCAGGAACAGTGAGGAGTATGAGGCTTTACACATGTGGATTGGATGCAAATCCAACTCTGCATTGTAGCAAAAAGTGAAATCAGCTCTCTAAAACTTGTTCTATTCAATGAAAAGTTTGAAATAATGTCAGAGGGAATGCAACACGTTTTGACTTTATAGCTGATTTAATTGTTTAATTTTAGTGCAATACATAATCAAATCTTTCATATCAATGTCTCAAATCTATCATTACAAAATATCCATTTTGTATAATTAGGTGTGATGAACGCACAATTCTTTATTTGAAATTTTGCACACTCAAATTAAATGAATCCTCTGTTTCAGAAGTCATGATGGGTCAATTTATGAAAAGGTTTTGTCAATACTTGCTCATTATTTTTGATTTTGAACCCCTGTTTCATTTTTTCTGCTTTATCGCTGATTTGAACCAAAAGGACAGGAAACCTCTCTCAGTACATCATGTGTATATTCATGAATGCAAATTTGACATTTGTGCAAAGTAGAGCAAAGCAATGTGGATATGAGGGGCTGCGGGGGGCTCCGGATTTTTTGTAAACCTGCATCAACTAATTCTCTACCTCTGATTTAAAGTGGCAGTCTATCATATCATTATTTCTGTTTTCATTCAGATGCTAATGTCAGGGTCATGCATATGGAGACAGGGCTGTATGTATGCAATGCTTAAGTATGTTTTTGTGGAGATAGTACAAAAGGTGAAGAAAGATGAGATTTATTTAAGGAAATATTTTATCAGCATCTTTACACCATAAGCAAGAAGGAAACTGCACTTCAGCATCATATGTTGGGTCAAAGGTCATATCCGAGGGATCAGTGCTGCACACCATACCAGGTTTTACTTTGTGTGAGTCACAATAGAACTTTGTGCGAAGCTGCATTAGATTTATATTCCTCAAATAGAAAAGGTGAAAGAAGACAGATGCGGTTGAGAACAATGTTCATAAGAAAATAATGGATTGGAAAGAACAAGCTGAACATCTCTCATGTGGCCACAGAGCATGTGCTGATGAGAAACAGATAGAGAAACAACATTCACCTCATTATGGGTCTGTGTCTGCTCTTAATTTCTACCATTTATGTCCCTACACTTGAATAAAACTTTCCCACACTCTGGGCATGTCTTATGACTTATTTTTAGTGAAAAAATATTAGTAGACACAACATGAGCCACTTGCACCTGATCAGTCAGGGAGCAACATCATATTTCAAGATATCTAAAAACCAAAATTGACTTTGTAACTTGTACTGCAAGTATGAGACAAACGCTGCTGATTTCAGTTCATGAAATGCACTCATAGTCGGTTGGTTTAAAGTCAGAAATCCATTCTCTGATCTTGTGTTTGTCTCATTCCACAGTGACCTGGTGAACGGCCTCGTCTTGTTGATGAACAGCAATATCAGCAGTCCGGTCAACCTGGTGAGTGGATGCTCCACAAACTGAGGTAGAAAATGAATTCTGCAGGCTCTCCAGTTGGTGAGTCCGCCTCTTGTTGACACTGATCTAATGAAAATTTATGAAATCTGTTCGCAGGGGAACCCAGAGGAGCACACCATATTGGAGTTTGCTCGTCTCATCAAAAGTCTTGTTGGTAAGATGTCACATCCATCAAGATAGTTATAATTCTGTGTCTCTGCAGACACTTGACCCTCGCTATCTCAGTCTGCCTGCTTATCTCCAAATGTCCTTCTCCCACTCTGCTTGTCCTATTGTCTATTTTATCTCACACGTTTCTTCTTAAAGATAAGTTGTCCCTCTGTCACGGTGACCCTTGCTGGGACATTGATCTGTTTCTCTGAGTTAACCACTTTGCATCTGTAGCAGAGTGTGAAACAGACCATTTAAGGCTGTCATGCTGGTCAAATATATATAAACATGAACATATATGTACATGTATATGTGTGTGTGTGTGTGTGTGTGTGTATATATATATATATAGATATGAAATACCAAAATAAATCCCAATCCTGCCCCCTCACTATTTGAGTGACACACCAAAGGATGTCACCCTCCAGTGGGAGCATAAAGCCATGAGTCGGATGCTGTTTCATTCCACCAACAATAAAACCATGCAGCCACAGCTTCACTCCATGAGTGTTGGCTCTGCTCTTTAGCGAGAACATGAAGCATTTCAAGGGGTCGTGCCTCTGACAGAGCCATCACCTATGCATGATCCTATCAGCACTTCCTACACAGAACCATCAATCTGCCTCAGCTCATTTCCCTCCCACAAAACTGTTGACGTCACATGAACGTCCACACTGTAAAAGGGGTAAAAAGAAAAAAGCTGTAAGCAATGATTTATGGGTCCTCACTTTTCGATGCACTTATGCTGTGACACAACATGTGTGCGCATCCCAGGTCCTGAACCAGGTTTCTATAAAGCCAAAAATATTGTTGACTTTGGTCATTATTCTTGGCCATGCCCATTGAGTACTGAAAAATCCTTTAATGACTTTTAATTGTCAGTGTGTCTGTGATACACATGTTAAATTTGAAGATAATCTGAAAAAATCTGTTGGGTGAGGTCACTGAAATACATATCATTTGAGTTGCCAAAATCTGTCATTTAAGTTGAATTTCCAAACTTCCCATTTGTATTACAATAAATGGGATAGTATGATATGATTCGTGATACGATAAGAGACCTTTTTTTGTAGGTCTTGTCTGAATAGATAATGGAAAAATTCAGTTGGACGGAAAACTGTTAACTGTTGCGTCATGAGCCCATGTACTGCATGAAAACACTGGACCCATAAATTCTTCGCCATGATTGAATTTTGGACAAAGTTTTGTGAGTCTTGGAGCGCGCTGTAGGCAATTTGGGGCTAAAGGGGACACGGATGAAAGAATAATAATCCTGAGGGTCACAAGAGGTCCCTGATAAAAAAGTTCTGGTGGTGAAAGAAAACACACACTCTTTCTCTCTTTGTTTTCTCCCCTCAGTAAGCCGGAGTCAGATCCAGTTTCTCCCGGAGGCTCAGGACGACCCACAGAGGAGGAGACCTGACATCAGAAAAGCCAAGATGATGCTCGGCTGGGAGCCGGTGGTACGTGTGACACACAGTGGAGCCTTACTCAGCGGGAACTTTCTCAGTTTCCCACACACTCATACACATACACTCATACCCACACACTGATAAACCAGTTAGAGCGGGTGATGGTGTTTTCTCGCCCAGCTGAACATCTACAGCTTGTAGTTTTCTGAACATTATACGTCTCAGGTCACAGAGATCCGTCTCTGCAAGCTGGTGCTGCAGAGGATTAATATTAAAATCATCACTACATTATTCTTTCATTATAACCATGATGCATTACTCTCTGTATCAGGAGTGACTTAACATTCAAAGTCATGGAACAAAAATGAGAGTGAATGATTTATTACCGTTAGGAGTCTGTCTTTGAAAGATTAATCCTAATGTGGTAGTTTGTCAAATAACCAAACCTATTTTATTGTACTTCCTGTACTTGTAATGATGATTAACTGTTGCTGTGAAAAACAGACAGC
Organism: Thalassoma bifasciatum; assembly: GCA_008086565.1. NCBI lineage: Eukaryota > Metazoa > Chordata > Actinopteri > Labriformes > Labridae > Thalassoma > Thalassoma bifasciatum. The sequence continues at coordinate 654,541 of RPOG01000120.1, forward strand.
TGTCAGCAGTGAGGCTCTCATCCTAGACTCAAGGGTGTCAACGGTGATGAATTTGGTTCAAAAAGCAGAAACTGCAAACTAATCCAGTGTTTATGTCTTATTCATAGTAAAAAACTGTCATTATAAGTCCATAAAAATGTCTTTTTCTAAGATATTACAAAACAAAAATGTATTTTCTTGGCAGACACATTTTTTTATGAGGCCTTAAAACAGCAGATGTACCTTTGTGTGAGTCATGTTGTTAATATGAAGGCAAGCATCAATGATGTAAAAAAATCAATGGTAATAATGATTGTAATCTTCTCAGATATTTGTAATCATTATTTTCAATTTAAAGTTCCCTGACTGATCATTAATGTGAGAGTAATTTCATGTGTGAAACATTCTTCCGAAAGTCTGATTCAGAGTTATCATCAGGCTGCATGTGTCACCCTGCAGGAGCTTCACCTGAACACAAACAGAGGAATCATTATTTAACTAAATGAGTTTGACATGGTGTTCTGCTGAGCTCGGGGGAGCAGTCTCCATCAATAGTTTCATGTTATCCATGTGTCGTCTTTTCATTAACACGGACAAAAATTCCCCATCATATCTTCCGCTGACAGGTGCCGCTGGAGGAAGGCCTGAACAAAACCATCCAGTACTTCAGCCGAGAGCTGGAGCACCAGGCCAACAACCAGTACATCCCCAAACCCAAAGCTGCCCGCATGAAGAAAGGACGACCCCGGCACAACTGAGGTCACGTGTCGGGACAGAAACTCTGAAACAGAATGAAGTTATCGAATCCTGAGAGGTGGAAGTGACTGGAATACACTGTAGAGCAAAGCACTCTGGGAAACTGTGACAATGTTGCTGCCTTGTGATGGAGCTGCTGTCCAGACAAAGGGCTGAAATCTGGATGGATGGACTAAACTGACTCTTTAAAAACCTGAAACCCAGCCTACATTTTTTTGTGATGTTCTTTTTTTTTGCTTCTGCTATTTAAATTTCAAACTACAGAATCATGCAAACAGCTCGTGCTGTAAATCAGTGCTGTGTGCTCATTCGATCACTCTCATGGTGTTGATGCTCCAGAGATAAGCTGCCTTTCTCTCCACTGGATGCTTTTGTGCTTTTTTGCAGACTGTTGACTGTTCATGACAAGCGCTGCAAGACTAAAAAAATCTCCACAAAGACTGTTACAGTATTATAATGTTTATCAGGACATGGGGGGGGGGGGCTCTCTACTTTGCAGGGGAAGTGTCGAGTTTTGCATTATGGAGCTCAGATTCTGTTTTAATAAAATATTTCCAATATTTTGTGAATGATCTCATAAAAGAAAGTACACAATCTTTTCTTTTCCTTATTTAAAGAGGATTTATCATGCTTTTTATTTTGAAAGGATAGAGGATAAGAAAGGAACAAGGTAAGAGCCACTTATTCTGTATCAAAAGTGACAAAAACAGGAAACCTAGGCAGGATGAGACACATCTTTATTTAAAAGCAATTTAAAATGCAGATTAGAATTAAGTTTTTACAGAAATCAGCTGCATAACAATTGTTTAGTAAGGTTTTTGTGCCTTTTTTCTCCATTTTTATAACAGGGGTCAAACAGATGGATGCAACTAATTAAATCAAAGAAGCTGGAGCAGCTGCAGAGCACTCACGTGTTGACAGCTTCATGACAGGTGACAAAGCAGCAGACCATCACAGACAGGCATTAATAGTAGTCATAGTTGACATTAGCACCGTGCCTGTATGAGCCGGGGTATCGAGGGCCGATGGGAGAGTTTTCGTCATAGTGGTGCTGCCGCCCCTGATCAGTGGAGCGAGCCTGGTCCATCCAGTACGACAGGTCGGCCTCCAGCCTCTAGTTAGAGAAAAAATAAGCAGCGTGGCTGGTTAGGAAACAGAGCTCCAACAAATCCACAGAGACACACAGGCAGCTGATAACGTTTGCTCGTGTGCTGTCGTGAGAATAAACAAGAATGAAAGGCAAGCGTTGAAAAGGCCACTGCGTTCACAGCTCTGGCCTTTTCAGGAAGCTGCAGTAAACGCTGAACATCTCTGGGAAAAGCCGCTCCACAGGCTGAAACGAAACCCCTGTCAGCTGTCAGAGAGAGGCAGGCGTTAGGGGATCATACTGTGCACTCTGCTCCTTTTTTCTGTCTGCATTATCTGCTAGCTCTGTTCTCCTCTTCATCCTCTGTGAATCCTGCGCCACAGACTACAACTGCTTCAGCTCAGGGACTCATTTGTATGCAACAAATGGGAATCCATGTGTTCCTTTATGTGGTCCCACTTATGTATTTATTTATTCATTCATACAGCATGTCACGAGGAACACTGCACCTTTTGAAACAGACTCTGGTTCACTGTGTGTGTGTGTGTGTGTGTGTGTGTGTGTCACGTTAAAATCCAGATTTGCTTTAGTTTTCATGATCAATATTTTAACTGTTAGTTTTTCTTTTAGTTTTGTTTAGAGTTCCTTGCATTTTATTTCCCCAAGATGTGTAGGTCACAGACTTCACTCTGCAAAAGATCCAAGAAGTTAATTCTCAGTTTGACCAGTGTCTCATCTGTTTGAGTGAAAGAGTCGAGCTGAAAGATCTATACTAGTCAACATATTGCGTATTTCAAAATTAAAGTGCCAAAAAGTGTTGAAGCTTTCGTAAATGCTTTCAAAGTGAACAGTGTTTCACTTCCAAATGAGTTTCTACCACATCTACAAAAGACCTTTTTTTTTTTTTTCAACAGATTTAGCCTCCTCTAATCCTGTTAAAAAAAGAATGATGTGTTGTTTTGCAAAATAAGAAGGAAAAAATACTCCAGTGATAACATCTGCAGGTTGTTTTAGCTCAGGCACACCTTCCCTCTCTTCAAATCTCCCCACTCCACCATGGAAATAAAACCCAAACTTGGAGTCTTTTGAGGACACACATGATTGAACTTTTCAACCTTGGAAATTAGAAACCTTGTTTTGCATAGAGCCTGAGTTTTTCCTCTGCTGGTAAAAGGTAAACATGAATCCCAGAATCAGTGTGTCCCAGCTGCTCCTGTGTGTGTGTGTGCTCTTACCCTCCTTGTATGCAGAGTTATTCTCCAGGAGGAGGTAAATCCATCCTCTGTTTGCTGTGAGGATCATTTATGTTCAGCAGAAATCCTGTCTTGTTGACAGCTCCTCTGGGGAGTTGGTTGTGTTTCAGGACTTTGGGAGTTCACCTTGAACAAACATGCTCACCTGCTCATCGTATCCCATCGACATGAACTGCATGATCCACTGCTGCACGTCCGGTCTGCTGCGGTCCCAAATGTTTCTCTTAGTTCTGCTCAGTTTGGCCAGGAACTCCTGAGCCTTAGAGGGCGGGACAGCGATGGAGGACTTAGAGGGCACATCACCAGCTGCTACCACTAGAGGGAAGCACAGCAGCGACACAGAGTGAAGGGGCACGTTTTCTTCACTTTTTAGTGAATAATGCCATGCTCTGAAAGGTTACCTTCTCTTTTCTTTAAGAGCTTGTGCAGGCGGCTGTCACTGGACACATCTGTGGAGGAGAAACAGGAGAACACCAATGAGCAGCAGAGACACCACCCATCACAGCAGGTCAGTTTAACCCCTTACATCCCACCTAACTCCAGCTTATATATCATACTGTGTTTTAAAGCTTATAACTGAAGAGCTACAGGGTAATATTTGACTGAAGTCCACATCAGAATAAATGGATAAAAACTCTGCTTTCTTTTTTTTTGACCATTTTTGAAATTGTTAACCTGAAGATGCTATGTGGCGTTAGTGTTTGTATTCTGACGAAGTCATACAAATGAAACAACAATGATACAAGCAAGTCATCAACGATCCAGTGTAGGTAAGAGGTTAATCCATTTTTCATCTGTATTAAATCTTTATTTTTTGCTTTGATGAATTCATAGAAATCAAAAAGTAATTTAGACAGCCCTAAACAAAAGTAAAATAAACATGAGAGCTTTGAAAACAAAGCCTCATCAGAATGATGTGTCCTGATTGCTCTGCGTGAACTGTTGATGGCTTTTTGATTAGCTTCATCACTTTTCTCTCCTTCTGTTTCATCCAACTCGTCCTACTTTCACGGCTGAGCTCAGTCTTTGTTTCTATCATAGATCTAAATGTCAAGAGTTGAGCACAGAGGAACATTTCCAATTTGCATACGAACACGTTAACTACATCCTCTTCCTCCCTGCTGCTCTCCCTCTGCTCTGACTCTCTGTTAGGATGCAGACAAAGTGAGCACTAATGAGGCGTCTCGTACCTCGCTGCCTCCAGCCAGTTCAGTCACATGATGTTTAGCGTCACTTGGAGAGGCAATGAGCCTCTCTTCTTCATACATGAGGGCCGTGGCTCTTTCGCGCTCTCAGGAACTCATGCAGCTGCTTTTCTTTGAAAGCTTTACTATCAGACTGAGTGGCTTACGTAAGGACTCCACGTGCCTCAGAGTGTGAATGGAAATCCAGTTCACATCTTGAAGTCAGCACCAGCTAAATCAAAACAGGTTTCCTCTTTGTGACGAGTAGAGGCACCAGGCGGTTTGAGAAAAGTGCTTGCATGTGGGTTTCTTTCTGCTCTATGTGGCTCATTGTTTTACAGGAAACACTCTGAACAGCAGACAGGGAACATCCAACAACCAACTCATCCATCCGTAAATCATCCATCCATCTGCATATTCATCCACTCATTTGTCCATCAACTGTCTGCCCATCCATCAATCCGTCCTTTTATCAGTGAACCCATCCATGGTTTTTATATTCCTTCCATCCATCCACTCATCTTTCCATCCATCCACCCACCTGTCTCTCCATTAGTTCACTGCTAGTCTGTTGACAATGTTTCTATCTATCCATTTTTTCATCTCGGTTCATCTCTAACTTTCATTTATTCATCCATTTGTGCCATCAATCTATCCTTTTATCAATCCTTGCAACTATCTTATCATCCAACTAACCAACAATTCAGCCTTTTATTTCATTTATCTATTCTTCTTTAATCCCTCCCTTATTAATCAATCCTTTCATTTGTCCATCCATCCATCCATCTATTTATCCATCATCAGTCTCCCTGTCCACCTGTTAACCTCTCATCCATCCTTTTATCCATCCGACATCTTTTCCTGATCCATCCATTCATCCATTTTTCCTTTCATCCATACATTTATATGACCCTTTCATTCATCATCCATCAATTCATCACTCCTATCATCCATCCATCTATTCATCTATTCATCTTTCGCTCCTTTCCTTTATTTATCCATTCATCCAGCATCTTCCAGCCATCTTCCCATCTGTCCATTCATTTATCCATCCATCCATCCAATTGTCTATCTATCCAACCAACAGTTAACCATCCATCCATCCATTCAGCCACCTCTCACCAATCTATTCATCATTAGTCCATCCTTCTTTTTTCCATCCCTCAATGCTTCATCTAACAAGTAATCAATCTATTCATCTTTCAATCCCCCTGCCTTATTCATCCATCCATTCATACATCCATCCATCTGTCCATCCATCCATTCATACATCCATCCATCTGTCCAACCATCCATCCATCCATCCATCCATCAATCCATCCGTCCATCTGTCGATCAATCCATCCATCCATCTAGTATTTGATTGGTTGCTCACACATTTAGTCCCTCCATCCACAACATCTCACACTCTGAAGTTTTCTGCTTGTGTTTCCTTTGAACACCTCTGACCAGTCACTTCTGATTCCCATGAATTTTCCTGAAAGATTTTCTTCCGCTGTCTCTTTCAGGAAAGTTCAGCCATGTGTGTTCACACACGTATGTCCTTTGGGTAATTTTGTGAAGAATTTGATGGAGGTATGAAACCTGCTGTCACTGCTTTGCATTCCTGAAATGTTCCCGAACCTTTCAGGAGTTCTGCCTCAGAGTGTCACAAAGTTGCTCGTTCACACATGTCCCTCCCTGGTAGGATGGAGGTGTGAGGAAGATAAAGGATGTGATATCAGTGTCTTTATCCTTCCTTTTCCATGTTGATCTTTGAGGTTTCAGACATGTGGTTTTCATGTTTTCCTGAACGCTTCCTGCTGTGTTTGACATCATTACACTTTATTCGTCTTAAAATTTGGACTGCAGGTAAAAGTCTGGGTGACGTCGGGAAGTTTGCGTTCACACATGCTGCTCACTGCAACAAATTTTGTATACTTTGTGAGTTTTTTTGTTTTTTTTGCATGTATCAGTAATTACAGTTAGTAGGGGTTAGTAAATGTCTTTTTTTATATTTTTTTGTGTTTGTTGATACACCTCAGACTTCATTGAGACGACATTCAACTGCATCACTGCAGTGGAACTTGTTTTATAGAAGCTGATGTCTGATCTTAAGCTTGGTACATATCATGTTGCTTCTAAATTAGTTAATGTTTGTTCTCCTGGTGTTTTCATTTCACCATCACAGTAAGGATGCGAGTGAGGGACACAGTATCCAAGGAGGAGGAGGTGAGAAAATTGTCATCCTTGGAAAAACTACTTTTCTTCTCAGGGTGATCTGAGAACAAAAATCATCTCACACACACTCTGTCATGCTCTAATTCATCTTTTTAACTCCTATACTGTCAAACCACCCACTGTAAACAAAATAATCCCCTGTAATAATAAACACTGATAAATGAGCTCCATAAGGCAAAGGTTACCTAAGATGTTTACCACAAACGTGACATTTGAAAAGGAGAGCAGAAGAAGAGGGAGATGAAGAGAGTGTGCTCACCTCTCAGAGCCAGCAGTGTCAGAAACACAGCTAGACACATGAACCTGGAGCAGAGCCGCTGGGATGCCATCTTCTCCTTCCCCGAGCAGAGTCTTTTCAGAGCAGCTTCAAGGCAACAACTGAGCTTCAACTGCTGTACGACCAGAGGGGAGAGTGGGCGGGAACCCAGACTTTTCATGTGGAAACTGGCCCACAGCAGAGGAATGTCGTTTCCCTCCCTGCCTACAGAAACACCACTGAATCTGGGGAATTCTGCTCTTTAATGACTTTTCTATGTGTCTCAGGTATTTTTCCATCAACCGGGTGAGCAGCAAAGAAGAAAAGAGTCTAATAACACAGGTTTAGCAGTGAAGAAGTGTCGAAGTTGCTGCAGTAGGAATGATTTCATGCTTGTTTAAGGAGAAATCTGAGTTGAAATAAGTGCTGCATGAGTTTCAACCAGCAGCGACCGACAGGGAGATACCTGCAGATCTGTTCCCTGCTGTTTAAAACATCAGTCGCTCGGCTCGCTGATAGCATCACACTGAGCATCCTGAGGGAAAGTCTCCTGTCAGGGAAATAAAAAAGTGTAGTGAAACCTGCGGAGAGAGCAGCAGGGAGATGCTCCACAGTGAAGTTCCTCCAACTCTCCAGTTTAATTGCATGATGTGGTTTTGCAATAAAAGGTCAAACCAAACCTCCCACATGTTCTTCATCAAAATCTCTCTTCACTTCCTCCACACTAAGGATTCACTTAAAACTGTGCATCATCAACCCTCACTATCTGCTACATCTCAAGCTTGGTGACATTCAAGCGCTCTAAGTTCAGGAGTGCACTCTGCACTGTTAAATGTAACTTGTTACAAAATAAAAATAAGGTGGAAAGGGCTGCCTTAAAATTTCATGTCAGTTAAAAAATACACTTTGTTGTTCCAACACCAACAGAAGTTGTCTTGATTAAATAATATGTCTTGTATCAACCCTTGTCTTAGTTTGTTTGATTTAGACTCGTTACCTGAATTGACTTGTGCAGGTAGTTGTTTGAATTAACGAATATAGACCTTTTGTCTTAATAGGACTCTTCCTTTTTAAAACTGTGGCGCTTGACAGCCTGTGCCATTGCACAAGTTTTCTATATACCACAGCACAGACATATAGATTAAGACGCCTCATTGACTTACACTGTCAACTGAAGCAGACAAATCAGCACAGCCGCCATCTTGGCTGGGTCTTCCCAACTACATCCGATATTCACACGGTTTAGTTTGTCACAAACAGCAGAGATGATACGGGACTCTTTTGCACTCTTTTCAATACATACGTTATGTATCCTCTTAGATACTTGTCTTGTGCCAGTTTTTGTAACCCCAGGCTACACAAAATACAGAGAAAGTTGCTCACTCTGTTGACTCTGGTCTGCACTGTTAGAGGAGACCCACCCAATATGGTGGCAACACTGCATCATGCTCCAGCGCTCAATGAGGCATCTACTTATATTGTGTTTTTACAGCAGGGTCTTATACCCACTGCATCTCCCCCTCACTCATGGTTTAACTGTTTTTCACAAAGGCATTCTGGGTTTCACTTGTAAGCTATAGCTTTGGTAAACAGCTGGGAGGGGCTTAAGTGATTGTTAAGTCCACATTTGTCACTGATTGACTTGGAAATAGAATTTCAAGTTGAAATGTATGCTGTAGTTGAGATTATGCCAATTTATAATCAAATGTTGTCACAACAACTTTAGTTATCTTTTTTTCATACTGACATAGAATAATGTGCCGGAGTAACATATGTGTAAAATTGCATTTTACGGTGTGTGTATTTTTAGTTTGCAGCAGAGCAAAGCTGATAGACTGCAAAATATCCAGATCCCCTTTTCCCTTTCCTGCATTTGCTGACTACTGGAAATGTGCAGCAATTTCCAGGTTGAGCTACATGTGTGCACACAAACCACAAAATGTATTCAGTGAGAAAAACAAGACAACGTGACATTGTAGCAGTATCCTGGTAATTATTCCACACACTGCACAAACAAACATACAATTCAAACACGTTGAAATCTCCCTGAAATTCATTAGCTAAACATCAACAACCTTATAAATCTTCCTCCAAATCTTCCTCTGCTTCAGAACACTTTAGAGAGACTGACTCACTCAGATCCAAATCCTCAGGCAGTGGACTGGACTCAGGCTGCAGGAGGGAAAAACTCTTTTTCTCTATTTCAAGACTCACTCCTGGGACAGAGAGCAAAATGAAGACATTTAGACGAGCATCACTGTATAGATAAAAAATCAGTACGGTCGATTGGAGGCATGAAAGAAGAGGCAACAAGTAAACAGGATTTATATTTGAGATAGGAGCCAAAGTGCAACGGCAAGCTTCAAAGAAGGAGAATCATCAGTTGGGAAACCCTGAAGGTAGATCCTCAATCACATCACCCTCAGATGATGCCCTTTCAGTCTTTGTTAGTCTTGGCTCACAATCGGTGATAAGTCTTCACCAGTTGGGACATGGGGCCTAAAATCTGGCCTTAAGTTGTCTAATGTGGCCAGAATTTCTCTCTCTTCTTGGCTTGAACTTATTTTCCTGTTTGAGAGAGAGAAAGAGCAAGTGAGTCAGAGAGAGGGAAAGTATTTGGTTTGCAAACACAAACAGCCTCAGTGTCCCTCTCAGGTGGAGCTGGAATGTACGAAGCCTTGGCAACATGGACGCTCTGCTCCCAGGACTGGATCTGATGGCAAGTATGAGAGGATCATTCATGAACTCAGTCTTTGTCTGGACTCTGACTCCTCATTGTGTAACCTGCAGATTTCAACACGTCGTTCTTCACACTCGGATGATTCTGAAGTGATTCTGATCGGGTGTCTGAGTCATGACAGAGTTGTAAAGCTCACAGCGCGGTGAGCTCAGGCATGCGTGTTGGCGAGATTTCCCCTGTGGTTTTATTCATCAGACACCTCGCAGAAGGTCTGAGACACAGAGGTTCTTATCAGAGGAAGATGGAGGCAGACATTTTTTAAATTGAGAACAAAAGAGAGGACAGATTTATGTATTAATGGGCTTTACAGCACAGACTTTTAAAGTTTGAAGCTAGAAAAGCTGGAAACACATGCTGGAAAGACATACGCTGATCCCTCTCCCTCCCTCCAGGCTGTCTGTAATTATCAGGCTTTGAGCAGAGAGAGGAGAGGACAGACTCTGGGCCAGAGACAACATGACATTTCTCCTGGGATGGAGACATTCATGCCACAAGGCTCTCATTAGACACTTGGGTGTTTCCCATCCGTAAAACTCACACTGAGCTGGAAAATAGAGCAGAATTTGGACACAGAGACAGGTCCAGCTTCTCTTTCTTCCGGCTCTTCAGGCATGAAAGGGTGAAAATATCATTCCTAGATCAGAGATGAAACTGGATTAGAAGTTAGGCGACAGTCAGATCAAACATTTTTACTGGACTCTGAGCACATTTTCATCAGTTTGCACTTTTCTTCCTCTGCTCCCTCCTCTTCTCACACTTGACTTGACAGCCTGAGTGAGCGACCCCGACTGTCTGGCACTGCAGCTCTCCAAACTCACACAAACATTTCTCTTTGGAAAATCTGCCTCACAGCCTCAGAGGACAGAGCAGAGAAGAAGTTTTAACCATAGTTGGTCAAAAAGCGCCGCAACAACCAGATAAATTCACTCCAGGCAACCTCAGGTAGCACAGCACACACATTTGATTTCTGAGGCCCCAAGGAGCCCTCCAAATGATTTTAATCTTACCTAACAAGCTCTAAGTGACAGTCAAGAGGCTTTAACAAAACCCAAGGAGGCTACAGTTTTTGTTAGAACAAGTTTGTCCTTTATTCACAGTTTTTATTGAAAAAGATGCCCAGAGTTGTTGTGTTAACTGTGCTTTAATAATGCAGGGGGTAAATCAAAAAAAAAAAAAAAAACTGTAAGAATTCAGCAATTCTCATCTGCACTCTCTCCTCACACTGAAAAACTTAATATCTTACAAAGTATAATATTCTAATTTTCCAGTCAAAATATATTATTATTCTTAATATCAGACAAAGTCACCTAAAGTAACATTTCAGTCAGATACTGAAACTTGTTTCTAGATGGATCATTTGTAATATCTTGTTCTATGGAACATTTTTAAGAATATCTCGATTTAAGTCATTACTCAGAAGAAACAAGCTTTTACTACTGGTCGTAAGGTTTTTAAGCTGATGAGCTATTTGTTAATGAAAAATGATCTTGCTTCAAGAAATAGACGCAGCTTGAATTGAGAAAACAAAGCTTTATTTGAGTCTGCAGCTCACTATAAGCTTATTATGAGACAAAACTTCTCAATACAAGAAAATATGTCTAAAATGAGTTTTCCCAGCTATTTCAAAGGTCTCGCTCACCTGGTAAAGCTTAATATCTGATGTTTCATTTTATGATATCTTACCAGTAGAATTTTCACTTGTTCCATTGGCAGATTTCTTTTACTTATTACAAGTAAAACTATCTTACATTATTTTTTTAACTTGTTTTTTTTTTTGGGAATGGATTCTTTCCATTGTGTCATTATGTCTAGATAAAGGCACCAGGATTTACTTCATGTAAGAATCTTTTCCAATACATTGAGATAGGACCCCTCATGTTTTTTATTTGTATCAAGAAAAATGCCCTTGTCATGAATGAGAATGCACTGATTTTAAGGTATTTCTGGGTTCATCGAGGTTAGACATTTTTACTTGTTTTGAAAAGTCTTGACCAGCCAATTTTTTCTTTTTCTGTTTGCAGATAACTTTGCTTAGCCAATGTAAATCATCCCCAATTTTTGTATGTTTTATTCTTGTTTTTGAAGGCTGGCTTTTTGTAGGTACTCCTCACTCCTCAGGATGGGGGTCAGACTCAGGACTATCGTACCCGAGTGTGTTTGCGATGGGAAAGTGAGCCCAGTACGTCCGAGCCAGGTCTTGCATCCCTGCTTCATTCGCCTGCGCCCTCAGCTCCTCCAACCAACCAATGAAATCAGACGACCACAGGCCCCAGTACGGCATGCTCCGTCTCTCCCTCCCCCTCGCCCCCTCCTCTTCCCCCCTGCTGGCTGCCTTGCTCCCCTCTGCTGCTGTCAGAGAAGACGGAGAGGTGCAAACATTATTTCACACCTTGTCACATCAAAATTGCTGCATAACACAATGTCAGGTCCATATATGTAATTTAGAGCACAATTGAGACGCTGACGCACCTGAAGGAGGGAGGAGGGACAGCTGGAGGGAGCAGAGCAGCATGAACACACACACAGCACGCATGATTCCTCACACTGAGAGACAGAATACACACAAATTAACCGGGAGAAAGTGTGATTATCTGAGAGAATGAAGGCCCATATAGCAGATTTAAGTGAGGTATGTCTGTCTGAGTAGAAATGCGTCCTCAGGGGAACAGAGCACCCTTCAAAAGCCTGGCAGGTTTCAGCTGGAAGAGGAATACGAAGGAAATAAAGCTGCCATGTGTCAAAAATGTTCGTCTCACCTGATCAGCAGGAGATTATCCTCGTCCTCCTCTCTCTTCCTCTCTCGTTCTCTGATCTCAGGATGACATCTCAAGTTGAAGCAGAAAAGAAGGCAGGCATGTTTGTTTTTCACATCTTGGCTCTTAACACCTGCCCACAAAGGTGTGTCAGACTCTTTCATACTTCTGGAGCTTTTTTATTCTAAAAGAAGAATAACGAAGCTTGATTTCTGGTGTCAAAACATCAGAGTGTCTAGTTCTTTTTGTTCGTTGCTTGTACATCCTCACCTTCCTGATGGTGATGTGTTTTTAGAGCTGAGGGGTCTTCCAAGCTTTGGAAAATTCAATTACCCTTCTTTATGTCTGTGAAGTTGCAGAGGTCCAGAGAGAACCTCCTCCTGTTCAGATTATTATGAGCTCAAACTGTTTCAAGATTTATCCTTTTCCTCTATTGATCCAACATCCTGCTGTAAAAGACATCAATCGATCATCCTCCACCTCACTCACCTTCAGCAACTGATCAGTATCCAGCTCCTCAGCTCCTCCTGCAGACTTCCTCCATCACCATGCCCAGTGGCTGGATACTGATCTCAGTTTCCTCATCTCTTGGAGTGAAGTCGCCTCGGAGAACATTTTTCATATTTTCTAAACTTGGTCAGGGTTAATTATTCAGTCACACAGCCACAATCACAGACACAACCACAGACACAACCACAGCCAAACTTATGACTTTTAGAGCCAACATTCAGAATTTCAGCCAACATAAATCCACTTCACTGAGTCCCCAAAATCCAAACCAGTATTGTAGTGTCTACGCTCTGATTCTCTGTTTCCTCCTTATCATCAAGAGGAAGTTCAAAATTGAAGTTAAAACCAACAATCTTTGGCAAAAGTATATGAGCCTTACCCAAACTCCAGTCAGCTGTGACCAAGGGCATGCACAAGGTTTTTGAGGCACATACAGGACATGTTTTTGCCAACCAGGCAGGAGCTGTATCGTATTTTGGCGCCCAATATGACACATGAGCTTATATTTTTGCTCGCAATGTGACACTTGGCTCTCAGAAGGGCACCTCAGCGTGTGTTTGGACTGGCTAAAAGGCACTTTAGCACATTTAGCTCCCAATATGAAACTGAAGCATGTGTTTTGGCTCCTGACAAAATACTTGAGCGCACGTATGCACCCAACAGGGCACTTTAGCATGTATTTTAACTCCCAACAGGGCACTTTAGCTTGTATTTCGGCTCCCAAGAGAGCACTTCAGTTTTTTTTACATCTCCCAATAGGGCCTTTTGTCCTGAAGTCCTAGGGCGACTTCAGTGCACTTGGCTCCCATGTTAAACTTAGAGTCAGGCGTATAATCTGGCTTTCAGCAGGGCACTTTTGCACATGTTCTGGCTCCCAATAGGAAATTCAAGCATGTGTTTTGGCTCACAAGGGGGCATTTTTGCAACCAACAATCGGGCCAAAGTTTTCAGAGGCATCAAATAGCCAGTACCAAAGGCTTCAGTCCTGATTGCAGAGCCCAGGTTTAAATCCTACCCACAAGAATTTGCTGCACATCTTCTTTGAGTCTCTTCCTATCGTCATTGGAAACAAAATTGCAAGTTTTCAAGTAGAAGCTTCCCTGAAAGCGACTTTAAATGCTTCTCCATCCAAACATTTGATTTTAAAGCACTATCATGTGTTATTTTTTACAATCATTTACCTCTCATGCCCTTGTGAAATGTGTTTGCTCAGATGTCAGCCTTCTTTGAGAGCTAAAACTCCTGCTGTGAGAGACAAATGAGAACTCACTGGAAGGCTACACGGTAGAAGAGTTTCAGCATGAGAGCTTATAAGGATGAAGGAATATTATTTGGAAACTCACATCCCCCACAGAGGACAGAAATGAACCTCTGGGTCCGAAGAGGACAGGGATTTTTTTCATGTCTAAAGCTGCAGCTGAAGGGTGAGTGTCACATCAGGTCATTAATGGACTCTGAAAAGAGGCTTTTTACATTTTACACAGTTTGATGAGAGACAGAAAAGGGCAGAATGAAGTCATGTAAGAAAAAGAACAGTTCTACACCAATATTAAAGACTAAATTGTCAGGGAAAAAAAACAACTTTTGTCTCAGGGTGGCGCCAAATGCAACACAATTTAAAAGTTCCTCACAGGATCTTTAATCTCCAATTCTGATCCACAGATTTTTGCAACATTTTGACTTTGTGTACTTGGTGGGTTTTATGGCCAACCAGCCACCAGAGGACAGTCAGAAAGTTTGGCTTCACTTGAAGGAAGCAGTTGTGTCATCCATGCTTTCTGCAGTCTTGGTGTAGTTTTAGGGCAAGGTGAGATGAAACATAATGAGAGGTCACATCTGGATCCAGACTAATGACACAGACTAATTATCCTCTGCTGTGTAAATTTAACTCTGTTGTTGTCACATCCATCAACAGCCTCAGTGTGACACACTTTGGCCTGAAGCTGCAGAGATGAATTTAGCTTTTTCAAGGTGAAAGGAAAGAGTGAAGAGATGAAGGGATGGATAGAGAGAGATGGAGGGGGAGGATGAAAAGAATCATGTCCTAGACAGTTTTCACTCCTGAGATCCAGACAGACTGACCCAACAGTCTGCCACAGAGCGGAAAGTTTGCCCACAGGTTTTTTATTATCTGACTGTGAATTTGTTGTTATCATCTTGTCTGAGGGGCACTGTGGAGATTTTTTACCCATGAGAGCTTGATAAACTTTTTATTTTATATTTCTATCCATTAAAAAAAAAAATCAAATAGAAAATAAAAACAGCAGGTGTTTGTCTGCACGTCGGAGCTGTTCAATCATTTCCCTTCCAGATTCATCTCAATATGCTTAATTGGCGGGAGTCTAATAGAGAGGATATTTCAAAAATGTCAGAACATAATTAGATCAGAAAAAAAATAAGGAAAAAAAAGTGAACAGAAGAATGTTAAAATTTGTGTGTGTATGTAATGTAAATTTGAGTTAAATTTGTCTGTCCTCATTGAATAGACTGCACATAAAAGAAGTCTGATTGTAGACACCAGCTGGGAAATAAAGATTTTAATCAGTCTGAGTCTGTCAGGAGTGAGGAATAAATTCAGGACTATTTTAAGCTTCAGTTTATCCTTACCTTGTGATTTTTCAGATGGGATGAGCAGTTTGAAATCTCTCCTCTGATTTAAGTCACACATAACACTTCATTCATCACATGAAAATAGTTCCTTTCAGAAAAGACCAAAACCAAAGATCGGTTTATGAGTTTTAAAAACAGCATACATCACATACTCAGAGTTCATTCCTAGATATATCAGTGGTATGCACAGGCAGGTGGAGCCTTGTGGAAAAAAGTGTGCAAAAGTGCCCCCTTGGATCCAAAAATAAACCTGCTAAAGTGCCAGCTTTGGAGCCAGAATGCAATCTGAACTCTCCTCTCGGGGGGGGCAAAACTTCCACTGAAGTGCCCCATTGGGAGCAGAAACGCACCCTTTCCCTACCCTGGGGGCCACAATGCATGATGAAGGACCTTGTTTCTGTTGGGGGCCAAAATTTGTGCTTAAGTGTCCTCTTGAGAGGCAATTTTTTTTTCTTTTGGCCCCTGCCCTTCAAAAAGTGCACGTCACTGAGATGTTGAAACAAACTACAAAAAAAACGTTAAACTGTGATGGAGAAGTTTCAAAATAGTTAAACCTTTAAAATCAGTATCTTAAAATTGATTTTGGCTTAGACTAATCCAATTTCATCGTCCAAAAAACGAATCAAAACAAAACAAAAATATCAAAACAAGGATTTTGCTTGAATCAATTAACAATAAAAAAAACTAAAGTTGATGTTTCAGTCAGGACCTCTCCCGTCTAAAGAAGTAATTATTTGTTTTCAGTAAGTTTCATCATTGGTATATAAATGTGTAGGGTGTAAAACTCATTCTGAAAGAAAACAGCCTCACAGTTTGTTGAAATCCTCGGAGATAAGCTGTACAGATAAGTCAGCACCAGTCAGCACGGCGGCTCTGTTTGTGATTAATTTCTCTGCTTGTGTATTCTAAGCATGTAAGCACAGAAATGATGCATGAAAGAACTGATTTCCCCACAGCCAGGGAAAGCAAAGAAAGAGAAAAGGCTTTTTTAAACCAGTGGGAAGGAGAGGGTCTTTTCTTTTCTGCTGACTTTTACTTTTACGTATCACAAAGGTAAACTGCTGTTGCTGTGATGGTTAACAAGAGAAGAAATGTGCTTTCATGCTGGGATTGTTCAACACAGATTGTGGAAAATAAACATCTTGTTTTATTCTGTGTCTGATTTTATAGGTGTCATATGCATCAGGTTTGTTTTGAGCTGGCGTGACATTGTCATAGATACTTCCAGCCTAATCAGAAGCTGGGAAAAAATAACTGCTGATAATCTTATTTAAGGTTGTAGATTATGATCAGGCATATATCTAGAGATGAGACTTTATCAAGATTAGTTTCCAAGTCTGAGAGTTTTATTAAACTGAAAGCCACAACAATTTAAAAGCTGTTGGGATCAATTGTTCATTTTCAGAACAACATTTTTCTGCAGTCTTCCTGGCGCACATTCAGGTACATCTGAATGTCAGCACACATGCTTTATAGCCACATGGGGATGTTCATGGATCAATGCGTCTTTTAGAGACTGAAGGAGGTTTTTTAAGTCATTCATTTAAGCAGATACTCATCTAACTTGTTGTTGTGATGGAAGACACACAGGAGGATATTTGGTGAGAAGATTTTTACAGACTTATTTTTTTTCTCCTCATTGATAGATTCAGTCTTGAAGGAGACAGGCGTACAGGTGAGGAGTAACACAATGTCCTCATACACCTGCCACACAGACAGGATGTGAAGAGTCCAAATGTAAAGAAACAGACAGGATAAAAGCATTTCAGTACTACATGAGGAGACGTGTGAAACAGCCAAGCTCGTACAGGTGCTGAAAGATGACAGAAGATGGGAAAAAAATGTGCAAAAAGGCTTCGAGGAGATGTAAAGGGCAAGGCGGAGGAGTCATTAACCAGTCAATACATCAGCACACACTTACAACTCAGGTTGCTCAGTTGGACGGTTTGCTTGATTCTGCTGTCAGAACACTCAGCATCCACTTAGTGGAGGCTAATCACCAGCTATTAATGTTTCAATCACTCTTCTGGTGGCTGTTCTCAATACTACCAAATCTTCCTTTTCAATCAACATCCTTTGTATTCTCATCCGCCCTCACTGAACGGACAAAACAGTTACTGAACAGTCAGAGAGAAATCTGTACATATTTTCTCTTAAAGATAATCAGCTCTGCTTTTTTTCAAAGTAAGTGTTTTCTTTGCAGTCAGTGTGCAACAGGTGTACCTTCTTTAGCCTCCTTTTTTCAAGCACATGAACATCATCACATCTGGAGATAAAACACTGAACATTAAACTCAGACTGAGCTACCTGTGTGTATTTGTTCAGTGTTTTACACTTCAGAAAACATAATAGATTCCTGAGCCTCAGGGGGATACTTAGAGATTGATCCGTTGATTAATTGATTGAATAAAATGTTAATTACATTTCAAATCTCATGCAAGAAATAAGCCAGAGGAACATTGATGTCTTCAAACATTTGTGAGTGAAATCTTCTCTGTTTGGTCTCCTCTCAGTTGAGCTCATTGGGATTTTTTCAGCACCAACAGAGAAAGTAAATAATCTAGATTCTCCTTGAAGCAAATAAACAAACAATAGTGACTATGTTTTTTTCCCTTTCTTCAGTGGAGCCAGAATGTGATTATTGACAACATAAACAGCTCTCAACTGGGCATACCAGAAGCACAACACTGCCATCATGTGAACAGAAGAGGGATTACACCCTGCTTAATTGAAATGTCCTGTACTGATTTAAATTTCAGAGCCAACTTTTTTATGATAATCTGGAGGCACGCTGTGCATCTGAGCTCAGGTGGTTGAGTGTGTCAGGCATCGATGACTCACCGCCCTTATGTTATAGGGTCCTTGAGAAAGATCAATATCCTGATTGCTTCCTGAATATGTTTGTGTTTGTGGATTAAAATAGAAACACTGAGGGGGAAAGGATCCTTCATGTAAGCATAATGTAAACATCTGCTCATTTTAGATTCAGAGAGCATTTCCACATCAGAGCTGGCTCACCCACTTATAACCTGTTAGGCCAAATTCAGGGAAAAATAGTTATTTTAATTAGACGTGAATATTTTGTTTCCGAAAAGTATAAAGTAAGCCCCTACCACTTGTTTACAACCACTACGTTCATAACCTTTAGTTTCAACAGAAATATTGAATTAATGAATCAAATGTTGTTTTCAATGGGAGGAAGATAACAGACATCTTTGAGTAACTCATTTGTCTTGAGGTTCCTGTGACCTTTGCTAAAAGTGCATAAATATCATTGAGAAATCACTGTTTGGGTGCATAGTTCAGTCTGTTTCTTTCATTGGCAACAAATTTTAAATGTTCTGTGACTTCTGAATGATGACAACCAACAATTTTGCATCATTTAACAATTTAGGTCTCGATGGCTCGCTCATTTTTTAAATTATTTTTTTGTGAAAACTCTAATTTTTTGCATTAAAATTCTCATTGCTTATCAGATTCTCAAAGATATCTTCCTGTCTGGCAAATACTTTGGCAGGTTTTTGTTGTTGTTTTTCATTGTTAAACTCAAATGTGTCACCAAAAAGGTTTTAATTATTCTCCTGTCAATAACCTCATACTGGGGAACAGAACAGGAACATGTTCAATGTGACACAATTTAAAGCATGAGCACAGAGCTACAAATGAATGCCGGGTACAGTAGTATGGGTACAGGATGTCAGCCTTTATTAGCCCAGCAGATGGTGGTATTTTCTCACTTTTAAAGATTAAACAACTGCAAAAGACAGCTGACAGATATTTCTTCTGACTTGACAATTTTGAAAGATTGAAACGGCTTTTTATTATTCTCGGTTGTGATCAGACATCATTTTATTAATTTGTTGTTTGTAAGGACACTGATCACTGTTGCTGTATCTTGTGCACACGGACACTGAGCCATGACGTACACAGTCTTGTTATACTACTCTACAACATTATTGCAGTAATCAACAAGTGGCTGTACAATTCATAGGTATATGAAATTGGTCAAGAAAACAAAAATTAAGATTTAGTTCATGTACACTGAAAGACACCCTGCTGGTTAATGAGTCTCAAGTGTGCAAAATTTGGTGTTCTCAAACTTTTAAAAAATTTGGTGAATGAAAAATGAAACATGGGTGAATCTCTTATATTTCTTCCAGATTTTTGACCAAAAATAAAATGCTGAAAAGACACAATAAGAGTGCTCCAAGGGGTTTTAAAGTTTCAATATTTTGGTAACTAAGCTATAAGAGCACAATTTTTGTCAGTTTTCAAACTTTGGAAAATTTTGAGAGAAAAAAACATTGGCTTACCCTTGACTTTTCCTTCTAAAATTTTACCAAAAGTACAACGTTCAAAAACACGCCAGGAGTTTTCCTAGAGCTTTCATAACTCATACTAGGAGTAAATAAACACTTGCCAATTTTTTCTTTTTCAAACTCAAAATGGACACACAGGCTAAACCCTTATGCTTTTTTTTTTGTTTCTGTTTTTGTCCGATTTTCAACCAAAAATGAAATGCTCATATAACACACCTGGATAATGCCTTGGGCTTCAAAAAGACACCTCTGGGCTTAAAAGTGCTCAGTGTAAAAATTTTGGAAAATATGGGGAAATGAAAACAAACATGGGCTTTAACCTTACTTTTTTTTCCGGTTTTCTGACCAAAAATAAAACACTGAAATAATACAATGGGTGGGAGTGCTCCAAGGGCTCTTAGAAATACGCCCTTATAGTTAATTAGCTATTAAGGAACTTTTTTTGTTTTTGTTTTTCAAATCTTGCAGAGTTTTGGGGGAAAAACAAATGGGTTAACCCCTTAAGTTTTTCTTTTTCCCTCCAAAATATCATCAAAAATAAAATGCTAACAAAATGCACTGGGGACACTCCTTGGGCCTTTTAGAATATTTTGAACATATATCAAAGCTGATTCAGGCCTGATAGGGTTAGGGTTAGGTAATTCAGGTAAAAATTCTGTTTAACTGGATCTTACAGTTTGTTATTAAAACAACAAGGAAAGACAGGGAGCCACCACACATTCAAGGACATGTGATCTTAGCATTCTTCAAAAGGTTTTATTGAACAAAAGTATTTCAATTCTCCTCATCACGTTGTCGGTGATACAGTACCATAGTTTGATCCTAACGATTCATATATCCACCTCTTATTTTGAATATATACATACAGTGGAGACAAGAATTAAATAACAATGCTCAATAACATTCAGATATATCATATAAAAGCTGAGGACCCCACGATCATCTACACTCCCATTGGTAAACAAATGCACACAGCAAAAGAAAACTGACAAGGTAAATGTTTGGTTGAGCTGAGGGTCGATGTTTTTTATTATCGAGGCTTGGATTAAATTGAGCAGATTAAGTGTATTTTTTTCAAATGTGTTACCAAAAAGGTTTTAATTATTCTTCAGTCAGTATCCTCAAACTGTAGCTACAGACACATACTGGAGAACAGAACAGGAACATGTTCAATGTGACACAATATAAAGCATGAGCATGGAGCTACAAATGAATGCCAAGTATAGTGAGTGCAGTGCAGACCTGGAGCCAGTAGTATGGGTACAGGATGGCACATTTGGTTACATTGATAAACATTCAAACTCTACAGGAAATCAGAGGTCTTCCCTATTGCATTTACACTCCTCCCATTATTCAGAAGTAGTAGAAGAAGTATCGTGTTCGGATTCTTAACAACATCATCACTACTTATGGCTAAGTCTGTGGAGGCAGAAACAAGAGGAGAAGTGAAGAAAACGCAAATGGAGAGAGAAATCATGTAGAGGAATGATGAAAATAAGAAGAAAAAGGCAAGAGAGAATTTCTGGTCACTTTGTGAAGTCACTGTATGAACAAGCAATGATTCAAACCTCAGGAGAGGAATTTAAATAAGCTTTAAAATAAGACGAACAGAAGAAAAACAACTCTGAAACAAGTGTTTCTTTTCAAATTAGAAAACAAAAATAAAACAATGAAGGGCAACTTGACACAACACATCAAGAGGACGGTCCCTCAGAGGTTGGAGTCCTCTCTGTCCTCCTGCGTGGATTAAGAGCAAAGGTGTGACCTTAAATGTGTGGTGGTAAACGGACACAATGCATGACATCCATTTCATTTCGCAGTAAGAGCTCAACACCCCAAAAAGGCCCTCTGTTAGGCATCCTGTTAGCAGCTGCAAGGTCGTGACAAATGTTAAGAATCCAAGAGACCGAGGCTTATTATTCTCAGAGTACGTGGTTGCAGGTTTCCTCACACAGTGCACCCTGTTTTGGGGTTTCCCGCTCATTTGTAGAGCTAAAAGAAGAAGTGTCACCTGATCTCCACTGAAGGGTGACGAATAAAACTTTCAGTGAATGAAGATCTTGATGTGGCACAGCGATCCCAAAGGTCCAGAGCTAAGGCTTGAGTTAAGACAGTCAGGGAGTGGCATTAGTATCATGTGTGTGTTATGAAAAGTGTGTGTTTGTGTGTGTGTGAGATCCAGTGTAGGTGTGGGTGTGTGTGAATCACAGCAGTGCTTTGACCAGGTACAGCTTCTCTCCATGTTCGCTGGTGAAAATAGGGGCTTTCTTGTAGTGCTCCACGAGTTCGTCCATGGAGTTGAATCTGCGCTGGCCGATACAGTACACTCCCTCCGTCATTTGCACTTTAAAGTGCTTATTCTTACCGACAGCTTTCAGGGACACAGAGAAATCACTGGGCTGGATAAGAAAGAGAGGGACAGCAATTAATATCAGTTAATTCACATTTTTGAAAACAAAAGCTGAAATTTCAAGACAGACAACAAAACTCCAGCAGGTGGAGGTGTTTGAAAATTCACCTAAAAACTAACAAGGAGGTTATCCCTCATCACACTGACTTTGAGCCAAGAAACTCCACAGACTCACCGATGATTCGCTGTCCCGTATGAGGAAGTCGCCCTCCTCTCCCCTTTCGTTTAGGATACACTCAGCCTGGTGTCTCGTGATGTTCCCGTAGTACCAATCCCTCCCAGCAAACTTCCCTGAGCGAGCCGGAGCCACAGAGCGGTTCTGTGGGGAGCTTGACGTAGAGGACGGGAGTCCAGGCCGCTCATCCAGAACCATCACATAGTTTTTAGGTACCAAGCCCACCATCCCATGTGAGTTCTTACACCTCCACCACTCAGGGTCGTTCTCCGGCTTCTCCACCACCTCCATCACCTCGCCCTTCTCAAAGTTCAGCTCCTCCTCCGTCACAGAGCTGAAGGGGTAGAGAGTTTGCACCAGGTGAAGCACTCCTCCACCTGCACGCCCATTAGCCAACAAAGTCCCTTGAGATCCTCCTGTGTAGCCCCGAGAGGGATCCCCCTCCCCCCTTTCATCCACTCCTCCCAAATCCTCCTGCACGTAGTTGGAAGGGAACCAGCCCACGCGGCCTCCTTGGCTGCCCCGCCACCATCCATCACTGCACTTCTCCATCACAAAGACCATGGAGCCCTTGACCAGGGTCAGCTCGTCATCTCTCTCCGCTGTGTAAGCGAACTTGACCACAGCGGGGATGTTGAGGTCGTAGATTCTCTCAGCGGCTCCTCCACCTCCTCCTCCGCTACCGTTGGAGGGATATTCTGTGTCTGAGCTCGGCGTGGGGGAAGCATCACGGGCGCTTGTCTTCCTTTTGGTTTTTCCTAAACCTGCAGCGTGAATAGAAAGAAAGGACAGAGGTGACCCAGCAGAACAGCTTTCTTTTTTTGTCCATAAAAATTAAGAGTTAGAATTTCTCAAGTGACGTAGAAATCATAACAGCCGTATGATGTTGCTGAACGGGCCAAAAAAAAAAAAATCTCATAGATCATGAATATGTAAGTCTTCATCAAGTATTTTCTGGGCTTTGGACTGGCAATAGTGTAAGCAGATGGTCAGTGAAGCACACATGGATAAATGGTACAGTTAAAAAGAATAACTAAAATGTAACAAAACGGTTACTAATAGGGCTGAACAATTTCTAAAATTAATCTAATCCCAATTATTTTTAACCATATTGCCATTTATTTTATGATTATTTTTGGGTTCCCCATCTTTATCAAAAAAAGCACTAGATTAGAAAAATCTGTCTAAATATAAAGGTACAAAACACATAAGAACATCATGAAAAAAAAATCACTCGTTTCAGAAAGTGAAATCCAGATATCCTACAGACTCATTTAACATGGAGTGAATTATTTCAAGCCTTTATTTCATGAAATGTTACAGATTGTGGCCCACAGATACTGAAAGGTCCAAATTCAGTTTTCTGACACACTTGGTGTTCAAGAAATATTGAGTCGTCTGCAATTAGAATAATTATAATAACAGCAGGCCATGTTAGGATTTAATCTTATTTGCAGTTAACTGCCTAGCCTGGTTACCAAGAGAGCTACAATTCAAAACAATCAGCTAAAAGAGGCTAAAAATCCTTCCAGAGGTACAGCTAATAAAGTCAAATGATAATGCTCTCTGGGCTTACCATAGCCTTAAAAATGTTGATAAAACAGCTTTAATTGTATCTATGTGAGCCAAAAGCTGTTGTTTCAGTTGCTGTGAGAAGCTGTGAGAGCTGAAGGCAGTTTTTAGAAAGCAGGAAGTGGCCTGAACTCCACAGGGAGCAAAGAGAGGTTAGGTCAGCAGGAAACTAATAATTGCACTCGTGGGCCCTCGGAAGCACAAAAACTACTTTAGAAAAGTAAAGGAGGGAGGATTCGCTCTTTGAAACCTCTGTGGTGAAGCACGGATCGATAGCCCTGAAATAGAAACACAGAGGTGTGCACATCCACCTGTACTGAGCACCACCAGCCAGAGAATCCCATCTCCTGCTTGATATCATGTCGACACTTCACACATCTCTGCTCATCAGACGTCTGGAAACATTTGGTGCAGACAAGGAGGGAAAAGTGGAGCAGGCACTGTGGGCTTGAAGATGACAGACACATCCAGGAAGAAAGTCAGCTCCTCTCTCTCACCTGTCTCCGACTCCTTTCAGTCAAACACGTCTTTAAACACGTTTGCACACTTTAACTTTAGGAAGTCTCTCAGCGTGAACAGAACCACGGAGGTCTGTTAAAATAATAACGCTGCACTTCACAGCAGAAAACATTTAAAACGTTTACTTGACAGTGGTGTCTGATGTAAGCGTATCTCGTGTGTGCTGTTAATGACAGAAGTGAGTTTCTTGACAGCTAATCACCCAGTTTCTCCCGTCCTCTGAGCCCGCTGAAATGCCACAGAAATGTCACTGCTGAATAGAACATTTACATTGTTTGGGAAATTGCTGGGTTCACGCAGAGTAGCATGAAACTTGTTGGTGGAGGAGAGAGCAGAAGAAGAGGAGGAGGAGGAGGAGAAGAGAAGCTGTGAAAGACGACGAGGGGTCCCTTGGCAGCTGTTTCTCACACGCGCAGCAGAGCGAGCATATCAGAGGCCGCAGCTGACAAAAACGCAAAGAAGGGAGATGAGACGGGAATAACAAGCAGATCATGTTTATGGATACAGCGTGGATGCTGCATGTCTGATACGTCGGTGAGTGACAGGAAGCTTTATTGACTTAAGGACAAAGACAAGGGTTGACTCTTTGTCTGTTTTATCCTTCCGGAGGGATCACCTGAAGGGGGCCTGTCGATATCAGCCTGATACACTGCCTCAAGTTGAGCAATTCACTTTAACTCACACACACTTACATACACACACACACCTTTCTTCTTCACTCATTTCCACTTCAAGGTACTGGCCTGCCGGTTAGAGCAGCAGCGGGCGATATTCCCTCCTCCCACACATTCACTCCCAACCTTCACCTACCTCTTCATCACCAGGAAGGAGGTTTTTGAGCCCACAGGACTGGAACTCAGAGGGAAGTGAGTTTGATGAAAGAGTGGGTGCATGTTGCAGCATATTGCTTCACTGTTCAGTTTTTGAAGAAAGATACTGTACTTAATAAGTCCTCACGGTAAGGATTAGGCTTGGGCAATTAATTGCAATTCAAAATTTTGAAGCCTGTATTTTCACCATTTTCACTCTATCATGGTCCAGTTAGGAGATATGAATGAAGCAGTACGTTGCTCAATTTGTTCACAATTTCTTGACTCCAACATCTTTGTGCCATCACAATTAATGAAGTCAAAGCTCACTTGTCCCTCACCTAACTCTTGATACCAGATGATAAGTGGTTGGTTGCATCTGTCTGGATAAACATCAGCAAATTCTGCTTCTGACCAAGGGAAATGTTCTCCATAATGAAGCGATACAGGCAAAAAAAAAAATCTCAGGATGTTTTATGGCAGGATCAGGATCTAGACTTTATTGTTAAGGCCTAAAAATAACATTTTTAGTGCCAAATATTTCTTATCCTTTTAAATCTGCCCCAATTTCACAACTCTGATCTAGGCTTGTGTTCTCTAATGCATTTTTTACTAGATATACTTAAGTTTTATTTGTGTACTTGACAGAAAATATAGATTTTTACATGGTTTTGGATCATGACTCATTTCAGTGCCAGGATGAATACATTGTGAGATGAATGCTTGGGGGTTTAATTTTCAGCTAAGAACCAAATTGAGAGAAAACACCACTTTTTTTAAAAGAGTTTTTAACAGTGGTTACATCTATGTTATCACAGGTATTATTCTGTGAAAGTGAAAGTCTGATTTTTGTGGGCAGAAACAGTTTCAGGAGCTGGGAACTCGACTCTCTCACAAATGGAAATATTAATGTTGGAGGCTAAAGCTGATTCATACTTGTGGCCTGAATCCGAGCAGAGCCTACACTGTAGCTCACGGCATTGTGGTGTTTCGATGCCACTCTGAAATTACACCCACAAACAGAGAATTTGACCAAAGTGTTGAGCTACGGCCAAGACTTTAGGCAGAAATACACATTGGGTTGGGGAAGTGGATAAGAAGTCAATCAAACATATTATTCCTTTATTTCACATCATATATGCAGCAGAAATAAAACATAAAGCTGTGTAGCTTTACTTTGAAAATCTGTTAGTTCTACTCTCAATACAATCAATAAGTATCCAAATAATGAGATATACAGCCACACTCATGGAAAAGAGAGAGAAAGAAAGAGCAGCAGGAACAGCGAGACTCGTTGCTGTAAACAAAGTGTACAGACAGAAGAAAAAGAGGTTGTTGTCCTGTTTGGGCTTTTATGCTTTTAAGAACTCAAAAGTGTCCACACCTCCACACAAACCTGCTGAAAGGAGCCGGATTCTGCATGGTGTGTGTGTGTGTGTGTGTGTTTCTGCTCGGCCCTCCTCCCACAGCCTAACACTCCTCTCATTCACAGGTCGGCAAACACTACAGAGGTCCGTTTAGCGCCTCATAAAGATGCACACACAGGTGTCTGTTATGAACACACACACGGGAGGACAGAGACAGAGTGTCTCCTGGTCTCTCTGTGTTTCTTTTATCAGAGCTGACCTTAACGTGTCCTCAAAGAGGTTTATGACACTGCACGATGTTTGACTTGTCTAAGGTCAAAAGGAAAAAGTTTGACAAAACTCTGATCAGGCTCTCTTTAGGGTGGTGAAAAAGTCACACTGAGGATTGTGTATATTCTGCTTTTTACATCAGAAAACCAAATTAATCCAAAATCAGCTTAACTGAAAACACCAATCGTATTTCATGTGGGGGAATAATGAACATCTTTCCCCTTGATACCTGCCAGGCAGCATAAAGAGCATCCAGAGACAGGATTTTGGAAGAATTACAGAAATGTAATCTCTAAACCAGACCAAACATTGGTCTCTAAAAAAGTCTCTGCAACTTAAATGGGCTGACATTTGAGTTATTTCACATTACACTTCCTCAAATTTTAAGTTCTGCAGATGTGTTTTTGTACTCAGGGACAGAGCAGGGTGCTGTTTAATGCTTCACATCCTCCCACACACTAGCAGCAGGAGAGCTCTCATGTCAAAAATATAAAAAAAACTCAGGTGGACTGAAATCAAACTTCTGTTTTCCGCTTAGATCTGGCCCAGTTTCAGCAATGTGAAGGACCTTTTTCTGCATTCTTTCATCCATTTCAATGTTTTTATTTCCTGTTAGAGGAAACTGGGGCACAAAGCAGCATGCAACCATTTACAATTCAACTCTGCCTGGATGGATGTCGATGACACAACCACATTCAGACGAAGCAAATGAGGAGGAAAAGCTGGAGATACCTGTAATCACAGATGATCTACTAGCTCTATAATCACTGTGCAGACTCACTGAAGATCTGCTGAAAAGAGCATGAGACCTGGAGACTAGAGACAGAATGAGGCAATCACGTTCTTAGCCAATCAGCCTCTCTATTCAAGTGTGTGAGTAAGTTTCCATTAGCCTCTGACCCCACCTATTGCTCATCACCTCATCTTGAAAATGTTCTCACCTATTGGATTTGCTCAGGCTTTTAGCGCTGAAGAGCTGCAGACTGGAAGCAAACTACTTACGCTGAAATGGAACTAGGCCATAATGTAGCAGACCACGGGTAATCCGTCATCCCAGCACAACCATTAGCTGCTCATTTCTCCGCTAATCAATCTTCTGATCATAGAAAAGCAGACACACAGTGACAGGAAGAGAGGCCGCTGGCAACAATATTCTAGATGAGGGAAGGGAGGTGTGCGTGTGTCTGTGAGTATGAGTGCGTGTGTGTGCATTGGGTGACAGTGACAGGCTGTGCCACGCTGGCCCACATAAAGCTGCAGAGTTTCCCCCAGAGGGCTGATACTCACAGAGCCGAGAGGAATCAGTGCAGCAGACCGTACTCTCTTCATATCATTCGACCAACATTGCTTTCATGAGCACAATGCGACTTTTTCTACCACTAACACACCTGCTTATCACTGTGGACTGTTACACCTTTTGCACGTTGCCGCTTTCTAACCTCTATACTCACCCTCCTGAAAAAAAGAGTAACCATGCTCTAGACCAAAGTACATCTATTAATGTCTCACTGAACTGCACTTAGACTGTGCATGGGCTCTCTGTATAACACTAAAGCTCTGAAACTCAGCAACTCATACAGCTGATTTATCATGACGCAAAAATGTGAAGAAACACATTAGGGGACACAAGATGAGGTTAAAGGTTTGTAATGGTGCAAAAGAGAGAGAGAGAAACCAGTGCATAAAGATTGTTCAGAATGCAGGATAAGAAGTATTTGGGGCTGGAAATGTTGAGAGCTGGTCAAAATAGTCCAAAAACATCTTTAAAAGGAGCTGCATGAGTCACATCCTCATACTGAGGAACACATAAACACTAGATGCCTCAACAAGTGGAAAAACCTTCCTTTGACCTCAGAAATGTGCATCAAAACCAGTTTTTATCGGGTACTGTAGAAGTTACAAGCTGTCTTTTTATTAAATATTACTGACTCTCCAAAAAGTAAATTCATTGGTGGTTGAGCTCTGAATTTATACGTTATCCACTCTTTCTCACACACAGTTATGTCTCTATACAGGGTCTTCTGTATTCCAGTCCTGACCTGGGACTATGAGACCATCTGCTGACAGATGAGAGCCTCAACCAACTCACCAGGATCCCCGGGGCGCTCAGTGACGGCTCCCAGTTTGGCACACTGAGCCAATCAATTCAATTTTGAGACAACTGAGGCTCAATCGTGCATGCGCACACAGACAGACTCAGACACACACACACACTGACCTCTGCTTATGACCACAATTTATCTCTCCACAAGAGGAGTACAGAGACTTGCCTGCACACACATATCTAACCTTGAACTCATGAACAGAGTGAAACTCTTACCCAGTGTGTCTTTGATGTTCTTCACCAGCGAGCCTTTCTTCAGGCTGTTCTTTCGCTCCACGTAGTTTGACGGCACATACCCCGTCTGGTTGGAGGCATTGCGGACGCGCCACCACGTCTTTGAGTCGTCCAGGAGGTAGAGACGCTCATTTTTTCGGATGTCAAGTTCCTGGTCCTGCTGGGCCGTGTAGTCCCACTTGGCTACAACAATCACCTCCTCTGTCATCTTTCATGGAGTCCTCCTGTGGAGAAGGAGAGGACAGGGATGAGCCAAACTCACCAAGGAACAAACAGCTTCTTCAGAAGGATCTCAGTCAGAGAAACAGTGTTAGAGTGTAGATATAAAAACATCCAAACAAGGGTTATAAACACAGTCACATCCTCAAACAGCTGCCAGGGAGCAGATGAGACTGTCACAGTGTTTGAAATAATTAATCAAGAGTTAAAAATTAAATAATACTGACTGTTAATGAGACGGTCACAAGATCCTTTTGTGATTTACATTTTGAAAAGAGGAATACAATCATTATTCATAAGGTAATAAAGCTTGATGAAGACTAGCGTAACATGCTTCCTCGTTCTTTTAAATTTTTGTTCTGTCCCTCTGGTGCTTTACACTATTTACAGCTGTTTTAGGCGCTGTGTCTTTAAGGTTCCCCCTCCACAAACCCTCTTCCCTCCGATTGGCCAGTCTGTAGAGTGAGCTGGACCTCATGTGATGACCTCATCATCTCAGTAAGTCTCAGGAAACTCTTCTGCTATTTTATAACAAAGTATTTTGAACAGTTTACAGGAATTTGTGGCTTTCTGCATCATAAACCCAAATCGTTATTTTTTCATCCATAAAACAAAATGTTAAAGCATGATACCCCCTCTCTAATATCTTTTATTTATCCTCAATGAATTCTCACGTTAAGGGGAACTGTAAGGTGAGGTTTAAATCTCAGAGACAAGTGATAGGTCATTACAAAATAATCCAAATTCATCCATGTACACGGCTCCTAAACCGCTTATCCCAGCTCACATGGGGCATTAGAGAGGATACACTGTGGGCAGGTTAGCAGTCAATCATAAGGCTACATACATAAAGCAGCTCAATATGACTTTGAAATTGGTGGAGGTATTAAGCGTCTACGCAAAAAAAACATGAATCCTGGGATTAGAGATACAACGTTAGCTCAAAATTGCTGACCACAAAGATCATATCCAAACTGCAGCAAATATGGTCATCATGGATTAGTGTGCATACTATTTTACAAGGAAAATGTTTGGTCTATAAAATTTGAAACTAACGAGCGATTATGTTCATCAAACTGTCAGCTGATAAATTAAAACCATACGTCCCATATCTGTAGAAGTAATTAGCCAAAAAAAAAAAACCTTAAAGAAAACAAGAAAAAGCTGCTCTGAAATCAAACACGTATCTTCTTTTTATGCAGGGAACAAATCAACATGTTCATTTTGCATGCTTCCCACACACACACACACCTGAGTTTAGCTGTGCCTATTAGTTTGTGAGACAGACAGTGAGCGATTACACGCTCTATTTCCCTCGGCTTTAGGTGAGGTGATTGGACAGAGGTTTGCTGGACCACCTTAACCGCTGAGGGATTACACGTCTCTGCTTGGGAGACAGCTCCACAAAAAAGCTGATTGTCTATTTGGAGATATGCACGAAAGGATCCCGAGAGTTAAATCCAATTTTTTCATCCCCACTTTGAGAGAAACTTCACTGTTGGCTTGAAACGTGTGTCACGGTATGAGAACCATCCAAGCAATCCAGTTTATATTTAGTCTGCTGCAGGAAGTGAAACGATTGGAATGAATGAAGGAGGAAACAGGTCAAAGGTGCAGATGAAAAGGTAAGAGAGAATTCAAAGAGCGAGTAATTATGTTGTAAAACTTTTTGTTGATATCAAATGAAGCAGAGTGTTTTGTTTTATCTTGTGTGCCGCATTGTGTGTACGCTTTGATTCATAAAACCTGGCAGTAAGTCATCCTCTACAACACAGTGGCATAAATAAGAGTTCCCTTTTATGAGGCGTTTTAAAATGATTAAATAATTCATCTAAAAAAAAGGAGCCCCGCCGTAAAAGAAAACCCCCTGCTGAGTCATCATAAATGGAAAACCAGTCATGCAAGAGAAAGCACGCATGCATATTTAACAGCTGTGCACAACAACAGAAGGAAAACGTTGAAGATGGTGTGATTGTGTTTTCCTGAACTTTTATTGTCATTTTCATCTTACGCAGTAATGAGAGGGCAAAGTCACAAAAGAGAATTATGACCCACGGGTAGCAAAGCTGCTCAAATAACAGCAAATAAAAGATTCCATTACAGCAGGAAAAGATTGATATCTTCAGTGGAGGCTGGATTTTATGAAATGCAAATGGAAGCACTCGACAGAGCCGGCTGGTTTTCAACCAAAGATATTTAATTCTACTCCAATTAGGCCACAAGCACAGAGAGAGAGCGATCAGCCACCCTGAATATATTCTCACAGACACAAACTGAAGCTGTGTGTGTGTGTGTGTGTGACAGAGAGAGAGAGAGAAAGAGAGAGAGAGGGAGAAACCCTGCATGACGGTGTCTAAAAGCTGCAGTAGGAACTCAAGTGCAACAGTTTGTACAATAAAGAGCAGCACACAGCGAATGTGTCTCTGCTTGCCGTCACTGAAGCTATCAAACTGGATTTCTTCACAGGCTAGGACAGGGACAGCAGAGGAGGAGGAGGAGGAGGAGGGGGGGGAGTTGTGCAACATGCAAACTGGGAGAGTTTATGTTAAGTTCACCATAAGTGAAGGTACTCAACTTTCCAGGAAAATGACAACTTTTACAGCAGCAGAAGGAAGACGGTAGAAGGTCAGTCCCACATGCAGGATGAGATGAAAAACGTAGCAGCTGGTATTCTGCAGAGAGCTTTGGGAAGGGGAGAGGAATTGGCAAATTTATGACAAGATGAAGGACGGTTACGCCAACTCTTAAGGAGACAGGAGGTATGTGAGCGTGCTGCGGCCTCTGTCCGCCTCAGGCTGGATCAGACGCTGCTTCACCTCCTCCTTATTACATTTGGTCCCCCTGGTGCGGAGGGATGGATGGATGGATGAGCAAATGTGACAAGATCAGCTGGAGGAATTATTGTCACCAGGTTTGAGGTATTGAAATATAAAACAGATCAGAAGTGTTTGATGAAATTAAATGCCTCGTTTGTTTTCTTTAGGAATCTGTTCTCTTCCATTTTCCTGCTCTAGATGTCGAAGAATAAGATGAGTGGGGCGTCGGTTCAGCTCGGGGATGAAATCACACAGCTCATGCACAGAGGCCGAAGATCAGAGGTCCAAATCTGACCTATGTCTCTTTACCACACGTCATTCTCCATTGTCTTATCATATCCCATCGTAAGAAGGACTCCCAATCTTCAGCCATCTGGTTCCTGTCATCCCTCAATCTCTCTCTCCCCCACACTTCCTGTCCCTCTTGAACTCATCTTTCAATAACAAAAACAAATTCTTAAAAACAAGACGAAAGAATCTGTTTTACCACTGTTTCCCTTGTGTAAAAAACTCAACAACAAGGGGGTATTTTGCTTTAAAGCAACAATGCTGGATGTTCAGACTCTTCATGTGAAGTTGAATCTGTCGAAATCTTCATGAGACTTGCTGAAATAATATCGTCACATAAGGATCTCCTCACTGCTTCATGAAGGTAGGTCTGGGTGATATGGCAAAATAAATGATCGCAATACTTTTTTTATACCTGGTTTTGATTTCTATCATTTTTTTTTTGTATACTGTTTAAAAACTGCCAGTTTTAAGCATCTTAACTGAAAACTAAAGAAACTACAAATTAGTTTGGCATTTAATTAACATAAAAAAGCAAATTAAGTAAATTAAAGAAGATGAAGATAGAAAAATAGGAGACAAATGCCTTGGTATCTCCCGGTAAAAACTATAAAAAACACAGTGAACAAGTGTATAGTACTTTTGGAGGTATGCAAAACCCAAACATACAAAATGCCTTAAAAATGTGAACATTATCATTATCAAAAAGAAATTGCGCTTACTTTCCTGGAAACTTAAAAACAGAAGTGGAGCAGGAATAGGTTGACTATGATTGGCTGTTAACACACACATTACTGTCATGTCTAATCAATTAAATATGCTCACAGCTGATCACTGCAATCGATCTGAAATTCATCACAATCACTTAAAACAATGATGTATTTGCCCAGTCCAGTTGAAGGGGCCTCAAACACTAAGGTCTGCCTTGATGGGCCTCCTGGCCAATCAGAGAAAAAGCAGTTTGTGTAGCTGAGGGCCTTAAAGAGACAGCAGCTGAAACAAAGGTAAAAGGCTGAAATAAGGGTTTCTCTAAAAAACCAGTGAGAGAAAAATAAGGATTGTAAAATCATGTAAAGCTACAACAGGGGCACAGCAGAATACTCCCTCTTTAAATGAGTAGAAACGTATTTACTGTATTTTTAATTACACGATTTCTACGACTAAAAACCCTGTAGTCAAGGCTATAAACATCCTGAGACCTGCTCGATGGTGTCAATGGTGATGACAATGATCTCGTAAAGTTACCTTAAAGCCTCACCATAAATCCTTCATATGTCTCGCTCAGTGTCATCATTTCTTTCCACTTGTGACTGTATAAATTGGCAGAAGAAGCTACATTCTCCCATCCTATCACGGGTACTTGGCCTCCCCTCATCCATGATACCCAATTCTCTGTCTCCTTGACAACCTTGCTCGTCATTAGGCAGAGTGATGGGAACGCCGTTTCAAATCAAGTCCAGCCTTCTCCTCTACGAGCAATCATAAGAGGCTGAGTGGCAGATATAACATCGCTTGTTCTGTGCCCTCCATGTTGATGTGGGGATGAAATCCAGGAGTGTTTTATTCTGAAAATAATCCACAGGTTTCCCTTTAAACCGCACAGACAGATACAGACGTGCACATTGATAAAGATTTTTTTTTTAGCTTTGTGGATTAAAAGGAGTAAACCCTCCAACCCTCTGCTCCTGCACTGAGGAAGTTAAAGATGAGACCTCTGATCCTCCTCTTCAGTGAGTGGAGGAAAAGCTCCCCGCCTCTTTAGTGCCACACAAAGAGAAAGAGAAAGTAAAAGAGGATTATAAAAAAGGAGGGATGTTGAAAAGAGAAAAAAATCTGGCTGAGCTTTCTCTGTTTGGCATTCAGGTCAATGACAGGCAGGATTCAGCCAATGGCAGACGTTTCCCCTCCTCCCCCGCTCCTCTCCACTCTGGTGTTAGCGTTGGTTTCTTCTAACAGGAAGGCTTCACTCCCTACTGGCATTAGCCTTTGAATAACAGGCTCAAACATGAGGGAAACAGACTTGGCCTGAAGATTTGGTCGTCTTCACTGACTTTCTGTCTCCAGCTTCTAAACTGAGCCTGATCAGAGTTAGAGGCCTTCACCATGGGATCAATAATAATGATTTTTCACATATTTACTGCTGCTGCTGTGACGGCTGTATCACAAAACAAGCTTAAAGAAGCCCACACACTGAAACATTTTCCATCTCTTGCACTCTCAGGCTCTGAACTGAGGCTGTGGTTGGTGACATCAGCTCATCCGCCTCTTTCTGATGAGGTTTGTGGTTGCTCTTCTTGAGTTTCAGGAGAGAAAAATCTAAGATGCCATCGAAGAAGCAAAAAAAAGGCCCAAATCTAACCCACAGAAGGGCATCTCAAAAAGCAACACCGGGGGTTTATTCGCTCTTGGCTCAAAATAATCCAAAGAAAAGGCAGCACTCTGAGACCATAAATAGAGCTGCTATCTCTGCAATAAGACTGCACATCTGAGGACAGAGGCCTCTGTATGAAACTATCTAACAACAAGTAAAGGCAGAAACTAAAAAGTGAAAGAGGAGAGCGTTTGATCAGCAGATAATTCCAGTAAGAGACAAACTGAGACCTGTTGTAAGTGATCTGATGCAGAAACAAAGTACTTAATCTATGCGTATAAATTATGATGACTAAAAAGGCAGAACTAGAAATGTATCTGCTGCACCAAACAAGAATGATCTCATTGAAAGCTTGCCTTTTTGTGGGTCCAATGTGTTCTGTGATCAGATGTTTGACGTGTACTGAAGCTGGGGGGGGGGTTATTTTTTCTTTCTGAAACTTTTTATATTAGAAAAAAAATAAATTAATAAATAAAAACTGGATATTAATTCATCACAGCACCTCTTTATCTGACATCTGCTGATGTATTGTGCACACAGCAGAGCCCAAACAGACATTGTGTAAGTTGTTGCGTCACGCTGGCTTGTTAAAGCAGCAACACTGCAATTTCTCACACTTCTTCACACAATACATCTTCACTTCCCCAAAAGAATGATGACAGAAAAGTGGAATTCCCTTCTTTTTTTAAGTGGACCTTCCTACCCCCTATCCCTTTTTCAGAAGCACTTTCTCACATGTCACTTTCACTCTCTGTCACTGCCCTGGCTCTCCTCCCCCCCCAGTGAAGCGGACATTGTTGAACGCGTCTCCATGACATCTGTGGGTGGGTGGTCTCATTCTCTCTGTCAGGGTGCTCCCCACAAACTCAAAACTGCCTCTGATGGATGAAGCTAAATCAGGGAGCTCTACCTGTGAAGTAGTGGTATCATTGATAGATGGGTTATCTGTGTGTTGAATTAACTCAGGACTATGATTCTAACACCTTAATCTGGCAGCAGATTGGTGCAGAACTGAAGGGTGTGAGCGTGCATTAATACTGTTTTCCACTCAGCACATAACACATCTTGTGTGCGGACAGACGGGAGGTATTCATGTGTTTTTAAACTTGATTTGTGAAGGATGACATGATGCTCGCTGTTTGAATGAGCACCTGCTAATTTAGAGCACCATGTTAATTTTGGTATCATTATCTCATCATAATGACAGCACTGAAAGATGGTAAACAACACAGAATCCCTGCTGCACTCAGCTCTTTTTCCTCCCTCTCTTTGGCCAGAAATAGCCAACTCCAGACTTTAGTGGTTTACCTCTCTATGCCCACCTCACCTCCGTGTGAAACAGAGCATTACTTGTTCACTCTGCACACCTCCCTGCTCTACAAACACATGATAAGATGTCCCTAAACACAACCCTCTCTCTATGACACAAGCTTTTACTCATTTGCACACTTTCTTTGTCTCTTATTTTACTTTAATGCAGCTCTGGCTCATCAGTAAGAAGGAAAACACCGTCTCTATATTTACTCTCTCTGTGACAGCCTGGTATCTGAAGCTCCTGGCACAACAAAAGGCGAGCACTGTAAAGCACAGCGGGCCAAATGTAGTGAAGACAGCTTTGATGTACAATGCTGCTGGTGTTCCTTTGACAGCCGGAGACGGAGAAACCTGAGGTGGTGTTTGTGTCTGACTGAGAGAGAAAGAGAGAGGGAGGGAAGGAGATAAAGAGATAAATAAACTATGTGGGTGAGAAGCGGGTCACTTAAGTCCAAAGTCAAACAACAAAGGGGAGGCTTTCACTACAAGAAACAGCAGAAACAGTTGTATTCTGTGCATTTTTCTGTCAACGAGTTATTGCAGCAGAATGCAAACAAATGCAAACATCTAAATCAAATTCTACACTTCACCTCTTAAATAAAATGCCTTTGAAGTTTGACTGAAATAACTTTCAGCTGACTTCAGATAAAATTCCAGGCTCTAACTCTTTCCTGCATGCAAACGTGCAGAGGGCCTCATATCCATTTTGTGACAGGCTCCCATACTAACGTCATGACTATGACACATCGACCGGTGCGTCATCTAAACATTTGACCTCTTTTTTTTAAATCCATTTGGGAGTCAAAGCAGAGAATCAATAAAAACCACAATCAATGAGAATTAGATCTGATTGTAGGAAGTACGGCCTGCTCTCAGCTTTTTTTCTGAGGATGTTCAGAGTGTACTACTGACGCTCAAAAACAAGCCATTAAAGGTGCTTCCCTAAAGTTTATCAATTGGGAAATACCAGACACACATCTAGTTTCAAGGAAGGAGGTTGTAGAGTTTTGAAAAAGTTTGCATGGCAGCAGCGAGTAGAGAAGACAACATTATGTCTTTACCATCCCATCGGACCCATTTTCAATGTCAATGCAGCTTATCACACAATGCAGCGTTAGTGATTCTAGTGCATTCATGTTCAGGATGAGGAATTGGTCCTTGAACTTGGAGAAGTAACAGACACAAAAGTGAAGAAGCTGCTTATTTGTCATTATGAGGGTGTTAGGAAATCTTGAGTTAAACTACCATTGGGTTTTTCCCTAAGGACAGAGGGTTTTTTTCCCTCAGAATACATCTGTAAAAAGTGGCAATGTCTCACGTTCAAGGTTTTGTTACTACGTGACAGTGCCACTTATCTGCAGTTAACTCACTGTTTCAGTGCCAAAGACAGTGACACAGTGGACAAAGTAGCAAAAAAGTAGCACCAGACAATCAAAAACCAAAGCAGGGTTTTAATTCCCTTGATAAGAAATTTGTTTGCAATGCAGCAGAGGCCTCATTCAAGAACTCTCAAACTTACTTTGTTACTTCTTACTTTGTTTACCTCTGAGCCTAACCCTAACAGACCAAAGAAGCCAGCTAAAAAGTTCAAAAAAAAGCAAGGCATAAATTGTCCACAGTCTCTTAAAACCTGAAGTTTTTTTGAAAAACAATTCTGAGTTGTCCAAGTTCACTAAAACTGTTATAATTCATCCTCTGGAGCAGATAGAAATTTTAAATGAAAAACATTACATCTTTTCTTTGACTTGAGAGTTTCAGTGAGTCATAGGGCATCATCTCTTAAAGGTGACATATGTCGCATTCGGCCTCAAACATTACATTCGGTCTCAATGAATAACCCACAAGAAGGTAAACAGGAAACAGGACTGATGTTTCACTGAACCAATCTTAAAAACGTGAGGGCGGTGATGCATCAGTTCTGTTTTGTAAAAACAGCCTCAAAATCAATTATGCATAAACTGCAAATCAGAATGAGTCTGCTGCAGGGTTTCTTTCCAAACAAGCTCTGAAAATCTCCATCCTGTCAAAATATTGAGAGGAAAAACAACTCTTAGCTGCTACTTCTCCCCTACACTCCCAGAGGCTGAATTTAACAAGACTATCCAAAAAAAAAAAAGCAAATAATAATAACAAGTGCTGCAGGACGCGCAGAGAACGAGTGATGTGCTCTGTGACATATTGAGTAGTTTGAGGCCAGAGGCGTGAAACATTTCCACGCTGCGTTGTCTTATTGGCTTTCAAACTTTACCTTGTTGAAATGAGCTGTTTGTGGAATCAAAGAGACCAAACGCCCTCAGCAAAAACTCTGCAGTTCAGCTTTTCTTGAACAGCAGATAGCCAATAGGATCAATTAACACCAGAGACAATTTATCAGGAGCGCTGAGCGGAAAGAACAGATACTGCAACAGAAGCAAGGGCTCATCAGACATCACCAACGACAACATGATTCTATTGAAAGTCTCAGGAAAGAAAAATCAGCAAGGTGACCCTCTGCAGCTGTCCAAACAGCTTCCTGATGAATCCGACTCAAGCTGCAGTGATTATGACATTTGTTTTTCTAAATGAGCTGATTATTGTCAAAGAGACTGTACAACAAAGTGATCACATAAAATTAGAGGAAGATAATCAAACAGTAATTAATTAAACAATCAATTAGAGATGCAGCACAACTTTCCCTCCACAAGCAACTGTTCAATCCAGGATGCGTGTCGCTAGAGTCTATAAATCACATAAGGCTCCTCGGTGAGACACTAAATGCTGTTTTACTTCACTTCATCAAATTCTCTGCTGTTTACAACGACCATCCAGGGATGCAGAAGCAGGAGCAGCAGTGTGGGTGTGTGTTGTAAACTGTCGTGTACTCCTATGAGCCTCACAAATACACTTGACATGCTCATGGCTCTGACAGCTCCTTCATAACTGTTGGATGCTGCATTACAGTGGAAGGTAAATACAAACAGCTGGATCAAATCATCTGAGCTGTCCATCACCATCATGACACCTCAGACATAAAGAAAGACTGTTGTTTTTTTACTTTAAAATGCTCTGGTGTGATATTGAGTTCGAGAAACGATGCCCCAGTTACTTTCCTCTAACCTCCGTGTGTTTTCCATTTCTGGGATAAAGCATAATTATGGATTCAAAGAGAAAAAAAAACAAAGACTAAAAAACTTCCCTCAAGGCTTAACTACGAGACATCTCACTCTGATACAGTTAATGTTCCTCTGCGAGAATCCCTTCAAGCAATAACTGCAGGAAGATATTTTCTCCTAATGAGGCAACATGGGAGGGAAACTCGACAAGTCGGGTCTACTGTGTGCAATTGTGTTATGTGCACAGTTTGCATCTTTGAGTTAATTCAATATGTGCTTTTGATGAGTATGCAAGCCCTGCTACCATAAATGACCCGAGAAACTTGCCATCACCCCGAGCTGCCGACTCCGCTCTGAAACCAGCTCTTGGAAGAATATGTGGTAAATTGAGGTTAGCACGAGTGGAAACAAAGCACAGAAACAGACTTCTGTCAGAGCGCGTCTCCTCTGTTCAGCACAAACCGCTGTGGACTCAACCCCAGCTTGAGCTTCACCTTCTCTTTGTTCCCCCTGCTCCATCGGTCGTCTTCTCCCTCAGCGATGGACTTAAATTATTCTCTTTGATCAGCTGCTATCTTGAGGCTCCCAGAGGGAAAGAGAGAGAGAGAGAGAGAGAGGGAGCAGGTGGATGTAGTGAGGGCAATGCAGAATGAGTGGTGCAATGCACAGCTGACCTGTTGAACACCTTTAACCCTCCATCATCAAAATGCAGATGAGAGAAGTTCAAGATAAAACCAGTTCAAAGTCCGCGTGAATGGTCTCAGGAAACAATAAAATGTTCAAGGAGGTGAATGAAATCTACAGAAGAGTGAGATTAGTGTTCCTTATGTGCTGTAAGAAAAAAGTCCACACATTAAAGAGGGGATATTCTGCTTTCCTCTATTTTAAATACAGATTTTAAAGGTAGGGTCTACAGGATTTACAGGACAATTTGCAGGAAACAGAAATTCCAGCTGGAAGTTTAAACTGAACGTACGCAGACTTTCAAACTTCTAACTCGTAACATAAGTATCTCCCAACTGATTCATGAATTGTTGGAAGGAGACCTCAAACACTCATAGGTCCATCCACAAAAGCTCTCTAGAAAACTGACCAATAAAAACGAGGGGGGCTTGTGGATTCTTAAAGAGATAGCAGCTTAAAATCAAGCATTTCAGACAGAGGCTGAAATACGGATTTTCTTTACCATCAGTGAGAGAAAAATTTGGATGTTTTTGATCTTTAAATCAGTTAAGTTTTCTGTGAGCAGATAAGATGGTTGTGATTCCAGCAAACAGAGAAGGTGAGAGTTTGTCAAACTTTTTTTTGGAAGCGGAAGAGATTCTGGGAATTTTTCCATGCTATTTATTTTCCTGGAGTGACTGTTATTTTCCATGACGAGCTGAAAACACAGTCTAAATTTATCCAGGTTCTCCTAAAGGCCTGGGAACTCTTTTGCTTCTTTCTTCCTGCTTGTCTCTCATACATGTTTGTTTCTTAATGTTACATAACAGCAGCTTGATTTCAGAGCAGGGGTAGTATGTTGAAAATGAAAATGGAAAATATAAATACATTTTTTTACACATGTACATGCAGTTTTCTGATTCACACAATCCTGCATGAGACAGCAGAATGCTGTAACTCTTTCATAAGGTTGTAATTGGCCTTGGTTATCCTCAGGAGAGGGCACTGACCTTTGAAATGGATTTCTGCCAGCTGGAAAAAAGTTATGGGAATGAGTTTAGAAAATCATTATGGGAGGAAAAGAGAGATATGTTGTTCCTCTGTTTCTGTTCTTGGGTTCAGGCACGTTTAAGTGATTTGAAGACAATAAAAATGAGAAATAAGCTCAACTACGACTTGTTGTCTCAGCTCTTCTGTGATTGTTCTTCGGTTAAAACATGAAATGCTTTTATCTTTAAATCACACCATTTTGTTCACCTTTTCTTTAGCTGACAGCCATAAAAAGATGACTGTTTTCTCTTCCTGCCATCACATGAATACAGTTTTTGTGAATCTGATGATTTAAGCACTTTGAAAATGTCTCTGCACCATCTGAGCTATCCTGCTCCTGTTTGAGGTTCAGCTCTGTGTGATTTCATAACTTGACATTTACAACTCACTTGAGTGCCACCACGGTGATTTAGTGTGACTGGGTGGCATTTCTGCCACTCTGACATGCAGATGATATCATCCTTTCCCTGAACCACTGCCATGTAAAGAAGAAACACTAAAGCATCACGTTCAGCTGGAGTCTGCCAGCAGCTCTGCACAACCTGCTGGGGGAGGCCAAGGTCATGCTCAAACAACTGTGTTTCTGCAGAGCCAGAACAGCAGAGAGGGTAAATAGATGCCCTGCAGCAAGCCTTCATACAAGTGTGTGTGTGTGTGTGTGTGTGTGTGTGTGTGTGTGTGTGTGTGTGTGTGTGTGTGAGTGCGTGAGTGTGTGTGTGTGTGTGTGTGTGCAACCTCTAGCTCTCAGGAGAACCCTGTGGTTTTCTGAGCTATACATCTCATAAATAAAGCAGGATTTCCTTCAGCTGTAGCCGTGAGTCAGTGTGTGTGTGTGTGAGTGTACGTATGTGTGTGAAAGAGAGAAAACAAAGTGCACAAATGGAGGGGGGGGGGTAATATTGCTTCATTGAACAAATGAATCAACTCCACATCACGCACCAGCAGCACAATTCAGAACAAATAAATGAAGACATGATAGGCACTTCATTCATGATTTCTGAGCTCACTTCCCAAAACGTTCTTCATATGTTTCTTCCTGTTCAGAGCAGGAGTTATAGGGTTAGTGTTGTGTCGTGTCTTTTAATGCTAGTCTTGTAGGTCAAT
This sequence comes from Thalassoma bifasciatum, assembly GCA_008086565.1. NCBI lineage: Eukaryota > Metazoa > Chordata > Actinopteri > Labriformes > Labridae > Thalassoma > Thalassoma bifasciatum. The sequence continues at coordinate 696,585 of RPOG01000120.1, forward strand.
AATTGAGCACCACATCAGGATACTGGAAGGAATTCTTCCTGGCCAACTGAGGATTGATAAATCAGGGAATCAGGAAATCAAAAGGAAAAAGCTGTAAAGATTAAAAAAACTCAAGTGAAAAACTCCAGGATGTGGGGGAGTCAGGTGAGGGACTTATGAAAGTTTTAGAAGCTGGTAGAGCATCTGGGGACTTGTTTGTAGGAGCACTGATTGCAGACAACAACAAAAAAACTTGTCCTTACACAAGACTTCATCTATTCAAAACCAAAGCGTTATTTTACATCAAAAAGATAATGTAGAATGTTACGCTACTGTGCTGCCTCGCAAACCCTCCAGCTCTTAAGTCTATGTACAGAGAGATGATAGCAAAACAGCAACTGTTTTTCCTCTCATTAGGTCATAATCGAGCACTCAACAAAACCAATTGTAGACCATTGTGTGGATTGAAAAGACTACATTCAAGACCAAAGACCAACAAAGGGGGGCAGGCACGAGTCTTGGAGAATTGGTGACAGGCCGTGGGTCAGCACATCACAACTATCAACTACTGTAACACTGGGAGCTCTGGGAAGAGCTACATAGCTGCATAAAAACTGCACATTGTGGAATTTGCTATATAAAGAGGAGGTATTGTGCTTTTCTTCAGTCTTTATTTGGTGCCTCTGGTTCCCTACATAGTAGATTTACATGATTTACAGCTCAAAAAAATCTCTTTTTCTGGTATTTAGATTACCTTTATTTCAACTGATGACTTAGAGGCTGGTTAAAAGACAACAGTTTTGGGTTAAAACGCAAAGATGAAGTTGTGTTTTGACCTCTCATGTACATGGAAACTGCTATTTAGCCCACCGAAAATGAAAACTTTGGACCAATGTTGTGTTAACAGCCCCTGAAGTTAAATTTCCAACTACAGGCCTGGCATGCATATCACAGCATTTTCAGTCCCAGAGCATTTCCATGCAAATGAAGATTTTTGGGTGAAACATTGAGAAAACAGGGCCTTAAGGACTTCGTTTAAGGTGCTGTCTCTTTAAGGCTCCCTGCTCCCTCCCTCTGATTGGCCAGCCCTCAGAAGGCCTTGGTGTTTGAGGCCATCCCTTCAACATGTCATTAACCATTTTGGGATGCCCTAATCATTTCAGCAAGTCTGGTGAAGATGATGAACACAAGAAAGTAGATAATTCCCTCTGAAATCTCTTGAAACCATCCCCAAGAAAAGAAATTGCATCTTGATACTAGCAACTTACGTCAAGCTTTAGATGGTAACAATCATTGTGCTTTTTTAAAATCTTCATTTTCATTTGATTTGTTGGTAAACATGACCATAAGATGTTTGCCTTCTAACAGTGGACCTTAAAGCATGAACGAAGTCTTGTTCATTGTAACTCTGACACATACGAGTGAGCTGGTGGCAAGTTTTCACTAGAATTGAATTCCATCCACATAATCCCTCCTTTAATGCATGTCCCAGCAAATAAGAGCACTCTTTCTCCCTCTCTCTGACTTGTATGGACTCTGTTTTTAATCACAGGGATATCTTAATGATTCTGGAGGATAAACATAAAAAGACGTTTCTAGTTCTCACTGCAGGCTGAAGACTCATGAGTCATCGATGTGTTTACGCTCAGGGGAGTGTCAGAGTGATGAAATCACTATTATTTCAGTGCAACTGGACATCCAGAGCGTGCTTATAGATTGTGACCTAGAGGTTTGCACGCCATGTGGCACAGAGAGCTGAGAGTGTGCGTTATTTTAAATCCAACAAATTGCAGAACAAGCTCACTGCAGTGACCCGTGTCTGGTTGAAGGTGTGCGAATCGGAAAAATCAGCAGATTTCTCAAGACTTAAGACAGCACAGTCGCAGTTTCCTCAGGTAGACTTCTGTGATTCACCTTCACGCTACAGATGCTGTAAAACAACTCACTCAGAAGTACAAGCATACTTTCTTATGCTACTAAAAAAGGTTAAATTATGAGCAGGTTTGTATTTTTCAATCTTTAATGAAATGTTTTATGCCAGTGGCTACGACTTGAAAATGAAAGGAGACGCAGAAAACATTCAGTGTTGATTAAATATGCATGTGCCATAGTGAATAAATTTGCACATTATGCTGTTTTTTTATCTACACTTTGTACACTACATTCATTCAGATATATTAAATAAGTGAGTTCAAGTATCAAAGCTCAAGTCAAAGCTAAGTGGTGGACTTCTCTTTTGATCACCTTAAAGCAGAATAATTAGACATCAGTTTTCTAAATTTAGCTTGTAGTTAATTCTGGAATTAATGTTAATAAGATGCAGCTGCTTTAACTTGCTGCCAGAAATGTTCGCCATTTCATCCTGTGACAGCGGGGGGCACCAAAACAGCTGCTGAATCCTGTTGGAGGCTGAAAGCTTCTGCTCACTCAGGTAAAAAAAGTGTAGATAGTGTGAAGTGTTTCCATGCATTTCCTTCCTGAAGTTCTTGGCCAGCAGGGGAAAGAAACAGCTGGAAACATGTTGTGTCATGGCAAAGGATTGTGTCTATGTTTGGGTCCTTCCCCCAGCTAACATTAGAGCTGACAGTGCGTTGGTAATTGGTTATTCCACATCAGGATTTATTGGGACAGAAAATGTCAGGGGTTCAGAGATTCCTCTGGATCAAAGTGAGAGCAGTATTATCTCAGTTTGCAGGAGACACAAGGTCTGTTTCATCTAGAATTAGCATTAAAGAGATGAGAAAAGAAGCAAAAAGGTTACAGTGGAGAGAAATTATCCACATGTCTGTGTCACAAAATGTGAGCAGCATGTGGAACGACTTTTTCTGCTCTCACATGGGAAAATCACTTAACAAGTGTGAATCATAATGTTTACTCGAGCCACGGTGCCTTTCAGAGTGTTCACAGTTGTAGTGGGGATTGTCAATGAGGCTGAACCTCAGAGGGACGCAGCGCGTAGCGTGGGCTGTGGCGCTCTGAGGGACACTTTGGATCGTGGATCATTCTGTGAAATGCAGATAAGGCCTTGCGCTCTGGGTGAGATAACCCAATGTTTGTCTACATCGTGACGGTCTGTGCATCTGCACTGCCAAAGGGGAGAACGTCCACTTAATTAAATCAATTAGAGCATGAAGGGCCTGCAAAGCCTCAGCTGAAAACAACACAACAGAAGAAACTAAAGACTTAACTTCAAATGTGTGAGCTGCAAATAATCTCTTCAATTCATAACTTTCAGTCAACACAGAGGGGGGAGGACCCTGTGCTCCTCACTGATCACTCTGAGCAGCATGCAAATAATGATACCAATTCCAAATCTAACATGGACATGCCTTTAAAATCCTTAAAGAGGGGGCATTCTGCTTTTCCACGTTTTAAATTTGTATATAAAGGGACAATGCTGGATGTTCAGACTTAACTTGTGCAGATTCCTCTACAAATTAATGAGTAGCAGAAATCTCCAAATCTGTCTGTAAATGCATAAACACAGCACGAGATTAGGGCTGAATGATGTGGACAAAATTTCATATCTCAATATTCATGTCAGATATGTTGACATTGATGCGATATGACTATGGGTGCAGTAAAAAATAAGCATTTTTTAAAGAAAAATAATCATACTACAAAAGGATGTGAAAAGTAGGGTTGAATATCATTATTCTTCTCTCTGTCACTTCTGCCATCACAGTGGTGTCTAATTTTTGTTTTGCCAATATAACTTGCATCATTATCTTTAAAATTAGGAATAATATGAGACTTAAATCATATTTACTGTATTACAGCATGAAAGACTGCAGTGTTTACTCGTGAAATTATTGGACCCTCCTGGTGAAAATGACATCCCTCCATAGGAGGTATTCCACAAACAGGGCAGACTGGGAAAATAAATCAAATGCACTCCTGCCAAAACTCTGTGTGTCTATGCGCAGCTGACAGCTCTCGGTGAATCAGGCTGAAGACAAACAGTGTGGTCATATCACCTGTTCAAACCTTGAGAGTTAATCTGAACACCTTGAAACAAACAACCATGTATTAAAAACAGCAGCACTTCACGCAATGGGGCTAATAGTTCGGGGCAAGTTAACGTCAGCTGCTGAGACAGAGGATGATTGACAGTTAGCATATTCTCAAACTGTGATACAGAAAATGCGTTGAAGCAGGATTAACATGCAAAAACAGGTGATTAGAAACTGCCTTGCTGAAGTTTTGATTAAACATAAGTAATGTTACAGAAAGTCTGTTACGTTTCTCCCACGCTTTGTGTGCGCGCATGTCACCGCTTCCCTCGCTCCCTTGGATTATTTCTTCGATATTGCTGATTTTTGTGATTCTCAGTCTACTTTTTTTAAATAAGTCAGAAAGTTGAATGATTAAGTCTATAGACTACACCAAGAATCAAACCCAAGTGTAATCCAGCAGCAATGTTTGAGCCAGCTGTTTATACTCTCTTTACATAAGCCTGCTTCGAAGAGTACAATGAAGCATTTATATTTGGAAAACTAGATTAATTTTTAACCCAAAAAATGAATTTAAGAATCATAAAAACAAAAAATCCGGATACTCATGCGTGTTGCCATTTTTCCCCCACTGCTAACAACAAGTGTTAATGTAAGATAGAGGATTATGTAAGAGTTTTCTTCTCTTCTGGCTGGAGGCATTTCATACTTTCAGATACATGCACAGCCTGGAAAGAAGCTGAGACAGCGAACATGGCTCCCTGCTGTCCATTTTAAACAACAGGTTGAGTACAAGAAGAATAGCACAGTTATCTCAACAATGTCAGCAATATCTGTAATTTTTTGCTAATTTTAATGGTAAAAAAGTCATTTTTCCCTTTGTAGCATGAACTTTTATGGGCTTGTGCTCATGTGTGAGCGGAGGTACATGAAGTCCTGAACTTTGGTCCAAGGTTTATCGTCTCCTGCTAAGAGGTCTTAGGTTTCACTGATCTCTCTGTCTCCCTTCATGGCTTTAAGTGCCAATTTTCTGCCATGTAATATGAGCCCCACACACACACTGGAGGGGAGTGTGGGGGAGCTGATGGCTCTTGATTACTATTTAACAAGCAGTTCTTAGTCTCTTCATGAATTTATGGACGTGTTTCTCTGTAGGGAGAGGAGGGGTCAAATTTACAATCTTCCTGAAAGTAATTCCCCACGAGACTACAGGAGTTTTACAGTTTCCTGAAGTCTTGAGCCTCTCGTCTTTTGTCATGTAAAAGCAACAGCACAAAAACTAGAAGCGTCAAAAGTAACAACTTCAACACTCTTTACAGTCGCAAACTTCTGCGATCACTGCTGAGGCCATCTCAGGTCACAACATCATCATACACTATTCACACGAGAGTCCGTGGCTGGGGCTTTGAGTGGGTGTGCAGCTTAGATACAGTACCACGGTCTACCCCTCAGTGACATAGAGACGGATTAGGCTCCGTGCCCAGTGATGACACAAGGACACTGGAGCCAGCAGCCTGTTAGTTCAGTTGTTGGGCACAAATTAGGAAGTGGCAGAGGAGGGAGGTGATGATAGAGACGAAGGACGAGGAGGAGTGAGTGGACAAACTAACAGGAACAAAGAGGAGGCAAAGAAGAGACGACTGAAACTCTAAACCGCTGAGAAGAAGCAGGAAAAACCAAGGTGTTGGTTACAGGATTTAGAGACGGAGGCTTCTGTTTGGATATTGACTGATCATCCTGAGCAGTGAGGCCTGAGAGTTTCCATCTCAGAGCTGGACTGAAACCAGTTTGATAAACTGGACCAAATTTATACAACATGGCAACCCATGCCTTCTGCTTAATTACACCACAAATCCTTTTTCTCTTCCTCAATCATGGAATCATAGACAGGGGGTCTATTGTCATAATGTGAGGTCAGTTTATTGGCCGTCCATTCCTCAGATTAGTCATGATTACAATGACAATAGGTTGACCTTTATCTCACCGCCAACATTATGTCTGCTGACCGCCCATCTGTTCCCACACTTATTAATTCCTGCTCCTCTCTGACAGAGATTAGGGAAGCAAACGCTTGTTTGACACAAAGACTAAATACCAAATTTGACAATGATATCTGCTCCACGTACTGTTTCTCCTGGAAGAATGAACCCAAATTTACAAGGAACTGTAAACACACCGGCGGCAATCAGTCATGAATGAAAAGATTCGTCTTGTCAGAGAATCTCTTTTACTTTGAGAGGATAAAGCAGGCAGATTTAGTAATATGAGTGTATTAAAGCGCATGCCCCTTATGTGAAGTCTCTAAAATTGTAAGGAATTAATGGATTTCATCGTCTACGACACATAATACCATTTAAGATTCAGAGAATATGGTGAAATCAATGCCCAAAAGTGACGAAATCCATAGTTAGTTGGGTATTTTGGCCCTCGAGGAGCACTACATAAAAAACAGATATGACTCTGCAGTGGAAATCACTGTATGGGCTCAAAGTCACTCCAAAAAACTATCACCCAAGAACACACAATGAGCTAGGACATGAAAAAATTCTTTAGACTAGTAATGAAAAAAGGTCTTGCTCTTCTTCTGTATTCATCCAGTTTCATAATAAAATCTGAACTTACATAAGGTGTGTTTGATAAAAGGCCAAGTCTCATACATGAGCCCTGAAGCTTGATGCAAGACAAGCTATGAAACATTAACTAAAGCCCGTAAATATTTAGCCTTTTCCCTTTCAAAAGCATGAATCATGTACGAGATATAGTCATTTAAAAAAATTGTAGGTGCTGTAGGTGAAGTTTTTAATTTTTAACTAGTTATGACACACAAGATCAAATTCCAGCCAAATAAAAGTAAATCACAGTGCTGGTATGAGATCCATAAGATCGAAAAGTGAGCTACCTGAGAGGAGTGCTGTAAAACTGTTCAAATTTGTTCAAAACAAATCTTTGCTGATGAGATAATGAGCTCAGTCCTCTTCGTTTTTATGTTTGATTGCAGAGTAATGAGCCATGATGAATTAATCTGCTGTTTCTCTCTACAGTGAAGCCTGATGAACCTAAAATGTTTTCACACTCTGTAAGTGATTAAGTGTCGTACGTTGCACATTCTGTTCTTGGAGTTTGCCTAAAGAAGTGCAGCATTAACTTTAAGATATTCAGCTCTAAGAGTAACTTTTGACTTGTAAATGTTTCATATGAGGTATCGTGGGTCTAGAATATTCTATCCTTTCATGATGAAGTACAATGATTATAAATTTAATAATCCAGGATAATTAAACAGTGAAAAATCTGTTCTTCAATAATGCAATTGGCTGTTAAATAATGAATCTGGAGATGGGACAAAGGATCCTCTCATTAACAGAGGTCTAACCTGTTGCAACTCAGCGTAATTAGTATGACAGCAAGATCTTCCTCAGTTTTTTTTTTTTTTTGTATTTTCCTCCCAATTACAACTGTTAGACAAAAATCTTTACAGGTGCATGTACTCTTCTTTAAAAACATGTCATCCTTGTACTGGTTTCAATTGTGTAGTCTAGGTAATAATTTTAACTGATTTTCAAATCATCAAATTCTGTTTGAGCATGTTGAACATGTAACACAGCATTCTGGCGCTAACTGACTTGAGGTCGGAAATCACTGATAAATTACAATTTTTTTCTGAAAAGCTAGAACAAGAAATCTCCTTATGTGTCCCAAAAATGTTGAACTTTCTAAACTATTGCTGACTAATTTTCTTATCTACTTTTCAGTTATGTAATCAGGAAATGAGCACCAACATTACATCATAAGAAGCAGTATTATTCATGTTTTACTTGAGATACAGTCAAGAGAAGTCTAGAAATTAAGCCACAAATCTTAGATATTTAATACAGATTTTTAAATTAACTTTTGTCTATTTTGTCTAATATAGAGAAATGCAAACAGGAAATGTGTGCGCATTGTGTACATTTCTGTCACTTGAAAATGTCAAGTTTGCAAAACATTCTCAATCCCTGCAAAGGCAGCGACCTTATGATGTAAGAGAGGAAGTTTCTGCAATACTGGCCGCGCAGTCTTTTATTGCACTTGCCTTCTACATACCTATCATTGCTGAGTGAAACTTGCCCTAGACTCTGCATTACGTTCTTAAGAGAGGGTGTGTCTGCAGAAAAGGTGTTCCTGCTGTTCTTCATCTGAGAATAAAATGAGTCAGTAACACAACAACTGAACCTTGGTCCAAATCTCCTCAGGAAAACAACAGAAACACAGATTTATTAACACTTGAATGTGGATATTCCAGCAAGAAGGGAAGACAATGCAACCAATCAGACATTCATAATAAGGATAGGTGTTGCAGTTACAATAAGAGCCACTAGAAACAACTGACAAGCTCTGCATGTGGCACCAGACGCTCCAGTCTATGCTGTTGAGGCAAATGTGGTTCATTGTGTGAGGTAGGAACAGCTCTGACATATAAAGCACTCTGATTATAGAAAAAAGGTTAAATTTCATCCTAAATTTTGGAAAAGAAGAATAAAAATGCTGAAAACAAGTTGAAGAAAACAGATGTCTTGAAGAGAAAAGAGGTGCTGTTGATTGTTGTCAGCCTGAGCTCACAGGCCTTTGAGAAGTGGGAAAAATGTTGAAAAATGCATGACAGCCTGATGTTTAACTACATGTTTGATCATGAAAAATGATCATTTAAGCCAAAGAAATGCTCTATTGAAGCATAAGAAGCACAAATGCAGGGTAAAGCGAGGATTTCGCTGCTTGAGTTCACACACACAGTGGACAAAGACCCAGCGCCAAATGTAGAAAGTGAGACGAGAAAGCTGCCATTTCTGAGCCAACTTTTACGACTGTTTGAGGGGAACAAAAACACTAACAAGAATACAACTTCAACTGGTTTTTAAAGTCAGGAAAAAAACAGAGTATCCCGTCAGACTGAAGTAACTTAACACACTTGGTTTGCGGGTGCAGCCTTACCTTAGTGTTCACTCCAGTGAGAATGGGCAAACGGCGACACACACAACAAAACCAGGTCCGACCGAAACAAACAAGAACAAATAACCCGAGAGAAAGCGACAGTAACAGCTTTTACATCCACATAGCCCTGGATTTCCAGATATTTCTTTCTTTTAAAACATACACTAAGCATGTACTGCTGCCCAACCTCGCGTATTTTTCTGTCGCAGGCTGACTGCCTTCACATCAATCACCAGTGTCAAGATAGCGCGTGTGAAAATTACATTTCCGCTTCAGAATTTCAAAATAAAACGGCGCATTCGTTGTCGCTGTTGGTGACGCTTGACAGCTGCACATTAAACATCAGACTAAATTTGACCACTTATGTTGTGTTCCCATTCTTGACTCTGCAGAAAATAATTTGAAAGAGAAAAGGCGAAAGTATTCCTATCGTGAAATATATAACATTTTTTCCTTTGCTATTTGGTATAAGTAAGAACAAATTAGTATAAAAACTAAATTTGGCCCTTGTGCAAGAAGTTATGTTTTCAGTATTACTGGATTACTGCTTGTGTTATTGTTCATAACTACCCTCTTTTTGTCACAGAAATGGGTGTTCAGATATATCACCATGACATGGTTGTCCATTCAAAAGATGAAGTAAGCCGTGTCTCTAGATGTGGCTAATGCGTCAAAGCTTTAAAAAAAAAAAGAAGAAGTATCATGGATCTGAGAGGCAGAAATGTAATGTCCACATATGTGGGCACTGGGTGTAGAGAATTTCATCACTACAGTATTTTAAAGGAAAAGTTGATGACTAAAGCAAGAAATGCAATTGGAAAAGTATTCAACAGTTTAAAAGGACACGTGCTTATCACACTCAAGTACACTAGAGTGCTTGTGGAAAAAAAACAAAGCTTTTTTGCAATTTCAATGAGCAATAAATGTTCATTGTTTTATTACTAGGTGCAATTTTCATTTATTTTTGTCCTTTAAAATGCATTATCTCATCACCAACTCATATTTCTGTGTATATATCTTACTTACCTCAATTTTATTAGTTCCTGGACACTTCTCACTCAAATATCAGTTGGCTACATATTTCTTGCAGTTACATCCATAAGATTCTATCCTGTACATTCTTATGATAAACTTTGTCTTATTAGTTACAGTCTTATCTGTTATATTGTCAGGTTATAGCATCTGCACTGCAAGGCACTAAACTAACAACCCCTGGTGTCATGAGTATTTAATCATACGTCATACATTTTTCTTCACCTTTTTTTGTCCAACATCTTTTTATTTGGCACAGAATTAAACAGAAGTCACATAGACTTTACATGTGCCATGGTGCCATTCTGTGCAATAGGTTACAAGTTGACCCTCCTCCCATTAATCTTGGAAGAAAAATAGAAAGAAAACTATAAAGCAAACAAACTAGCTTAAAAACACAATCTAGAAAATATCCACCAAAAAATAACAAGAAATTTAAAAAAAAAAAAAAAAATTGAAGACTCTTACTTTGAAGGTAGATTTCTTGCCAATCAGCTGTTTTCTGTGAGCTTGTCTGCCGGTCCCGTAGCTGACGTCACCGACGCCGGGACTCGTACAGGACAACGCCAGAGGAGAAGGGACCGAGTCTGGGGGCCTCTAACGCCCCTTACTGATTATAAAGGGAAGTTACATTATTGCGCTTTTTACATCCCCCTTGAAATAAAACTGTAAAACCACGAGTGTAAAGCCCTGTAGAAGGAACAGTTTAAGTCAATAACACAAATACAGACAGCTTCCTTTCTCAGTCTCTACCACTGCACACGCCATAGAAAACTCTGATTATTATCAGAGTCAACTATATATTGTTAAAAGAGACCAAATTATTCAACACAAATAGGTCTGGTTTTAATTGGCTCCTCAAGCTTTGGTTTTAGAAAGAGATCAGGTTTGCAAAAATCAAATTTATAAAAACAGTAAATTTAAGTGACAAATTTGGAGCTGCTTTGGAAGTTAACTAGCATCAATATTCCAAAATTTAACCCCTACTTTGTTTTTATTTCTATAATAATTGATAAGATAGGCAGTTTTAAATAGTGTAGGATGTTGGAGGATGACCTACTATAAGTGTTTTGCGACCTCTTACCTCTACTTTGGGAACCACTGATGTGATGACTGGAGTTGAATGATAAAGGTGTGTTACATTTACTCATCTTGTTCATGACAGACTGGAATGTAATACTCAGAGTAATAACCCGACTGTTCAGCTTTCAAAGAATGAATAAGCCTTTAGCTCACAGTGACGACATCACAATGACATGAGCTCAAAATGTGTCATCTAGTCTTGGAAATTCATTCTGGAAAGTTCCCAGAACAAAGGTTGAGGGTGCTATTTTTTGTCTCTGATTCTATACTGGTGCAGTTTTCATGTTTAAAAAACATTTCTCTGTTTTCTATAATGCCTAGTATTTACCCTTTTAACAGCAGAGACAGGACAGACTCAGATTCAAACACATGAATTTGTTCCTTGTCCCAAAGCGCCCTCATGTGGCTACTTCTGTTACTTCAACTTTGCTGAGAAATTCACATCTTCCAGGGTTTGTTTTCAGGCTTGTTGAGGGATGTTAAACTGAAAGTACAGACATGCAAAATCCAAGTATTCTGCTGTATTCAGACTGGAGTAAATTCACATCATCCAAGACAAAAGTGTGTCTCTCAGAGATAAAGAGTTACAGTGTTGGGTTTCCCATCACAAGGGGGCAGAGCGTCACGGCTGCTGCGTCTGTCTTACTGAACACTCTTATCTTATTAAAGATTGTCAACAACTTACAAAAATTCAATCAGATGCTTGTCACTGATAAAAGTGAGAGCTTCCAGTTTCCTGCTTGAATAGATTAAGTAATAGGAACATGATTTTTTTATTTATTAGTTTTTCTTAACAATCTGGGCTCTTTGATTTTAATGGGGTTTAACCAGTACCAAGCTCTGGTTGTGTTTTATTCTGCTCAAAAACTAGGTGGGTGAAGGTCGGACTAACCAGGGTTTCCTTGACTTTTGGAGCCAGCCTCAAGTGGAAGCTTGAGGACCTGCACTTTTTTCTGCATAGACTTTGAAATAAAATCATTAACAAAAAGATCTTGGGTAGAAAATTGTTTAACCGGTCATGCTTTATTGCTTAATTTGACACACTAAAATAAACTCGTCAGCATTGAAGTTCCAAAATTAGCCTGCCTCATACCAAATCTTTTACATCTTCATTGAGATAACTGAGCAATTCACATCAAAAGACAAAAACATCCTTCTGACGCAGATGTAACATTATACAACCATGGTACTGCCCTGCGCGGCATTCAGAGCTGCTGTAAAAGTGTAAAACGACTGGGACGGTTTCCCTCTCATACACTCCTCACTGAAGGCCAAGGAGGGCTTGACTTATTAATCATGGCTGAGTAACACTTGTCAGCACTCAGTCTGCTGCTGCTATAAGCAGGATGTCTTCCATTTTAGATCCACGCCCCCTCGTATTCTCACCCGCCACACCAAATCATCCCACTGAGTGACTGCTGGGAGCCCTGCAGCCGAGCACAGCTTCAGTTACATCCGTGATTGAACAACAGGTTTGTTGTTGCAGAAAGATGTCTACCTTTAAGTCCCAGAGGAGAAGTGATGATGTGCAGATTGAATTGGTGGTTCCTGTGCCATGTTACACATTTAAGGCCCTGGAGAATGTGAATCATGAATGGTGTGTAAGACGCATGTGTATGTAGACAAATGGCTGGATCTGCTTTTGTTGTGGCGTCACAGGATGCAAGATTAAGTAGTCAACTTATTATCAAAAATGACTTCTGTAAAGAGTAAAACTCATTTAAAACATCTCTCACCAGACCTCACCAGAGCAGCCAAATAACTAAGAGCGTACAAAGTGGATGTCAGCAGACACAGTTGGTGTCCAGCTGCCATAGCATCACCAGTCTCTATCTTCCACCAGCTCCAAGAATCTTTTGGATCTGTATTCTGGGACACAGAGCTGGGACACGGAGCTGCCAGAGTGCCACTGTGACAGCTGTCCGTGCTTTGCTACAGACAGAATTAGTGAGATAAACATGGCCTGAGACAGAGGGCCCAGTTGTTGTCCAGATAAGTGAGGTTGGAAGGGAATGTGGCCCTTATGACCTCTAGGAGATTGGAGACATGAGAGAAAATTGCAAAGTTTAGTTAAGACTTCTTCTCCTGGAAAGTAACATGACGAGCTGTAAAAGTATCTTACAATACAGATTAAACAAAATCTTATCTTCAAATTGTCTTCCTGGAAAATTGAATTGGAAAAAATCACATTATCATCCGGATTACTCGAGAAGACAAAAAGAATTGCGGTATGTCTTAAGTTACGATGCTCATGTGACTTTGTATGCAACAGTGAAAAGAAGAACAAAGAAAACTCCAGCATCTAAATAAAGTGGCTGCTGGGGCTGAAACATCCCACCAATCCCTGCAGGGATTTAGCGGTCCGGGAACACAACACCGGGCTGATGACTGAAGATTTGATGTGTCATATATAGAGAGCCACATCACTGCCGTGGCACTGAGGGAAGTTTGAGTGAAAATGAGCATGAGAGGCTTTTAATCATGGTCATGCATTGAATGTCAGAGGACAAAGAAACACTAACCTCTGAAATGTGCCAAGAAGACAGGTGAACTTCAGTCAGAAAAAGCTAGTTCTGTGCAGTACTCCTGCGTTCCACCCTAAAGTTTACATTCTCAAACCGGTTAGAACCAAAAAATTTTGTTCCTGAACCGGTTACTATCATTCCATGTCAGCAATAGTTGGTCGGTGTTACATTAATATTTTCTAATGGGCTGCTATTTCTCACAACAAACACTACAATTCACCAGGCCTGTGCGTTATCAGGGGTTGACATTGAGAGCAATTTGCCTCTAAACCGGATGACAGAGCCTCTGATTAAGTTACTTATCTGAAGAGTACAAATTCTTTCCTCGAAAAAAAACTACCTTATCTTTTCTAAACTCAACCTACTGTCTGCATTGATGGTCAGATTTGGCAAAAGACTCAATTATTATCTGCATCATATCCCAATCAACTCCAGCGGTCTCTGTGACTGTAATTTCCTCTGCCTCTCATTTACATTCTGTGTTACCTTGCCTGGCTTTTGACCAGAAAACAGAGGTTTTCAGAATATTTTATACATAATGTGCCTACTTTGGATGTAGCGTAATAACCTAAATTAATTGTTATGCTGTTGGTAGAGTCTCATCTTTGTTGGAACAACTTTTTACTCTGTAATCCTGTATTTGTCCTCAAGAGCTATTACATGACAATAAAATGCAGTATTCTGTAAAAAACACCATCATCATCAAATAATGGAGGGATATACAAAAGTAACATGCTGTAAACATTCATCTCCACAAAGTGATTTACGGGTCAGAATTCCCCATTTAATTCAGAGAAAAGTAACTTCAGGGGATTTCTTAAATATAGTAGAGTGATTTCTGGAAAAGAACACATTTTTGTTGGCTTTGGGTCAGGTTCTGATCATATAAACAAACATTTGGCAGCAGCAAATGGGAAGAGGAAGTTATCCCATTCATTAAAAAGTGAGAAAGGGTGGAAATGGATAAGTTGTACTTCTTTCTGCTCCTTTTTATGAGAAGTGTAAAAGAAGGTAAATCAGTTATTTAACGGTTTGTTTTTGTTTTCTTCTTGAATTTCTTGCAAAATTGCTATGTTCCTGTCATATATTCCTACTCTTTAGCAACACCTTTGCTCTTCTTACTGTCCATTCTCTTGTGTTTGTACTCACTCTCATTATTATTTGACAAGCACTGCTGCGTGTGTGCGTGTACAGGCGTGATATATGACCAAAAAAAGAGCTGCCAGTGCAGGTGGCCCAGGAACATCAGATGTGTCTCTGATATGTTTCAAACCAATGTTGTGACTGGACACTGGCCCTCATGGCCCCACTTCCGACCACCTCGCCTGAAATTGTCCAGTTCCTCCTGATTGGCCACTCCAAGCATCAGCAGAGGTGACAATCTTTCTGTGAGAAGTAATTTCCACTGAAGTGATCCCACTTCAAAAATACCAACCTATCCCTCCCAATGTAGCCTACAACAGGTTGCCAGCTTAACTTAACAAAAATGGTTACCCTGTTTTTGCCTTTTTTCATGCAGTTTTTGTCTTTTTGTTGTTACTTCATATTTGTTTTTTTCTGTCACAGAAGCCTTCATATTTCTCCACATCCTTCATCAGTCGTTCCTGCCACGTCCTGTCCTTGTGCTAAGTTTAGCTAACTGTTCGCTAGCAGTAACTTTATAATTAACAGAAATAGAAACCAGTGTGGTTACCATGCTCTCGTATAACCCTCAGCAGAAAACAAATTATAATATTTCTCTAAACCTCAGACAATCCTTTGTATACTTAAGGTTTTCAACATTATATTATGACTTTGGTGGTCCTAAACAAATCGGTGTTGCACACTCGCTAAGCTGCAAGAAACCCTATCCTCACAAAGGGAGCCTGAAATGATTCCATCCCTCTTCATCAAGGCTAATTGCCTATTTGAGACGTTCAATATGACGCTGCACGTTCTCAGTTGCTGGGATCCATTTCAACCTGTTTGACAGCTTGCAGCGAAGTCTTCTACCAGAGGATTACCTTGGGTCTTGGAGGACCCAGAGAAATTCCAGTTCAATTGGTTGCTGTTGCATTAATGATTAACAGTCCATTGGTGATGATGGGGTCTGCCTGGCTTGACCTTTCTAGTGGTCATATTTGCAGCAGCAGTAAGCACCAGGCTTTAGCATCACGATAGCTTTGCAGTGCTGGGACAGCTGCAACTTTATCCCCCTGACCTTAGCAGCTGAGTGCAGGCATCGAAGCGGTGCAGAGAGAGGGGGAGAGATGACTTTGTGCCAAGTAAATACAGGAAAGATGCAAATACTGAGAACGGGCAAGGTCTGGGGGCACCCCAGGGCAGTCCTGGACCAAGTTTCATCTCCTCTTTGAGATATTAATTAGACCATATTTCTGTTTTTAACTGGGGTAATCCAATTATTTCAATTCCTAGTCCTGTTTCCAGCCTGACAAGCTATCATCTGATTTCAATTCTTTTTTTTTTTTTGTCAACAGCACAGCTTGTAAATTTCTCTCCCTTCTCATTTGAAAAGTGTTGAAGATGGCCCAAGTAACCGCACAGCTTAACTGTTATCTAAGTTTAATCAGAGTCAACTGGGCAAAGCTGTTATTTGATGCCATTATGTGTGCAAACTACCCTTTTACAAGTAAGTAGCTCAAACATTATGTTACGTTCCCACCTTCTGCTTTGCTCTGAAGAACGTTGCAAGAGCTTATCATCAATCTGTCTTTCCTTTCAACAAATAAGTACTCAAGATTTAACATCTCAGGAGAATTAACAATTATAAATGAATTCAATTTAAAAGGAATGATTGCTTTGGCAGCAGCACTTTTGAGGAAAGTTTATTAGCCTTGTATTCTATGTTTCACCTGTTAATATTAAGTAGGAAGGGTTTGTATCACTGCAGCCTGTCAGCAGGGGGAGCTCTACATCATTTGATTTCAAGATTGCTAATGTGCAATGTTCACCATGTGCTTTTGTGCTAATAAGCCAGCTGACACATGCTTTACATCACAAAAAGGGATTCAGATGAGACTCATGTGAATTACATTAGTTTATTAGGCCATCATCCAGAGATAAAAGAAAGAAGATAATCCAAGTCATGGTCTGATGATGAGGCATGACATTCAAAAACACCAAATCCTAACAATCCATCAAGGATGAGCATGAGAGAGTTTATCACTTATTTTTTTCCAACCAGGAAACAAGCAGTCTCAGTTTTGTGAAGATTTTCTCACAGATAATTGAAAACTGACTATTATACATCAGGACTGAATAAATACTGATACCTGTGCACAAATCTACACAAAACCTTAAAGCCATGTAAACAAGACTCGTTGGGATGCTTTTGTGGTGTCTAAATTTGTCGACTAATTTATTTCAGGCACATTAAAACACCTAAACACCACCATATACATTCAACTACACACAGCAAACACATACACACACTGATTTAATACTTTGTGAAGCTATAATCTCTCTCTGGAGGTCTACAAATAGAGCACTTAAATGCAGTGACGCATCCTCTCACTGGAGAGTGTCCAAAGACCCCAAGGTCAGGAAAACCTGTCACACAGGGAGGAAAAAAGAGGGGGGGAAGTTCAGGATGAAAGACAAACAGGGAGCTGGGAAAGCGATGCGTGCAGCAGTGTGAACAAGAGAGAGTGGGGGTGCAGAATAAAGTGCCACAATTTTCTTAGAAACCATGCAGGCGTCTGTCAGTACCAGGCCTGGATACTTTACCCAACACCATGGGATGTTTGGGGATTGAATAGGTTTCCCCCTGTGTGGAGGTAGAGACAGATGTGACATTTGAGGAGGACTAAATCTCACAGGACGACAATCTTTGATGTTTGACCCTTTACATCCTTTCCACAGCGTGTCAAAGGCCAGAGGAAGGTTGGTGTTGTGTAAGAAGGAACATATTTGTGCAATATTGTGGTTATAATGAATCACTGTTATCACCGAAGGAAAGAAAACAGAGTTGAGGAGAAAAATGGGACTTTTGTGGGGAAACGGGGAGGGAGTGATGATATGATAAACCCGCTGTGGAGGGGGAAACATAAATAGTGAAAAAGGGTGAAATAGAGAATCACAGAGTGAGTGTGAAGGAGGGTGAACAACCGAGTGACCTTAAAAGGCCACACGGTCTTACTGGAGACTGTAAGTGAAAGGGGGCTTCAGGGTTATCTCTGTGAAGCACCGTGGTATTTATAGATCATCTCTAAAAAGACTCCCCCCTCCCCTCTTCAGAAGCCCCTCCCCTTTTTTCAATTAGCCCTGATGGGTGGAGTACAATGCAATCAGGAGTTACTACAGCCTACGCAGAGCCTCCTCTCTCAGTCTGCCCCAGACTCCGCACAGGCTCATACTCCTCAGACAGGAAGGTAAGACTCTGTTCAACCCCTCCACTATCCATCCATCCACTCCACCTGTCCATCTTTCCTCCCATTCATCTTCATCCACCCTGTCCTCTCAGGACACAGCTGCTCCAGCATCCTCCTCTCTGCCTCCCCACTTCTCTGCACAGCACCTTTAACCACATCTCTTTCGTTTTCCTGCCCTCATGTCTGTCTCAAGACTTCCTCTCTTCCTTTCTCCCATATTTTTAAAAATCTATTCATCCTCAAAGAATGCACGACCCATGCTGACCCCCCTCTCCTTTCCTCCCGCTCCTTCATTCAGCAGAAAGGTGTATACTTCTTACATGTTTTCACAGATTTTGGGAAACTGGTCTTGGATTTTCTTATCTATTTAATGCCAAACAAAAACTGAGATGCAACCTGCACAAAATCTTTCAGACAATTTTTCAAAGTGTGCAACTGAGAGGTTTGAATTCTTCTAAAACCATCTTGATACTGGAGTAAGGAAAGTTTGTGGCTTTAAATTTAGCTATTTTTAGTCGAAAGAGTCAAATTGAGTTGGGAACTTTATCTCCACACTCCTTTAATTCACATGTGAGCTGTACTCGAGGACTCTGGAGCATCCTTATCAATTTAAAGAGTAATTCTATTGAACATATAACTCCATTAACTTCCCACAAGGCTGTTATTAGTAGCTGTCAATGTACATTCCTGGTTAAGTGAACAGAACTTTTAGGGACATTCAAGGGAAAAGAGAACATTTGTCATTGTTAGAAAAAGAATTGGTTCATAACTTGTATCCTTTTGGATTGATTGACAGCACATATCGAAGTCTTGTGCATCCCGTAAAACTACAGGATGTGAAAAATAAGGAATGCAGAATAATAGGACTGTCTTTTAAAAATAAACTTGAGGCTAAAACATTGTGAGGGTTTCAGACACCTGCACAGTTAGTTGATTGCTACAGATGAAAATACTTTCTCAAGCAGTCAAACTTAATGCACACACACTGAGGTGTCACTCTTTCCATCAGACGCTCCACACAGAGACCCCCCAGATGGGCAGCATCAAAGAGACCCCAAAGCTGGGAAACAGCTGCTTGACATATTTGCAGAGCTCAAGGTTTTATTCGTGTCAGTCGAGATTATCCCGTTTTTATTTTTAGGAGTCAGATAAACCTTATATAAGCTAGGTGAGTCATGCTGGGAGCAGCAGACAATGAGGGAATGTGGGAGGGGTTGGGAATAACTGAGCAGAAAGGACAGCCAGATTAAAAGTCTCAACTTTAGCCGAGGTAAAAGATACCTCACAGATGACGGGAGCAACACAAGAGAGATAAAGTCTCAATCTCAGAGAGATAAAAGTTGAGAGTTTTGGTCAGAAAGAGAGGAGGAGCAAGATTACTAAAAGAATGCAAGACATGAAGGAACAGAGCTGGGGATGGAAGGAGATAGAGGAAATTAAATTTGACATTTCCACATACTTTCATCTTGTTGCTTCCTTATCTGATTGAACCTTTGCAGGGGAGTCAATGAACACGCAAACCTTCAAATAATGATGCGTGAGAATTACTGCTACTCACAAACAGATCAAAAATACGCTAAACTTAATAAACAGCCTCTCTTCGCCTTGGTCATCAAAGATTTAGAGTAGCTATGCATAAGTGGCACAACCAGAGGGCTCAACAGTCGGCCCTAAACAGCTGCAGAGTGAAGCTAACCATTACTGCAAATACTATCCAAACCCACTTATACACCGACACACACTTACTTATGTACACACATGCACAATGACAAGGGATACAGTGATCCGGTGCTGACAGCTGGACGTGAGGTGATGGATCGGTCAGCGTACAGTGGCGTGGAGTGCGTTGGTATGCAGCAGGGCAAAGTTGACTGTCTCTAAGCAGGACTGATAGGAGTTATTTATAAGCTCCTCATCTGTCACCTTCCACTCCTGACACCCAGAACAAAATGAAAGACTGCTGGGAGATGAGGGCGAGAGATGAAAGGGGGGAAGTGTGGCACAGAATAAACTGAGATGTGGGGGATCCTGATGCTAAATACGTCTCGGAAAACATTTATTGTTTGGAAATGATGATCTCTGGTGAAAAGCTGAGATGTTTGCAGAGATGTTTTTGTTGCTAAGTGACAACACTGTATGAGGCTGTACATACAAACATGCAAACATGGAAATCACAGTTTTGTATTCTTGTTAACATAAACTTTCACACTCTCCCTCTTTCTTTCAGGTACCTGACCTGGGGTCAAAATGACTGAGCGCTACGACTGCCACTACTGCAAAGAGTCCCTGTTTGGGAAGAAGTACGTCCTGAGAGAGGAGAATCCCTACTGTGTGAAATGCTATGAGAGCCTGTACTCCAACACCTGTGAGGAGTGCAAGAAGCCAATTGGCTGCAACACCAGGGTAAGAGATTTCACCAGGAACACATGAGCCTTTCATGATCTCTCTGTGGGTCTCTGGCTCCATTCTCATCAAGACTCTAATTACCTGTCTGCTGCCCCTGCAGGATCTGTCCTATAAGGACCGTCACTGGCATGAGGAGTGTTTCAAGTGCTTCCAGTGCAAGCGCTCACTGGTGGACAAGCCCTTCTCCACCAAGGATGAGCAGCTTCTCTGCACTGAATGCTACTCCAATGAATATTCCTCCAAGTGCCATGACTGCAAGAAAACCATCATGCCGGGTAGGCAAACACACAAATGTGCAACTAATGATGATGATGGAGAAGAGAAAATGAAACCAAATCCCACCATTTTTAGGCCTGGTATTCTGTTTGCTGCAGCAAAAGACCAAAATTAGAATGAATCTGGCGGGCTCATCACTTGCCTTTCTTCATGTTTCTCTGCAGGCTCCAGGAAGATGGAGCACAAGGGGAACAGCTGGCACGAGACCTGCTTCACCTGCCAGAGATGCCAGCAGCCAATTGGCACCAAGAGCTTCATCCCTAAGGAGAACAACAACTTCTGTGTGCCCTGCTATGAGAAGCAGTTTGCCATGCAGTGTGTGCACTGCAAGAAGGTAGCACAAGTTTTACACATTAACAGCTGTGTGATTTCCAGCTAAATCTGTCTTCACATAGAGAACTCAAAAGTGTTCAAGCGTCACTTTTGTTCCTCTTTCAGCCCATCACCACCGGTGGGGTAACCTATCATGACCAGCCCTGGCACAAGGACTGCTTCCTGTGCACGAGCTGCAAACAGCAGCTGTCTGGTCAGAGGTTTACCTCCAGAGATGACTTTGCCTACTGTCTGAACTGCTTCTGCAACCTTTACGCCAAGAAATGTGCCTCCTGCACCACTCCCATCAGCGGTAATCACTTAGCATCCATTTATTCATCTCTAAATGACTCTTTATGCATTATGTTTCTTGACTTATTCATCTCTCTTTCAGGCCTTGGGGGGAGCAAGTACATTTCCTTTGAGGAGCGCCAGTGGCACAATGACTGCTTCAACTGTAAGAAGTGCTCTGTGTCCCTGGTGGGTCGTGGCTTCCTGACTGAGCGTGATGACATCTTGTGCCCAGAGTGCGGCAAAGACATCTAAGCATCTTTGTGAGGGACAAGGGATACCTCTAATTGGATGTTTTAAGAAAGACAGAGATAAAATAAATGCTACCAGAGCATAGAGAAAAGCCTTCAAAGCATCTGTACAACCTAGCATTGATATCAATGTACATTGTCGCCATTAAAAAGTACTAACACTTTTTGAATTTAGATAGTTTAAGTTCTCACTAATATCATAACTGTCAGTTTGAATGTGAAGATCTTTGCTTATGAAACAGGAATATGTTTGCAGAAAGACTCTGTATGACGCTTTTAGACATGAGTGTGCAGTTTTCATGTATGTGTAACATACATAACAGTCATCGTTACAGTATAATAACCACAGTTTTGTGCATGGGCTAGCTTGGAGCTGTAGAGGTTTGGTGAATGAATTCTTCCATTACTAATAAAATATTTCAAAACTGTGACTCAAGCCTCTGTCTGTAAACTCATCAAATTCAGAATCATTTGTTAAACATTTGTCAGAAAGTCGTCATAAACTTGACATCTTTGATTTCCCTTATCATGTTTGAGAATTACCATAAATATCAGAATGTGACATTTTTTCAGTAAATAAATCAACAAAAGTCATTAACTGTATTGAAAGATTTTATTTAAAAGGGTGGTTAGTGCAAACATGACAGTGAAATGGACAATAATTTAAAATACTTTGTACCGTCATACTTTTTGTATAAAATGTGGAATCACACTGAGTCTGTGGTACATTCTGAATTTAAGGGATGTTTCGAGGAATTCCTGGATATAAACTTGACTGGGTACAGTTTTCAAGAATGCCTGATTTGAGGTTTAAGATAAATTCAGTTAGCTACGTAGCTGTGTCAGAAACAAAACTTTGGATACCGATGTTGAACTCTATGCACTGCTTGACTGCCAGCAAGCCCATCGTTGCAGCTTAGACAGAAAAAAAAGTGATAAATGGAGTCATATGATGCTAGGAGGATGTGGATTAGTGTGCTGTAAACAGCATACGTATATCATGTTAGTATGTATTACACACTGTTTGAGTGTGTGGTCTGCTAGGATGTGGTTCCAGACGAAGGCTGTGTCTCGTTTGAAGACATCTTCTGAAACATCTATGACTACAAATTCAATTTCAGAATAAATAAAATTCAAAAAGACACTTTTCTTGGTTTCGATCAGGTTCCTTTGAGTTTGTTGAGCTATAGAAAGTTGTGTTATGGATGCAGGGTTAAGTTTCCTGTTTCTGTGCTACTTTGATACTTTGACTTTTCATGATGAGTTTATGTTTTACTGTTTTAAACCCTGAACAATTTGTGAAGCAGCA
The DNA here is from genome assembly GCA_008086565.1 of Thalassoma bifasciatum. Lineage (NCBI taxonomy): Eukaryota > Metazoa > Chordata > Actinopteri > Labriformes > Labridae > Thalassoma > Thalassoma bifasciatum. The sequence goes on from RPOG01000120.1 coordinate 719,337, forward strand.
AAAAGTTTTATAAAATACAAACCTCAGTGGAATGAAGTTCATTGAGAACAAAAGTGACATTTCCAGCATGACCTGTGGTTGATTGGACACAGGTATTTTGCCACTGCCTGACAACCTGTTAATGAACCCTCTTAGATTATCCACTTCATAAGTTCTTCATGAGAACTATGAAAGACTGAGACTTATCACTCCACCTGTCTTTCCCAAACTGAACCATGCTGAGAAGCAGAGCATCAAAAACTACAAATCCCCATACACTGTATGGTGAAAACAAGTTGTTTTCTGTCAGCTAGGAAGGTCTGAGTGTGTGAGACTTAAAGGAACGTTGCTGATTAGTGTCGGTAAGGGCACTTCAGGTTGTGGAAAGTAACACAGAAGCTCTTCACTTTTAAAAAAGATAAGAATGATCTCCGAGCTCCACCTCATCAACAACCAGAGCTTTTATCGCCCGTCAGACACATGTCAAAAGGTTGTTGTCCTTTTTGTTGTGATGCTGTTAGTGGGAGAAAAATGATGGAGAGAGTAAGAGGTGTTTGGCAACAACATTTACTGTGAGTCTAGGATTCCACTTGGACTGTGTGACAAGAGGTCAAAGGTCAGGGCCATGTGACATGCTGGATCTTTTTCTTCACCTCCGGAGACTTTATTGCATCCTGAAGAAAAAGAAGACACACATCAGCAAGAAGCACAAGAAAAGTGGATTCTTCTTTTCTGCTGTGTTTTCTATTTAAAGCTAAATTTTTTGATCAACTGCATGTCAGAGAATCAAACATGTAACAGCATAGTATTCACAAATATTTTGATATCCTTTACAGATCACTTTTGAAGTCAAGCTGTGGAGGATATCACTGATCTTAAATAAATAAATGCTTACGCAAGCTGCTTCCCGTTTGAGATTGACTGCGTCAGTGCTGTGATGACTAGATGAGGAAGAGGAGGATGTGTTTCCAGATAACTTGCGGATGGGGTTGGACAGGTTAGCAGCCGGAGGGGGTTTTAACCTGTCTATGATTCCAGATGACGAAGCGCTCCCTTCTGATTTCTTTACTTTGAGTGGGCCCGAGTTGGAGGAACTGCCATCGAATACAATCAGCGGCCTTTTTCTATTGTGGTCATTACTGCAAATAAAGATAACAAAACAAAACAGATGAAAAAAACTGATATCAGCCTGGTGGTTGGGAGGGTCTATATTCTTGTAGCTGCACAAGTAAAAACCATTGCAACGTGCCAATATGAGAGAACTAATTTGCCAGGATTGGTTTGGATGTTTGCTGGACTGGATGTTCAAATGGTCATTGCAGGTGCTCAAATGCTGAAGATCAACATAACAAGGCTGCAAAAACAGCTCCATATCGGTAAATCGGTCAGTAAGTAGATTGTTGTGAGTGCACATTTGGTTTGTCATTTCTGGCTCCCGTACATGTGGTGATACAAGTATAGTGGACCTGATGCTTAGCAACTGGCTCCTGCATCAATAGAGAAGTTCCTACAAAGGCAACATAACTTTTATTTCCATGAAATTCTAAACTTATTTAAGCATATTTAAATTTTTTCTCATCTAGTTCGAGTTCTTCACTCTACAAATGGATGTCAGGGTTAGTATAAACTGGATTTCTGAGTAAATGAGAATCTAGGATTATATCATCTCACTGATACCTGAGCCTTTGTGTGGCGTGCATTTTTTTATTGCCCTTGCTGTTTGAGATAAGTAAGACTTGATAAGTATACAAACTAAACTTGGTCTTTTTATAGGACGTTATGTTTTCAATGTTATGAGTTATCTATTAGTTTTGCTTAAAAGTTTTATTGGATATAACTACACTGTTTTTTTAACTGAAATGTTGTGTTATCAACAAAGGATGGAGTGGGCAGTGTCTCTAAATGTGACTGATATGTCAAAGTTTTTTAAAAATTGAGGTATCATGGGTCTGACAGGCAGGAATGTAAAGTCCACATATGTGGATGCTGGTCATAAGAGGTTAAAATCCTGGGTGTCTATAAAGTGTCTTTGCAATTTAAGGGAATAAATTACAAAAGTAAATGAACATAAAAATATGTGAAAACTGGTGCATAATGAGGAGGAGATGATGGTGTTTTAACTTATTTAACTAATTTCAATAAAAGAATTAATTGAAACTAGGAGAACGCTGAAAAGCTTGTCCCACATGTATGACATTGCCCCTAAATGTTCTCCTCCCTTCTCTATTTGTCCGTCACTGTCCATGTGTCCATAAATTTATTGGACTGTGTACAAACTGGCCGTAACGGGGGATAGTTTTATAATGTCACTGAGTCTGTGTTTCTGTTTTTGTTTTATTAAAGCATGACACACAATGAGCCTTTTCTTGAGAAGGAACCATTTCTTCGAGGTTAATGTAACAGAAACTCTTTCATTACTGCAATGTGATTAAAAACTTTGATGACTGCCGAGTACAGAAAACAATTCTGATTAAGATATCTGGTCAGTTGCCTTTGTTATATTTCTTTAATTAATTGTAAGCAGGTTTTATGGACACCCTGTATATGTAATCATTGGTAAACACTAAAAACCTGTCAATAATACAACCCTCTGTATTACAAATGTGCAAAATTTTTAACACTGGTGCAACATCCTGTCACCCCCGAATATTTATGTGCATATTTTCAACCTTTTTGTGTAACATTCTCAAATTTGCTTTTTTTTTTTTTACACATTTACTGGACTGACTTTTTTTGCATACCCCTTAAGGCTATACTTAATCTATTTATATACTCAATATGTCATATCAGCAGTACTCATGTGTGTATTTCTGAAGTTTTTTTTTTTCCTAGCAGGACGAATAAAGGGTTCATCATATCCTATCACCTCTCACCTTGCCTCAGTCATGCAGGTGAGGTGTGAATGAGAGTAAGTCAGACAGACAGGGATCTGCTCTCTAGTTTAAGTGCTCATGTTTATGTTTAGTGGCTCTAAAACTGGAGTAAAGTGCTGGTGGTTTTGTCCCCTGTCTGACCTGTGGGCCGGTGCTGTCTGCCTCTGCCGGCTCTTCTCCATCCTCCTGCCCCAGCGGCTGTTCGGCAGACTCCTCTGCGGCAGAGGGATGACATGTCGGAGGTACAGCTCAGTCAGATGGTCTCGGTTCTCACATCCCCTGGTACTGACGTGTTTCTAAATCAAAAGAGACAGCATCATAAGCCCAAACTGCCTGATATAAGACATCTTAACTTCTTTGTGCTCGTAAAGCAGCGACCATAAACAGAGAAGTGTTAGACCGGTCATCTCGCTCTTCCTACAGCTCTAAACAAAGCTTCATCAACTTATCCACGAACATTTACTCACATCATGTAAGATCAGCTGCATGAACTCTTCAGATAACAGCTCAGGGTGCAGTAAAAGATCCGCATCTGAGGAAGAAACCGCTTTCCCATCCTGTCCCATGGAGGCCGCCATATTGAATCCTGTTGTTCTCCCAGGATGCTCTGCGTCAGAACACCAAGCCGAGGTTAAAGTTCACCTCATCACGAATTTTCTATCAATTAAACTCATCTTTTTTTTCCTCCTTATTTTGATGTTATTAAATGGCTTTAATTTGGGTCTTACTTCTCACAGAACTTAAGTCATAGAATGGAAATTAAAAGAAATTCTTCCCTGTAATGTTTGCTGGTTGTTTTCTGCTGTTGCTGTGGACATATGCCTTAATTGAAGTCATGCATTTGTGTCAACATGTCATAAAGCCTTAACCAGGCAACTAGACCTGGTTATACACAATCTCAGAGCAGACACTGTGGTGAACGGCTGTCCAGACTGTAAATTCTTGTCTCTTTCAGTCATGTGTTTCAGTCATTTCCTGTTGTTGATTTAATCAATTTAGGACAAGACTCTTGAGGAGACCAGAATCAATGTGACGTCAGACGTTGGCCAATTAGCTTGCCAGCTTCACACAGTATAGGAAAGCTTTTGTTATATTCAGTCTGTCATTCTTCATTTATTTACTCACTGACAGATGTTACTAGTATAGGCTAATACTGATGTGCCTGACAAAACCATTTTGTCTGGCAATTTACAGAGAAATGCATCCAAACTAATCAGCAGAAGCTTCATCGTGCAACAAGACAATGACCCAAAGCACACTGCCAACACAACAAAGGAATTCATCAGGGGGAAAAAGTGGAAGGTCTTGGACTGGCCAAGTCAATCACCAGACTTTAACCCGATAGAAAATGCTTTTGACCTCCTGAAGAGGAGACTGAAGGGAAACCCCCCCTGAAACAAACAAGAGCTCAAAGAGGCTGCAGCTAAGGCCTGGAACAGCATTTCTAATAAAGAATGCAACAGCCTGGCGAAGTCAATGGGTCACAGGGTCGATGCAGTTATTGCAAGTAAGGATTATGCCACCAAATATTAAATGTTGTTCACTTTAAGTTAATTTAATAATGTCTGTTCCAATACTTTCGGAGGGGACTATATGCTGTGACGAACTTGCAAATTTGACAAAACATTACGTTTCTCAAGCCTAAGAGCACGTCTATGAGCCTGTAATGATTTAGTCTGTTGTGGGGAAACAGCTGTAACCCCTGACGCACTGTTTTGAAACCTGAGATCAGAGCAGAAATGCAGTTAAATGACCTGAGAGATCTGGCTCAGAGTGTAGTAACGAAGTTAGGACAGTAATGTAATGTACAAGACAGCATGAGATCTCAATTAGGGCGACAAAACATGTGTTGGCTGTCATGTGTTGGCATCAGATGAGTGGACACAGATTAATGTTCTTACTTTTTGGTTCTTCAGTAGGAAAACTTGGACGACATTAGGTGATGATTCAAGATTAAAATCAAATGCAAAAAGCATTGCGTTTGTCGATTGACAGCTTCAAAGAGAAAAAAATGGCCTTTGACGGCTTTACATTCAATCTGTCAAGGTGTTGAATTGTGCATATGTGAGCTCGCTGTCTCCATTTTTAACTTAAAAAACATTTTCAAAGGGACAAAAGCAGCACATAATTCTTATTCAGGAGATGGAAAGAATACATCCACAAAGAAGTTATAATTTAATTTCATGGATTATATTGTCATGAATCATCTGGGTTTGAGATCAAAGTATCAAACAGAATAAAATGCCATGGTTGGAAGTATTTGTATTACAGCTGAACAGACTGGAAGATTAATGGACCATGGAGGGATAATTTCTTTGAATATGAGACTTTCTGAATAAAGATGTTGGGGTTTTTTTTAGTAACAAATGTTAACATTATGTAATTTTTGGTTTTAGAGAGGCAGGAAATGTGTGGAGTAGATACGGGCTAAGAAAAGGACCTTAGATTGTACTAAAACAGCTTCCGTTTTGAATTATTCCTGAATGATCAGTTAATTTGAAGAAAAAAACTGGTTGATGACAAGTGTTGTCAAATGAATTTCAAACCCTCTCTTAATCACTGTGACCACATGCTACTCTAAGCTCCTTGTTTCACGTCAAAGGATGACATTGTTAACAGAGTTAAGACGTCTGGATCACAGCCAGCGTTTACTATTCATTGGTTCAAACTGAATGGATGAAGTCATAAAGAGATGGGGCCATGACAGAGGTAATGAAGCTGACTGATTTTGCAATGAAAGAACAGCGCCATCTTCTGGTGTCGTGCAACATTACAACCTCTGTTTGTTTTGGATGGCTGCAGATGTCTCAAAATATACCCAAGTATAAAATCCAGATGATGAAGTAAATTCATTAAACTGAGGTGATTTTGAAACCTGTGTGTGTTCTGCATTTGATGAGTTCACCATGAAGTGAAAAGATGTTTTGTCACACTAACCTGTTTTTTTATTATTCATGCATGGGAATGTGTTTTCACTGAAACAAACCAAGTCCTCTTAAAATATGTTTATTCACCTGGTTTGATCTGTCAGTGAACAATAATACATTCAAGTACACATTCACAGCTTCAGAACTGACACATCTTTGATGACACACTCATGGTTTGACATAATACTTTACCATAAGGTCTGTTTCAGCACATACTCTATTCAGGTCTTCTTAAATCGACCCCCCTAAACACTGTCTTCCTGAACACCTCCGAACATTAGTACCCTGTTTGCTTTTTTCTGACAAAACTCATCACATTACTGACATCTAGACAGAAAATGAAGTCGGATAGAGATGAAGTTTAATCAACATGAGCACAAAAAGGTGACTGATATTGGTTTTCCAGGGCTGATACTGATAACTCACAGTTCATGAGACTGATTACCAATACTGGAAACCAAAACTGAGATTCTATGACATCTGTCCTCCTTTTTGTAAACAATGTAAACCTGAAAACTTGAGTAACCCCTGATTGCTAACGATGCAAAAAAGTTCATGTTTGATTTCACACCGCTGACTGTGTCTCGCTGCACACATAGATGTTACTCGGCCTCACTCTCCGGCGGCTCCGGCCCGGCACTCTGGGGCAGAGTCTGCAGCTCTTAGGGATGAACTCCTGACAGGCCTCCCTGAACTTCCTGATCCTCCAGCAGTAAATCACCGGGTTGAAGACAGTCTTCAGGTAGCTGAGCCACAGAGCGCCGATACTGATGGGGTAGAAGACGGAGCTATAGTAGAAGCGCCGGCTGAACACGGCGAGCAGGCTGACCACCGTATGTGGCAGCCAGCACACAGAAAAACCCACAAAGAGGATGAGGATGGTGGTGAAGGCTCGGGTCTTGAAGCTCATATCCACCTTGATCTGAGGAGGCTTCTGTAGCCCCGTTAGCCTCATTTTGCTGACCTGGTTGAGGGCGGGCAGACAAGAGTGCTCGCTGGTGTGGTTGTGGATGCGCAGGGTGTTGCGGCGCACTGTGTTCAGGATGCACATATAGGAGTAGAGCATGACAGCAAACGGTACAAAAAACACCGCAACTGCCAACAGCACAGTGTATCCTCGATCTGCAAGAGAGTCACTGTATCCCAAAACACACTGGGGGGCCCAGGAACCTCCAATCCCTGCTGCACCTGTCCTCCACCCAACCACAGACGGAACAGACACACACAGACTCAACACCCAGGATCCTGCGATCAGGAGTTTAGCTCTGTGAGGCGTCAACTTGTCCTGACGCTGCACAATAATAAGGAAACGGTCCACGCTTATTATGAGCAGTATGGACACTCCTTCCAGCACAAACAGCCAGTACAGCATGATAGATGCCCGGCAGAAGCCATTCCCAAACCTCCAGTCGGTGATCGCCACGGTGACCGCAGTGAATGGCATGCAGAGCAAAGAGAGCATTATGTCTGAGAACGCCAACGTGGCAAGGAGCAGGTTGATGGCAGAGCGCATGGCAGGCTTCTGGTAAACAATCAGACACACAATCGCATTGCCGAGGAAACCAATGGTGATCATGAAGATCATAATGGCTGCCAGGGTCACACGCAGAGACACCGATATGACTGGCTTTAAAGCTTCTGGCGGGAGACTTCCTGCAGCCTCGTCCGTTCTGTCAGGCTCCACGAAGACGCACTCCTCCAACAGGCTTTCATTACAAAAAGCCATTATCACTTCAGTTATAAGAGATCAGTTCCAGAGATGAGGCATGTTTGATTATTGTTTCAATGTGTCATCGAGCCATCGTCATGTTGATGCTCTTTAATGGCGATATCTGAGGGAGACAGAGAACGATTATCAAACAGCACTTTGAAAAACACTTTTGGAGTCATACTATACCAGTCAACCCAGGAGACAGCAGAGTGACGTTATAAAAGAAAAACAAATACGTATAAGAACACTGACTTAGTGTCTCATCAGATGATCTCAACTGCTCTGTGGTGTATTACTCAGTGATTCTTGTAAATGTCAAACAGTGAGAGGTGAATGATGTCCCTGTGATGTGGAAAGAGTTACATAAAGCACAGACAGACACAGGAACACGGGACAGCAAGGAGCTGCTTATAAGCTCGAATGAGGTTAATCATTAACAGCCAACAAACAAACCTTCACACCACCTCCTCAGCAAAACACAAAGCCTGGGTGATGCTTCACACATGAGCTTAACACACCATCATAACACAGCACACACCCATAATGCTGCCTGCCCCCCACAGAGTTAGCAGAAGCTTGTTCCTGGCTGCAGACTCTGACGGGTTGAACATGGAGGCATCTCAAGGTGCTCGTCTTTTTGTCCACACGTTCTTTTAGTCAGATGGTTTAGGAGATGTGTTTGGTCATGATGTGGTCAGTAGATAAGAGACAGAAAAAGAAATGTGGATCAAAATGACAAATAGACAAACCATTACATTTGGTATTCGCTGATTTTATTCTGAAAGGCGAAAGGAAATGATCCCTCAAGTGACTTAAGCTCCAATCCAGCACAAAACACCTTACAGGCCACTGCATAGTGTTACTGGTTGTTGCCAAGGCAACAAGGTCACCAGTTCTATGGCAACAAGCAGCTCGTACTCTCTTCCAAGAAGAAATTTCTCCATCATGAGATTCACAAATAAGATTCAATGAATTAAACTTACTGCTAGAAAAAAAAAAGATAAACAAATTCAACAAACTTGGAGGATTGATGATCTTCTGTCGGACATATAGGGGAATAAAAATCAAGTCAGCAGTCCCTGTGCTGAACTGTTGTCTTATTTTATCCTTAAATACCATAATCAATTGTCTTTACTTTTCAAAACATGTAAGTAAATAAATCTTGTTTGTGGAAAAACAAATGGTTGCTTAGGTCAGAAAATTACAACCCAGGATCAGAGCGATGGTTTAAAAAAAGGAGATTACATTTTTTTTTACAGATGATATTCACAATATGATGACATTAGAGTTTTTATCCTGGAGAAAAATAAGCTATATGACTTAAGTCATGATGGTACAAGGAACTTATCACAAGATTACAATTGCCATGCTTTGAGACTAACGCTGTAATGTTACCAGAAAAAGTTGTAACAAGAATTAAGTTGATATGTAAGACGATAAAGGTTGTAATTTCATGGAATAAAAGAATTAAAATTGGTTTGGAATCTGGTGCTTTTATTGGTATTGAACAAATTCCATCTGTAGTACTGAGTATGGATTCACGTAAAATTAAACCATGTTCTGATATCTAAACGCATCCCTGAGGGAGTGGAAGAGTTGATGATTTTCCATGCCAGACATGGGCAGAGAGTATGTAGAGTTGGGTTTTAATCTGTGAATTGTTAAGAAGTTGCTTAGTTGTAGTTCATCAATTTATTAATTTGCTGTTTATTTTGGCTAGGGGTTTTTATGTTGAAGAATTAGTGAAACTGTGATTTTACAGTACAAACAGCTGAATGTTGTTTTGATTTATTTGTTGAAATTGCTATGTTAAGAAACAAAATGTTAAATTGAAGTATTTTGACATTTTATTAGTACACAAATTAAAATCTAATACCACATAAACACACAACAGCACTGAAAATTGGTACCATGGACTAATGGTACCGATTCCCAGGAACTGGTTCATATGTGAAAGGTACCCATCCCTATCCATAGAAGGGCTTTGACTTTTACTGTTTGTACTGTGGCCTCAATCCTCTGTCACAGAAACCTGGCATTAGTGGAAAAAACAATAAGAATGGCAGAAAGAAAAAAGAGTTTTGTGCTACAACTGTACATGTATCATGAAAAACAATTGTCTGTGTCGTCCTGCAGAGGGCTCCCATCAACAGACAGGTGGTTTTAGTCAGGTGCCCACTTTAGTACTGATGATAGGTGACAACAAAAAAGGTGAAAACACACACACACACACACACACACACAGTTACCAAAATATAAGATTCTTTTCCTCCATATAAAGTGAATTAGATTCCTTCATTTCCAGGTGTAGTTTTCATGTTGTAGTGGTCTCAGTTGCTGGATGATAACTGATGCTTGATGTTGAGAGGATGTTTCCTGCTTCTTTTTTTTTTGTGAGGTGTGTGATATTGTGTCAAATTCAAGCTCACAGAGCCTTTCATGGCGCTGAGAGCCTGAACAGTGTGTTCTTCCATATGAGCCTGTCTTTCACACACATACACACCTGTGTCTCTGATCAGAGCACAGACCTACTCTCTGAAACCATCTGCATCTCAGAGCAACAAGAGGAGGATCTCAGACAGAGGAGAGACTAAAGCCTTTAACCTGTTCGTGCACTACAGCAATAACCCGATGTGTTAATCAGATATAAGTGGATATCAGTCTACCTACCTGGTTGTATTTGACATCATGTTTCATATTCGTCTGTCGTAGCAGGAATCAGCCCAGAGATCGTGTTTCTCTCCTTCACAGCTCGAGCTACTCCCGAAATAACCCACTTTGATCATTTCGCTGCGCGTATCGATCACCATCGTGCCGCCGCCTGCGGATGATGCTGACGCCAGAGGAGCAGGTGGTCGCTCATTTAAAGGAGCAATGCGCCAATAACACGATTCTCTGGAGAAAAATTTAAAGGTTTACATGTTTCAATTACCATGAAAATCACTTTCGATGTTGATTCCTAGTTAAATTCACATCGGGAAGACAAAAACATGAAGGTTGTAGAAAGTAAAACGCACATAAAACACACTAAACAAGCAACTTTCTGACTAAAACGTGCAAACAGATATTAGATATTAGATATTATATCAAAGATTACACAGATATTATGGTATCTGTCTAGAAAGACAAATTAAGAATTTATTCTTCTCCTGCAAACACAAATGGTGTGTGAAATTCTTCAAAATCCCGTAAAATAAAAATGTCAAATTTAAGATGAATTGTACATTAACACCATTTACTCTTCATGTATTCATCACTATTATTATTTACTAATTTACTACTATTATTATTATTATTATTATTATTATTATTATTATTATTATTATTATTATTATTATTAATTTATTACACTTAGCTCCACTTTGGTTGAATTTCCATCCAAGTGTTGGATTATTTATTCCTCTACAAAGGAAAATAACAGTTTTACTTCTAAAACACTTAACCATTTTTTGTTCTTCACCAAAAGTTCATTCAAAAATGCATTTATCCCTCATAAAAAAAAGATTTAGATTGCAAAATATTTTTGAAAATATATAATGTAGTTTTGGGACCTGTACTAATTATTTTGTGCAGCAGATGGCAGCATTATACCTCCTTTTTTTAACCAGAGCATTTTTGTAAACATCTTTGTTTTTATCTGTTCAGGATTTTGAAAGACTTTTAGGGATGTTTTCATTCACTTTTTGAAACAAAAGCATTCCTATTTGTAAACTTCATTGGTGTACTTTTCAGTTAGAGTTAAACCATTGATGAACTTGATATATTTTCAATAGAAGATGAATAACACCTCACTTAAAGAATGCACACTTAGTCCAGGTGTGCAGATTTTCATCTTCATGTAAAGAAACTGGTTTGTTTCCACTTTCCACACAACACGCTCCGTCACATCCACTCGCTCAGCACGCAGCCACAGATTATTTTCATGGGCCTGCTTGTCTAAATTGGCATCATGCCCATGTGTTGAACATGCCCATCAAACGAGTTCCACTCCACCGGCCTGGCACATGCATGCTCGTCACGTTCAGTGGCACCAACACAAAAAGCTCGCTGCTGAGAGAATTCATTTCCCGGTCATTATTCCACAGATGTTTGCTTTAATTTCTGCCCATTGGAAAGACTCTGGCAGGCCGTCGTTTACCCAAAGAGCTACAATTAAAATAACCAGAGCATAGGATGCAGAAAAAGATATATGAGCAATACTTTCATTTTTTTATTTTGTTCTGTTTTGTTTTTTACATTTATTGCAGAGATGTAGAAAAACTCACCTTAAACCATCTTGAACACACTTGTTTGGCTCTATTGGTCAAGCGTCCTGCAGCAGAAGTTTTCACAGAGAGTGATCCAGTGTTGTTAATCAGTGATGGACGGTTTAACCAAGTCCAGTAATGTGACAATAATTAACCGCAAAGAGCAGAGACTCATAATGTGCAATCCACACTCACTACAGTACTCACAGATCAAACTTTGCAGCTTGAGTCTACGCAGGTGTGTGTGCGTGTGTGTGTGTGTGTGTGTGTGTGTGTGTGTGTGTGTTTGTGAATCTGACGCACTAACAAGTAGAGAGGGGGATTATCAGGCAATAATTGCTTTATGTAAAGTGCCTCTGAACAGGGCTTTAGGCTTTAGCAATTATGAGCCATAATATCAGCGTTTTTTCATTGGAGGAGCTAATGGCATACTTAATGTTTAACTGCAACATTTAATGATGCAATAACAGAACTCTAATTTGGAATAACACTGAGTAAAACAAGCACAAACACTGACTGCACAATTTCCTCCCCCAACACTTCATATTCACACATTCACTCTATTGAGTTTTTTTTTTTTACTGTAACATCATCACCTCCTTCCTTCAGATCCTCGCATTAATATTCGGGGAGAACACCTCAGCGCCGTGTGATGACAAAACCTCTTTAAAGAGCTTTTTTATCCCCCAATCCCAGCCTTATCTCCCATCTTTACATCGCTAAGCTTTCAGGAGATCACACTGCAATCCCCCGAGCTTAGATTCTGCCTCCACTTTTTGCACAGAAGTTGGGCTCTTGGAGACATTTTTCCCACTTTGGTATGATGTAGCTAAGGTTTTTCTTCCATGTCAACATCATGTGTTCAGTGTGTACAAAGCTGCTTGCATTTGGGACATGATTCTGGTAGAGTTTTGGCTTTTTTAAATCAAAGTTACTTGATGCAGGCAAGTCCTGCAAAGCTGAATTCAAATATGCCTAAAAAATTGTAAATGCCAGGAAGTTTTGAGTTTTTTGAGTCACTTTATTCATTTTAAACTGTCATTTCTGCAGCATGTTTTTGATGCTTGGTCCTGCTTTCTGAGGCTTGTCTCCCCAATTTGTTTGCAAGGGAGGACTTCACACTTTGAAGGGCATGTGAGTGAGCGACTTGAGTAAACTCGGGGTTAAGTCTGCTTTAAAATTCTGGAAAATTTTGCAAATACCTGTAAGAAAGAGGCCAACACTACTCCTACACAAATATCAAAAACCTTCCAGACATTTTCTTTTTGACTACTTTTTGCTGCTTGCTTCAAGATTTCCTTTTGTGGAAAAGGAAAGCTGAAGAAAGGCATTCACAGAAGAGGATGTGGTTGAGGCGACACGCAAGGACGCTGACATTTTGCAATATCATCCACTTTTCATCAAAACATTGTTTCTCAAAAACAACTTTTCCTGAAGCTAAGAAAAAAAATGACTCAGCCAAAATTTCAAAGATTTCTGACTGCTTAATAACACCCTATTTTATCAGTTTTTCCTGTGACTTATCAGAAAGTTGAAACAAAGGAAGCTGAATTCACAAACTCTCCTGATAAATGATGTTTGCTTGTATGAAATGTATCTGCTTTTGGAGGGAGCAGCTCCATGAGCAGACAGAAGAAGTGAAACATCCTCCTTGTACTTATGATCCTGTTAAGAGTTTGAAATTTACCCAGAATGACGACTGACGTGTGAAAGAACAACTCATTCATACCGGCAGACTGCTATTTATAACCAACAAGGCCTGCCATTGTTTTACACTCACACACATCTTCAGAGAGAAACACTCTAACTGTGATTCCATTTGCTGTCATGTATTAACTCAAAGGTTTGTGCGTATTTGCTGCCAGCTGACCTTTGACCTCCCTCCAAGGCTCTCGGCCTATTTCTGTCTCTTTCCTCCGTTTCTCTTTATAATCAACGGTCCTTCTGAGTCGTCGGCTCATGTGTGCGTATGTTCCTGCTGGTGGTCACGTATGTACGTCTCACATGCAGAGAGAGGACACCCTTTTTTTATAGCCTGCTTTTCTGCCAAACTCATCATCTGTGGCAAAAGATCCGCCGCCTCCTATCCCTCCATCTTGCTGTCACCTTGGCAACCGCTGCCGAGGTGAACTGCCAGCTGGGATAGCCGACCTCTGTTGGCTGCGATCCACGGAGCTGCAGTCCATCCATAGCTTCTCCACAGGATGTATGTGAGTGGACCGAGAGGAAGGATAGCGCTCAGTGAGTGAGGAGGCAAACTTTTGGAGCAGCAACGACTAATGCAAACACAATGGACGTGAGGAGGAGGAGGACGGGTTATATAGATTGAAGTTGCAGTACAACTCAACATTTTGAGAAAGAATTCACCAAGAATGTTCAACATTTGCTTTCTTCTGTGTCTTCAGATCTGATTCAGAAAACAAGCTTCACAAATGATATAGGAAACACTTCTTTAGGATAAAACTGCAGCTCTGAGCAGTTTCCTGCAGTTTCCCTCAAAGAAGTGTTACCAGTACCCCGCAGTGATGAAGCTGAAGTGTATCTTAAAAGTTTGTACACACTGAGACTCCAACTTGTGCATTAAATCAATGTTAAGCTGCAAAGTTTTACTTAATTAAGAGATCAAATATCCACATTTTCTCTGTTACCAAGAAAGTTTGGATAGACGTATGAACATCTCTTCAAAAGAAGAGTCTAAGTGATGACTCAACTTATTGTTGGATCATGGAAGAATACGTGTGTAATGAAAAATACAAACATGCATCCAACACACTGATAACCTTATGTCTTGTGTCTGTGTGTATGAGAGTGTGTGTGTGAGCTCAGATATCTTTACACACTTCTTTCCTTTTTGGTCATATTTATTAAATAATTATAGTATTCCATGAAAATAAACACAGTGGAAAAAATAAATAGTCCAAATCATCACACAGGAATACACAGCAGAATAACTTGTACATGTTAATGATAAGGGAGTTTGTTCTAGTGAAGAAAAAGTGTCCAATGCAGGAAAACACAAGAGTGAAATGTTTTAAATATTCTTTCATGTTAAACTGTGTCACCACAGAAAGCTACTGACACACAACACAAAGTGAGAAACATGTTTAAAGGAAGGGAAATTATTGCTCATTTAAAACAAGATAGTGCAGTCTTGGGAGACCAAAACCTCAGCATTACGAGGGAAGTCAAAGAAGTTTTAATATTACAGAGAAACAGAAAATCTTTAATTGTTGGAGCTTTAGAAGTTGACTGATCAAATATTCTCCTCTGGTTATAGATTATTATTTTTCAGTCCTGTATTAGTTCACTGTTTCAAAGGCTTGTTTTATAAAACAGATGCATGAAGCAGACTCATCCTGCTCTTAAATGAATACACAACATTACTGAGGGTCAAAGGTCACGTGAATGTGTTAGAAAAGTCCATCAACTATCAGAATTTTTACGAAAAAATGAACTATATTGTATTCAAACCCTTGCAGTCAGATATTTTCACGTGTCGCTGTACATCCTCTTGCAGTCTATGGAAGGTGACGGGGTGTCAGGTCCCATGCTCCCCACCTGTGAGTACGCGTCCTCCGGGGTGCGCGGCAGTCCAGGCGGCGTCATGCGCTTCTCTTTCTGCCTTCGGTTGCAGAACCAAACCCGGACCACCTCCTTCTCCAGCTGCAGAGTGTCCGCCAGTGAGTTGATCTCCTGCGCGGAGGGTTTCGGACACTTGAGGAAGTGGCTCTCCAGTGCGCCTTTTACGCTCACCTCGATGGAGGTGCGCTTTTTCCTCTTCCTACCCTGAGTGGCGATCTTGTCGATGCTGGTGGGACTCCCCGTGGTGGAGTCCGCCTCCTCCAGCCATTTATTGAGTAGAGGCTTCAGCTTACACATGTTCTTGAAGCTGAGCTGCAGCGCCTCGAACCTGCAGATGGTGGTCTGGGAGAACACGTTGCCGTACAGCGTGCCCAGAGCCAAACCCACGTCCGCCTGCGTAAAGCCCAGCTTGATGCGTCGCTGCTTGAACTGTTTGGCGAAATGCTCCAGATCATCGGAGGTGGGAGTGTCTTCGTCTGAGTGTGGGTCGTGGCTCACGCCGTGGTGCTGGTGATGGTGCGCGTGGTGGTTGTGATGGTGATGGTGGTGATGGTGGCTGCTGTGGTCCAGCTCCGGGGACTCCCCGCGCACCAGCCCCGCGTGCATGAGGCTCTGTCCGGTGTGCGAGCTGAGCATCCCGTTGACAGTGAAGCCCCCGGGCTGAGAGTAGATGAGGGGCTGCTGCTGCTGATGCTGCTGCCCCTCACTAATGCTGATGTGCGCAGTGGAGGAGCCTCCCCAACTTCCCGCGTGCGCCTGATGTGCTCCCAGATGTGGAGACCTGTGGTGCAGAGCGGAGCCCGAGTGAAGGTCCTCCCTGTTTCTCTTCACGTCTTGCGGCTGGGAGCTGGGGGGCCACGGGGAGCCAGCCTCGGCTGCAGCCACCGCAGCTGCGGCCGCTGCGGCTGCCGCGTGAGGCAACGATGTCACCCACTGGTGAGCGTGGCTCAGCATGTGGCCACCGTTGCTCCCCACCATGGCACCCTGCATGAAGTCACTCTGCACCATCTTGACCGAAGGGTCTCCTCTGTAACCCGAAGACACAGTGGTGACAGTGGGGCTGCCCGGCTGCATGCCGCCGCCTCTCCGGTCAGAGTGGAGCACCGGGCCGGATAAAATCCTGCTGCTGGCGAGGTATGGGCTCGAGGTTGCTGTTGCCATGTCCCAAAGCATCAATGTGTTGGTTTAGTTTTCTCGTTTTACTTCAGTTTATTCTAATCCATCAGTAAATTCAGTCTAAGTCAGCATGAGCGAAAGCTGTGCTTTAAAAAGTGACCAAACTCTCCAGAGAGGCTCAGGTGATAATTTTGGGTACAAAGCAGTTGGCAGAAGAGAAAAACTAAGTTAAAAACAACTTTATATTATTCCTGTGCAAAGACAAAAACAACAGTCTTCAAAACTTTTTCTGTCCCGGGAGCTCGGCTGTGCGTAATCCACCGATCTGATAAAGCAGGACACCGTCACCAGTCGAAACTAAAAAGCTCTTAAATCGCTTCTTCGAGACTCATTTCTCTGAAATAATCGTTAAATAAAAGGATTTAATTCGTGGGATAAAAACTTTGCAGCTTCCCCGGGTCTGTAGGATTCGTTTACTCCATCTGCTCCATCCGATGCGTCCTTCTCGGAGCGAGGGAGACGAGCATGTGTGTTTACGTTGAGCCAAAGCTGCGTATTCCTCTCCCATCTCTATCCAATTAGAGCAGAAAGGCGCTGCGGAGCTCCCGCTGATTGGACGCACGGATAGAGAGGAGTGTGTGCGTTTCATTCGAGCCTCGGGTGAATAAAAGTTACAGCTGCAAGAAAAAAGCAGCGACGAGGAAGAATAATTGTTTAAAATTTTAAAAAGGGAGGCAGAAGTGTGTGTCTTTGCGGGCGCGCAAAATTAATCACACGAGAGACATGGTGAGAAATTCTACAACAAAGCAAAACTTGCTCCAAAATTAATAGAAATTATCAGGATTTTTTTTCATATCACGAATGATACTTCTAATTTTTTCATGTTTTAAACAAATCCAAATATCAGCTGCAGGAAAAGCCACAAACTCAAAGACTATAGATTGTATTTATGTGCTGTCTCTTTGATATTAACTGAAGCTGATGTCAAGGATACTTAAGTCTTCTTTGGGTACATAGTAGGTTTGTACGCGCCTTGCATCTTAATGCGCTCAGCTTTTCTCATGGTAAAGGAAAGGCCACAGTGGCGTGACGCACAGCGCCAACGAGCTGAACCAGAAAGCACAAAACATCACCACTCTGATATCCTCCATCCTCAGGAAACAACCTGCTTCTTTTCACGCTACTCACGTTATGGATCGCATGTTATAAACGTGTTTCGGGCAGATTTCGCCTCGGATTTCAAGGCCTTCAGAGAGTAAAACATGGACTGAGACGCAGGAAGTTTAGTGAGCAGAGGAGAGACCAGGTGCAGCCTTATAAATGTGCTAATTTATGTTTTTCAGCGGATTTGTCTTGGATCGTTTCCAAAAAGGTAAAAGATAAATGGTTAGAAGAAATGTGTTTGCCCAATCTGCAAGTGAAACAGACTTTTATCACAGCATCCAAATACACCTACACTGCCGTCAAAGCTGTTCATGCAAAGTTTGGGGAAAGAAATGCAGTTTGTAGAGGTAAAAATACGCTCTCTGATTTGTCAGCAAGTTTTTGTTATCCTGGATCTGTTGTTTCATTAAGCTGTGCTGAGGTCATTAAAAAGAAGAAGTTTTAACTGAAGTCGGTTTTCCTTAAATTTACAGAATAAAGCAGATACAGTTTATCCAAACAGCTGATATGAAGTTAAGAATAAACATGTTCTCAAGTTTTGAAAGAAAAAGGCAAAAACAGTTCAGCTCAACTGTTTCTGTTAGAACAAAGTTCAGATCACAAAACTGTGCCGTGGAAAAACAAATTAAAATCCAGCTTTAACACGTTTTAAATTGTTCAAATTCAGGGCTTGCCAATACTTTGTCAAGTGTAAATACAATGAAACACAATAAACATTCAATTAAAGCTTAAAGAAAGCAAAAAGATCAAAAGAACATACAATTATTTTGCAAAGGTTTTTGTCTGGTATGTTTTCCTTCTGGAGAAACTCAGTGGTTGAAAATTGTAACTTTAATTAACAATGACTAAGTCTGCATGTACTGTGAGAGCTAAAAGTTTTAAATCATTTGAAATCCCAAAAGTTTGTCTTATCATTTTTACTCACATGATACCGTTTTTGTGCCTATAAGGATTTGTCAAATGTTTCAAAATAGTTTATTTGATTAACGTGAGCATAGGAAAAGTGAGAAAACTTTATCAGTGTTGAGTTTTTCCTGTAAAATCTGTGGTTTCATGGATGTTGCTCCACAGTCTGTTCAGATTTTGTTTCTTGAATCATTCTATAATAAATATATCTATAACATATGAGATCTAATGCAGTTTTTTTGATTGCCAGAAAGTAAAACATATAAAATAGAATGGAATAAAAAACATGTTTCTTGGTTCCCTAATGCAGAAGTTTATCTCTGACTTGTGTGCAAATATATTCCATCACAAACGCAGGGTAACAGCTCAAGGTGACACATTTTAAACCAGTAAACACACATAAAAAAATCAGAAACAACACATGAAGACATGAAGCAGGGGAACCACCGGGGATTTGGCATGAATATCACATTTGGTCCCAACATTTCTCTCAAGAATAGTATTTTAAGTTTTTTTGTTCTGGCATCTCAGTAAAGCGCTTACAAAATATTCCTCTTTGCGTAGAGGACTCAGAGTTCTTGTCCTAAAGGAAAATGCACAAATGGACAACTGGTTTAAAGGACAGTTTGGTTTGTCAACATAAGACTCCCTTTCTACAACTCTGTGGAACTTCAACTCTATTAAAGTCTTTTACTCCACTTGCATGCCACAAAAAATAAGAGGCTGATATTTTCTGTACGCTGAGAAATGAAGAATCTTTGCAGAGTTTGATTACATTTTGAAAAAAGAAAAAACTTTTTTAGTTTTTACAATTTCACTCAATTTACTTACATGTCATTTGTCTGTAATCTGTCCCTCTGCACCAGAGCTAGCTTATTTATCTTCAGTCTCTTCAATTAAAACATCACAGAGCAACAAATCAGCACTGAAACATAGAAGATCACCAGAGTAAAATTAGAAAATAAAGGAATTTCATGAGCTTTTTTGTTTAACATAATTTAAGTTAGAATCAGAATTGTTTTGCAGTGATTTTTTTGGATATACATATTAAGGAAACTGGATCCTCAGTAGATTAAACATTTTTCTCTAGGTACTTAAAGCTCCTGTGAGGACTTTTTGACAAGTTATTGAACGGGCTGAAATGAACACTAATGCTTATTCATGACTTGCAAAAGCACACAAATCCTCAGCAAAGAGACAAACTGTGTTCTTTTTGTAGTTTTTAATGTCTAAAACTGCTGCAAGGGGGTAGGTGACAGACCAGAAAATTAGAAACACAATCAAGAAAATCTTTATTTACATTTTCAACAGCAGGAGTTTAGAATTAGTGAAATATTTCACCATAAAAAAAATTTGAGAGGATGAAGTTTGCAAGAGCAATATGAGACCAGCAAAGAGGATTTAAATCTTTGCCCACAGGAGGCACAAACTGGGAGTTTCTTGCAGGAGCTTTAGTGTATTTTTAAGTTTTACTTTTTGAAAATGTTTGCATGCCTTGGGTTTTCATGCTCTAATAAAACACCATACGCGTTGGTACATTTATTTTGTACCTTGGTATTCAATTAACGACTTCTACAAATTCATGCTTATTATTATATATTCAAGTTATTATAAGGCCTTAGTTGATCAATTCTTGAAACATTTTAAGTTTTTTCCAACATAAGAATGAAATAATTCAAGTGACTGTTTATTCCACTGCCCAAAAAACTTATTTGATTTCGATCAGCCGTATTCAGTGGGACGCGGTAAAACATAGAAACTGTACAAAAAGCAACTCAGTGTTTCGAGCCTCGCAGCACAATGTAAGAAACCAGACGGGTCGGGGAATGCAGTAATGTTTTTCATGTGTTGTGCTGGCTGGTCACAGAGCTGCCTCTCTATTTGTTATTCATGAAGGAAGCTGGGTGAAGAGGCCTTCTTATGATGCACATTTTTTCTCCCTGCTCTCTACCTCTCTCTCCTTAAAACGCCCTGACAACTAAGCCAAGGATCTGCTGTGGTTATCGTGAAACTGCAATGAATCCAGCAAAACAAACACAACAGCTTCTGCTAATTGACGTTATTTTTTCTTTTAGACCTTCATCAAATCATTCACACAGACACATCCTCTCTAGTCCTCTCTCTCTCTCTCTCTCTCCCTCTCCGTCCGTCTTCCTCTCTTTGCCCTCTGTTCAGTCTTCAATATGCAGATCGGTCCATTTCTGCCCCCGGGCTATTTTCTTTGGTAGACTTTTGAAATATGCAAATGCTTTCAACAAAAAAATTGCAAAAGAAGAAAAGAAAAAAGGAAAACCTTCATCTGGGCTCCAGGAGTTTTCCATTCAAAGAGGCAGATGATTTCTGCAGCTTGTTCCTGCTCTTGTTCTTATTTGTTTTGTCAGTCAGTTACAGTAAAAAATCATCTAACCAAAGAGAGCTGCTGCTGCTGCTGTTGTTGTTGTTGCATTACCACATTCATAAAGTCTGTTTACTCTCTCTTCAGTGAGTAGTAACAGATCTCACTCTGATAAAATTTGCAGTAATTATCAAAATACTGGTGATGCAAATCAATCAAACTCTGACAAAGCACTTGTGTCCAATCACATCATAACTTATCCTATTGTTGTGCACTGTATGGCACAGTGGTTCCCTGACTTTTTAGTTTGTAACCCACACTAGAGCCGCTGGAGAGAGGCAACCAACTACTGTAGGAAAATACATATGGAAAAAAGGGCCCTTGATAACTGGTTAGCTGAGCGTCATAAGATAAAACAACCTATAGGTGCACAATGGATGTTTTTACTAAATTAATCGGCCTCCTCTGAAACTGTTGTTTTCCTGGTTTAGGTACCTCAGGGGTCTCCAACAAAGAAATGTGGAAAAAAGATTAAACATTTTCCTTTTCGTATGATTATGTAGAATATAACATCTATACCTGTTTCTGCTTTTATATTAATGAGTAAAAGAAAAGTTTTTGGATTTGAAAGGCATTTCAAGAGCACACCATCAGTGTTTTGCTACCTGTATCATATCGTATCCTGACATATCTTAGCATATCATGTCATATCCAACGGTATCACTTCGAGCCACATGTATCGTGCTGTGACATCTGAGTTGTATTGTTGTCATTTTACATCACATTGTAACCAATAGCATCATTTCCTTTGTATCCTTTCATTTCAAAAAGTATCATTTTTTATCCCAATATATGATCTTATGTCATTTCATATGATTTCAAATCATATGGCGCCACGTTTATTGTGCCATGACATGTGCCGTGCCATTTGTGGCATATCGGTACCATTTTACATCACACATCACATTCAATATTGTTGCACATTGTATCCTATGTATCATTTTGTATCATTATGGATCATGGTTTGTGTGTTGTACCAATCTGAATTGCATGGCACCACATTGTGTTGTGTCACATTGTAACTTATCCCATGTCATTGTACCGGTTTGTATCGTTATGTTTCACATTTTTGTATTTTGTATCATTAGGGGTCCTGTCTTGTCATATTGCACCTCATCTAAAGCATCCTTTCCTTGGTATCATTTTGTAACTTATATTATTAAATTCTATTGTATCAGGTTGTGTTATGTTGTGTAGTAAGATATAAAATCGTAACCTGTGGCATTTTATCGTACCCTTTCATGTTACATCACAATATATCGACAGTATCCTATGTGTTGTTTTGCACTGTTTTATTTCATTTGTATCTTATGGTGACATATTGCTTCGTGTCATGTCATACCATCTGTTGCCTCATCCTCAAATAAGTTTCAGTTATGAATAAAATTAAGTTTTTTGCTTCAGAAATAGTCAGGGGATTAAGAATTTTCGGTTTCTCACCAAAAACTTAAAACCAGGGAGACTGACCCCGAGGTGTCATCCTGGACTGTTCTGACTCTTTCTGTGTTGACCGTAAATGTGGGTGTAGGGTTTGAAGCTACAGACCAGGTACGCTGTCAGTCTCAGCTCTTCCTGTTGTGTTTACTGAGCGAAGCACTCTGAACGCTGCTGAGAGAAGACAAACTTCTCTGCGTGCCTTTCATCCCCACACTCTTTCTACTCCACCTCTTCAGTGTCATCCTGCGGTTCTGATCATGAGCGTGTTTGACCTTCAGCTCTCCCTGAGTCAGAGAGATCCTTCGCAGTGTGAGTCTCTTACCCACAACCCCCTGCTGTGTGCTTAAATCAGAAGCAGGAGGCAGCCGCAGAGAAGAGAAAGAGAGAGCAGAGACAAAGTGTGTAAGAGAGAGAACAAGAGAGGGAGAGAGAGTGAGTGAGAGAGAGAGAGGGAAGGGAAAAACAGAGGAAATGATCAAAGTACATCCATTTCCAAAGTCCTCATTCACATAAACAGAAAAATATGAGACCAACACAAACAACAAATTCAAATTTAAAGGCAGATCTCTGTGAGGTTTGGCCACATGTCTGAAATCTCTGTGATGTGCTGCTTCAAAATTGCTCTTCAGTCAACAGCCGAGTTTAAAGATGAGTCATCAGGCATGAAAAGTTTTCAGGGACACACATCAATTTCTTAATGGAGCTTGATGTGGTGGAATTACTTACAGCCAAGGCAAGAGGGGAAAGGAAAAAAAAGGAGCTGTGTTTATCAGCTGGAACAATAGTTGACTAAAAACCCCTGCTGTGATTTGAACGACGACACCCGACGGACAGATGCACTGGTTAAACGCTGCAGTGGTTCAGCACATCATGAGTGAATGGGGAAAGTTAATGTGTGAAAATAACATTCATTAATCCCAATGGATCAGTTAAAAGGGGCCAAAGTGACATCAAACAGCATCGAGGATACAGCCGGGGGGATGTTACACAGACTTGTGAGCATACAGGTGCTTGCAGGTGTTTCCCAGGCCTGAAATTCACCTGTTCATAAGTGTCTGTGAGCATCAACATAATGGTTGAAGATGTTCAGGGCATGATAGCCAGTTACAAGCTGCATATTTATGCAAAGCTAACAGGCACGGGAAGAAACGGGACACATCTGGAAAAAAAAGGGGAGGAAATTGAGAGAGGATGACAGTCAGAGGGTTTCTGAGTGGCCAGATATAAGAAAAAGAGAACGAGGATTGAATATCTGTAGAAAATAAGACATGGAAGTTGGATTAGAAGAAAGGAAGTCTGTGAGATTTTAATTTCCTTTCAGAGTTTGGGAATGCACATGTAGTGAAAAAAGAAGACGAGCACACTGCAATGACATTTGTGTCCTACCACAACAACATCTAATGAGAAATGATCCGTCCCTTCTCTTCGAGTACCTCTCCGTCCTGCTGCAAACGCTATGACAGAGAAATTCAGTCAGGAAATACCTGCAGCTCTGCAGCCTGTGGCTCCGGACAACTGCAGCCCTGTACCCCGGCCCGGTGCTGAGCCAAGGCAAACAGCGGGAGTCCCTGAAGGCTTCAGTCTGGCTCGGTCTGGCCGGCTCTGAGTCTTTCATGAATGGACAGATTTCTGTGTGAAGCTCCACTTCCTTATAAAGGCTCTCTGTAGCTCAGATGATTTCTCAGGTGGCTTTAGAGGGAAAGACGGACGTATCACACTCTGAAATATTAAGTGAGTCCTGACACAAGTGGCTGAATGCTCTGTGGTATTTTTTTTACATTAATTTAGCCTGTTACTCAGGCTGCCAGGAGGTTATAACTGCATCAATTGATGTAATTTAATAATTACATCTTTGTTCATTCATGTTTGAATTATCAGAGCAACTCGAGAGCAGCAAAACAAAAGAACATGAATACATTGCCGTTGTTATCTTAAGTATATCCCGATCAGCTGAGACATCAATCAAGACACCTTGGAGAGGAATCTAATTAAGCAGACAGGATGAATACCTTTAGACTCAGCAGGTAAATGGCGTCGTGCAGCTGTGGTATTAACACTTATTCACTGCACAGTGAGGGGAGGTTCACATCAACACAAGCGAGCAGGCTTTATGTGTTAAAACTTCACCTCACAAAAGATAATTTTAGACACCCAATAATTTAACTTTGTGTTAAAGTAACACATTTAATGTTTTACAGAGGGACAGCATGCTGATTAATCTAAGTGCAGTTTGGAAATATATTCTTCTTCTTTGGGTCTTACTAACAGTCAGTAAAGGCCATGTAAAGACCACCTCTAGAAATGAGCATAACAACGGTCAGCTCAGGTAGAAAATCTCTTCAAAAACTGTTCATAGTAGAACCACTGATCCCAACCTGTGAATTAGCCTAAGAACATTCAGAAATTTATGTTACAGTGCAGACACTTTATGATGTAGTGATGATACACCTGAACCTGGCAGCAGAATGCAGCTTTATGGAGAGTTACAAAGTGTGCATTGCATGATATTGTATTATATGATGTTACACCACATCACAGTTCATCATCATGTTTTATCAAATACTCTTGTGTTGTATTACATCCTCTATTTAGGATATCTATGACCCTCAAGGGCCACAACTGAGCTGGTTTCAGCGTTTGACTCCCCATCCTTAAAACCACATCCAGTAGCTACAGCAGCAGCTCACCCTCCACTGCCAGACCTGGAGCTCGTACCACACCAGCAGGATCAGAGACAACCTTGGCATGCACGCAACGAAAACACAGCCTACTTCACGTCTGGCTTTGATGTACATTATCAAAGACCTCTCCTCCCCGGACCAAAGGCTACTATTGTTTTTGTTGTTGTTATTGATATTGTTTTCCACCCTTATAGCACAAAGCAGTCTGACCATGACTCTGATGCTAATGCGGAGGTGGAGAGGGTGTTTTAATGAGCTGCAGAGGAGATCAGAGGGGCTCAGGGGGTTAGAGAAAGGGAATAGGTAGCACTGAACATCAAAACACAGCGAGTACTCCAGCTCCTGCCCCTCACCAGCCGTGACCTTTCAGGGAAGGAGTGGATACAGGATGGAGTCATGGAAATGATGAATTATTGCTTTTTTTTATGGACACAGAATTAAATTTGAAGAGAAGCGGATCATCCGTGTGATCATAATCTGGTTTTAGGCCTTGATTTCTTACATCCTTAAAAGAAGTGATAATCATAAAGACAGTTTAAAAACATATGCACTCTTTGCCTTAATAGCTAAAATGAAACTCTTCAAGAAATCATCCGAAACATAATGTGATGGTTACATAGAAATGGACGAAAGCTCTGCAGGAAACGATAAAGTCAACTGATTTGAGAAAAAAATCCTGTCTGAACATTTCCAGCTCCTACATCAGAACAATTTGTTGTTGCTTTGTTTTTTGCGAGAAGCCTGAACATGACTTCAGACTGTTTCTATCTGCTGCTGATCTTCAAAGTCACAAGTGTTGTTTGACTGAAGGCTAACAATTATTTCCTTGTGGATGCAAAAAAAACTTCTAAGTCTTCAACTTCTTATATCTGTCTCTTCACATGCTCCAGCACTGCTCCTAACTTTTGGAGCAGTTTTCACAAGCATCTCGGTGAATACACACGTGTCAGTCTGTTTTTACCACAGCAAAGTATGACCCCTATGCTGCTGCTGTCTGATATTTTGTTTTCTGAGCTCCCGCTGTGATGAAAGTTTATGAGCATCTCTCTCTTCTCTCCACTGTTTGTATAATGAGATGATACAACAAAACATCCTCTGCGTCTGTTGTGGTACCTTTAAAACTCCTACTTTGGAGCAGCAACTGTACAGGAAGTGGGATTTGACACAGACATGACTTAGTTTCATGCAGAGATGGGCAGCATATGCAGAGAAACTTAATATCTTTGTAGAAATGGTCCATAAACTGTTTCTAAAATGATCAAAAATGCTCATCCAGGTGTGCTGGTCTGACTAAGTTGGTAGTATAGGCGCTGCATGAACGGAGGTGGTAGACCCGGTTGGAATATTTGGTGCATATCTCTCTTTCCTATCAGCCCTAAAGTTTCAGTAGCACTTTCATCAGGAACATTTCAGAGGGATATAAAGTGCTGATCAAAATCTCAAGACCAGTTGAAAAATTGCACATATTTAAATTTTGCACTGTTGGATCTTTAAAAGATTATAAGTAGAGTTTCAAAATGAAAAAAGAAGTCATGGGAGTAAGACCAAAAATAAATAAATAACTAAGTGAGCAATTTATTTCATGCAGCATTTAACGTGAAATGTTCTGTTCATCAGCTGATCAAAAGTGTAAGGCCAGAGCTTCGTCAAAAACAAAAGAAGACCCCAGAAATAAAAGTTTGAAACATGGACTCAGTAATGAGGAGCTCCATCGTTTTTGTTGATCACTTTAAAACATTGTTTGGACAAGCTTGATGCCATGTGTTTCCAGGAGGTGAGTGGGAACGTTGCTCCAAGTGGTGAAGATGGCTTCACAAAGGGCATTAACTGTCTGGAACTGGTGTCCATTTTTTTAAACTTCCCTCTCCATCCATCCCATAATGTTCTCAATGTAGTTTAGATCAGGAGAACCATAGGATGCTCCAAAAGAGTGAGATTATTCCTCTGGAAGGAGAAATCCTGTGTCAGGTGACCATTGTGAACTGCAGTTTTGTCCTGTTGAAAAACCAAGTCATTAGCACACAGACCAGGGTCCTCAGTCATGAAGGACGCCCTCTGCAACAGCTCCACAGAGCCAGCCACTGTTTGACATCTCTGCACAACCTGAAGCACCTTCAAGGTTCAATTTTCTCTCATCAGAGAATAAAACTTTCTCCAATCTTCCAATGTCCAATGTTTGTTGCTCTAAGTCAAAGTTCAAACAGGTAATTTTGCAGCATTGAAGGAGACGAGGTCTTTGGAGAGAATTTTGTTCTTATGGGCCTTCTCTCTCAGATGCCGTCTGATGGTTATTGAGCTGAAGTCAGAACCTGTAGCAGCCTTAATTTGGGTTGATAGGACTTTTATTTTGACTTGACTATCTTGATGTGTCTAACCTCAGCAGTGGTGGGGCGTTATGAGAGGCCAAAAAATCTGTTCAACAAGAGACAGCTTTTAAGCCTTTAACATCAGGTCATGACAGAAAATGATGTTGAATCCATATATTGCACTGACTGTGGTCTGAACGGACTATTTCAGTTTACTTGTTAATATTAATTTGTCTCCCTATTTCTTCTTTTTGCATTCTAAAACTCTACTTGAAGCCTTGTTCAGATCCAACTGTGCATAAAATTTGTGCAACTGGTCTTCAGATTTCGATCAGGAGTTTAGATTCATCTGTTTGAGGATGCAGAAAAAAAATCCAGTCAAGAAACCAGCAGCTTTAACTCGGACCAACTGATGCTGTCTTTCTGTCCTGTTGCACGAAGTAAAAGAGGAATCTATAAGGAGTCTCGAAACAAGACTAAAGTTCAATATGCAGAGCAAAGTGCACTCAAACAAGGCAGATGGGATGAAGGAAAAAGAAAAGACTTGTTTACCTTTCCTCCCCTTCTGGGTGGAGGGGGATTCATTAGCTGCTGTGTAAATCAATCTGCTTCTCCTTAAAGGCCTGTCAATTTAGCCCTGATGTCTGGCAGCCTGACATCGCTCACTGGATATTTAACTTGAAAGCCAATTAATCATCATGATTAATTCACTCACAAACCGCATGGAACTGTTGGGCTTTACCTTGTGGAATAAGAGCAGAATTCGTCCGGCTTGAAAAGAGAGGGAGAAGTACTGGAAGTGTCACGGCTTCGTTCACTCTTGATCAGTCTCTCGATGCAGGCTTTCAGCTGCAGCGCTCTGCTCTGCTCTGTGTGTGTGTGTCTGTGTTATTCACCACAAACACACTCACACACTTCGACACACACAATCTTTTTGCATGATTATAGTGTGTCTGGTTTTACTCCTCAGATCTGTGACGTTAACACATTTAAACTGTGAATATGAACTCACATGTAATGAAGTAACTTGTTTCCAAAGGAAAAAAGCAATTTAAACACTGGGAAGCTAATATTTTCTTAGCTTACATTAATATCTTCTTGTCTTTGATATGCAAATGCCAGTAGAACATATATGTTTAATGTGAATTTGTAATCAGTTCAGCTAATGGAAGTGACCTTAAGTGTGTACAGAGTTAAAAACTGCTCCCTGCTCTGTAATCATCGCTCCTGGTTTCTTCATCAAGGAGGATTTTAGTCCATACATTTAATCTGATACGGTTTGAGCTCCTGTTAGGAGATTTTGCAGGATATTCAAAAGAAAGATGCTTCGGCTCGTAGAGGGGGGACAAAATAGTGTGCAACGATAACAGTCACTGAAAACATGCCACAGAAACACATCAGAGTGATCTGTTTTCTGCACGCAATGTCTCATTTTTATCCTCCAAGATCCTTCGGTGTGATTGGCTGACTCAACAAAGCGATGAAGTCAAAGGCTGAATGATTCATGACACCGATTGGCTGACTGATGACTTCCTGTTGCAGATGCTTTTATGAAACTCTCAGAGATCAATCAATCCATCATATTTGCCCAGACAGCACTGAGAGAACATTCTTTAATCGTAAGCTAATCACTTTAGAAGCAACGGACAATCACTGTCATCATAAAGTCAGAAAGCGGCGGCTGACACTTGTACTGACAGATTCAGCACATTTCACTCGGAGCGCCCATACACCTTTGCCAAAAGTAAAAGATCCTTTGTGTGCTGAAGCATCTGTTAAACACATGTCACAACTTTAGCATTATGCCTGAGGTACACATGCAGCCGGACTCAGAGAGACAGAGAGAGACAGAGAGACAGAAAGAGATACCTGTGGTTTCAGAACAGAACGAACACTCCACTTTGAGCAGAAAAAGTTTATTCTCTTACAGGACAAACTGCTGGATGTGCATCTTTGAGACTGTATGATGTGACGTTATGTCTAATTATTCAACACACTGGCAAAGCTGAAGCTTGGCAAGGCCAAATTAATTCACAAATGCTAATTAGTCTGGATCCCCTCCATGTTGTTTTATTTCTAAGGGGCGTTATTATCTGGCACAGACCGAAATGCCTCTGGACGCATCAGCTACTCAGAACAACAACACTTGTCACGTAGCATTAGCCTGCTAGGCTACGTAGACGGCTACCAAGATTCAAGACTTAAACACATCCTTCACCAAATCCAGCCTGAACTCGATCAGTTAGATAAAATGTGGCCTGATAGAAACGCCTCTAAACCTTTGACTGTATAAAAGTCTGGATGGCGTGCCTCTTTCTCCTCATGTAGAGAAAAGTGAAGCCAAAATATCACCTTCACTAACACTAGAAGCCATCTGGCTGGTTGACCGATGGATTTCATGTCACCCCCTGTCTGCTAAGTAAGACCAACATCCCCTGATGAAACACAGTGGAGACACATTTATAGAAAGCTTTAAGACTTAACAATTGTGGCATAGAGCACCTTTTATGGACATTAGTTATCAATGAGGAGTTCAGGAAGGAACAAACTGTTCCCACATGACTGAATGAAGTAAATCAATCACAGTACAGCTTTTTTAATCAACCGATACACCCACACCCTCCACCCACACCCTCCCAGTGAGCCAAACTCTGAACCAACCGCCCGCCACTCTCACTCCGGCCTCCTCTTAAGGACATGAAAGCAGCAGCAGACCTTCCGTGCGGGCTAGTATCGGATCTTAATTAAAAAGCTTGGCATATTATTTGCTGTAACAAAGGGAAATTTGGGGGTTCGTTTAAATCCAATTAGGCCTGCGCTGATGCCTCGGGAGATGAGAGAATAATTGCTGTTTGAACACGGAGGTCTTTGTTCTGGGCGCGGGTAAATTGATAAAGGCAATGAGCGCTCAGTGTGGAGACGAGACGGGGCTGTGAACTTACAGTACCAAGGCCTCAACACACCAGGACTGGATAACAACACAATTAAAAGCCTGCTTTCTTGTTGTGATGGAGCTTTCTGTGCTGCAGGTGTGACTGCACAGATCAGCAGAGTTAATTGCTTCAGTCGTTACTTCCTTTTCGTCTGAGGACAATCAAAGAGCAGACAGTTAGTGAATTATTCTTTTAAGTGAAATACATTTCTATCATTTTTATTATTTATCTCTTCTCTATCATTTCTGAGAGGCTCAGGTGTTGTCTAGTGATCATTAACATGTGACACCCAGCATCTCTGACTCACACTGATTTTATTGTAATGACACATGCGTCTCTAGAAAATCTGAAGATTAAATAGAAATAAATATGCATTAACCCGAGCACCCGGACTCAATAAAATTACACCTCATTACACCTTCACAAAAAAGACGTGCATGCACACACACAGACGAACATGCCTTAGCAGTGACCTTTGACCTTTAACCTGCTGATCTATTGATTGTGTCTGGCTGATTTTGATACCACCACCCTGTATCTAGCAAAAGAAGGAACATTTGTTGGACTCAAATATATTTCAAAAAGTTCATTTTAAAAGAAGAGTTTAACATTTTGCTAAAGATTTAAAGCTCCAGTGGTGAGGTTTCAGCAAGTTTTTCTTACCACATTGGCTGATTATTTTACTCTCTACAAGCAATTCGGGCATCATGTTTCTCATTTAATATTTAAAAATAACACATTGTTTCCGTCTTGTCAGGTAAATGTGGCTTTTATTAAGGCAAGTAAGATATTTTACCAAGAACAAGACGTAAGCATTTGCTGAGTTTAGTTTTTGCTGCAAAAACGTGTGAAAGCTTGACAAGTTATGTCCCCAACAAAAAGAACTGAATATTTTAGAGTTAAAAAAAAACTATTCAAACATATTTTGAAATTGCAAATCATCCATGTTGATCCATGTGCAGTTGTTCCAGATACAGCTCTGTAGTGGTGTCAAACCCACAAATAAAAATGGAGACCACTGGAAAAATGGAGACTAAGCAAGTTTTTGTTTCTTATTCCCTTTTTCCAAGTTATTTTATTCTAATTTCAAGTAATATTTCTACATTTCTAAGATGGTGGCAAAAAGCCATGTTTTTACTCTTTTACTCTTCACCTATGCCTTTAAAGGCATCATAGTCTTTTCATATCTTGAAATTAGGCCTTTGACATTTTTTCTGGGCTTGTGAGTTGGATGTGGTAGATGTGGTAGACGTGGTGTCTATAGAGACATTTACCCAAAATAAGACATAAACACTTGCTTGGATTTCATTTATTTTGCAGTGAAAAGGGGTTACTTGCAGCTGGTAAAAAGTCTCACCAGAAGAGTCACAAATTTACTTTCAGTGGTGTTTAAGTCTTAAAGATTCAAACATCCTCTCTATTTCCAAAGATTCCTGCTTTCTGCTAGATTTACACAAAGAAAGCAAAGACTGCCTGAGACTGTGATCCATCACTGACTCCAAGTGTGAGTGTGAGTGTGTGTGTGTGTGTGAGAGAGGGAGAGTGTTTAATGCATGCTCATGTAATTAAATTACCAGATCAATACCACTGAGCTGCTACTAACCTTATGACTTACACCTGCTTCTAGGCGCTGTAGAAAATATCCTTACTTTGCTCTACCTTCTTCCTGCTTGCTCCCTCTCTCACCTCTCATGCTGTGCTCTCACCTCTCAGGTGCTCTAATGTTGAAGTGAAACCTTTTTTTCCAACCTACACTCCTCCTGAGCTCCCTCCAGCTGCTCCTTTAGCTTGAGGAACCTGTCCAGGAAAAAGGTAGACACCAAGATACGCAGCATAGGTCACATCTGGAGCCTCCTAGGGGGTCAGAGGTTACTGGATGGAGGTTAGAGGTCAGCGCTCTGGCTTTAGGCCAAGGTCAAGGTGGCAGAGGTCAGTGTCTGAATTGTCAGCCTCATCCTGCCCTTGGCCTTGAGCTGATCAATAGGAGCAGGGTCTCTGCCTGCGATCAATGAGGCATTTACATTTAGCCGGTCACTCAAACACAAAACCCCCCAGTCCACCTTTTTACCCAGCATCCTCTCTCTGCTGGCTGTTCTTCTCTCACTGAGTTTTTATGTTTGTTCTTCAGGTGCAAAAGCTGCTTCATGTCTTTACTATAGTCTTCTTTAACTTCAGGTTTAGGATTGCCATGTTTCAGCTTACTGCTGCAGTTTCTGACTCATTTTCCAGTTTGGTTGAGTTTGGCATGGAGTAAACAGGTTAAGACTGCGCAAGATACTATTTATTCCTAAAATGCATTGTGCCCAAATTCCATCAAGCGTATAGAGAGCTTTATGCTACTGCTTCTGTTTCAGCGATGAGTTGAATAACCACCAAGCTCTCTGAATATCTCCCTCTCTTCTTCATCCTGTCATGTAAATCCTTTCTAAATAAGGTAAAAGCTTAATATTGTATTTCTAGTGTTGTAAATATGTATCTAACAGTCTGCTGTTATTAGCCGTCCTCTGTCACTTTTTATCTCCTCTCTTGTTCCTCCCTGTTAGCTCCTCTTCGTCTCAGAGCTGCTCGCCGCTATCATGAACCTCCTTTCATTCTCTGTGGCGTCTCTGTGACATGGGACATTTAGACAAACTGAAGCTATGTTGTTTGGACAGTGCTTCCTATTAAATGGCCCTTCCTTTATATTCACACACGGTGCATTTCCAGTCCCAGAGCAATTATACACATGACTACACTTGGAGCTAAAGGAACCGGCTGAATCTTTATCACCAGCAGAAGAGCAGCAGCACTGTGACTCCTACCAAGCGCTCGGCCGTCTGTGCCCGTGTCTGCAGTCCTGGTCACAGAAGAGGGAATATTATTTAGTTCTAATCAAATGACCACGACTTGGACAAGAGAAGTTAGCATGCAGCTCAATTAGCATTTTGCATTGTTGGCAAAATCACTCCACTGAAAGAGCCGAGATAATTATTCACCACAAGTCAAAGTTGGTTTTCACCAAGCTTCAGTAACGTCACCTCATAACTATGCATAGAAAATGAGGGTTTGAGTCCAGACGGCAGAGTCATGTTCACAGTTATTTGGTCGGTGGTGTAGAAAAGAAAATAAGTTTCTTCTTTTATCAGCTTTTCTTTAAAAAAGAAGAAACTTTTCTTAGGATAGATTACCTTCTATCTACCACAAGACTCTTGAGTGACTGTGAGGACTTTCTAAGTGATCTTGAAAAAGTCTTGTATAGAGATTTATGCCCGATTATTATCCCCAATTTAAAATGAGGCCCTTAAATAGGTTATTTCTAAATGCTAATCCCCAACTCCCTGATCAGGTCTGAACGGGTCAGCAACAACAAGACACAAAGTTTGCTTGTTGTCATGTTTCACACAACAGGGTTACATAATTGATTACTTTGTTGTTTTATTTTGAGGGGAGAAAAATACAGTTAAAAAAATCAGATCTACTTTTACTTTCACTTTCAAAACAAATACATCACAACAAGTCCTGCACAAATCCTCTGGCAAAAGGGAGTCACAACAATCCACTTCATCAGGATTCTCCTCACAGTCACTTTAAGTGGGCGTGAATATGAATATCCAAATGTGCTTCTGCAGCCAGGTTTCACATCTTCGTCCTCTCTGCAGCATGGACTTACAGATATTCAGAAATGTTCCTCAGCTCAAAGAGTCTTCCACGACAAGGACAAGTGCACCCAAAAATGAGTGGCATTGCCCTTTTTCAGCAGGTACTTCCTGGCCCAAGCAGTGTCAGAAAATCTGGCGGCAGGCAGGACGTTTGAAGCCAGGGGAAGATCTTTGAACGCGCACCCTCTCCTCGGTGAAGGGGAGTCATGTATTATTTACACTCAGATCTTCTTTTGGGTTTGATCAGGGTTTGATTGAGAGGGTCTATGACTGCTGCAAACGTCTGCTCGAGGATGAAGGTGAACTTGTGACCTCTACACAGAATCAGGTCAACCTACGAGCATGGATTGAATGTAAAACATGAGAAATGTATTGTATTGTGTGCATGAAGAAGACATCTCCTCTGTGTTACATCGTCAGACAGTTCTGGGATAACGTACAGTCCTAGTGGAGCTGTTTTAAGTACTAATAGAGTCATGCACATGATTATTGGTAATGTGTCAAGACTACAGGGAGATGTGTTTGAGCCAATCCCTAATTAAAGGAGCAACTCAGAGCGCCGTGCTCCTCAGCGGCTCAACAAACGAGCCTCGGCTGACATGCTCTTTAAATCATTAGCAGCTGAGATACAGAGTCACAGCAGCAGGGATCACAGCCTCTGGACTACAGATGATGGAGCAGTGACTTCAGTCCAAACCAGAACACTGGTTTAGTGCAGCGAGAAGATCAGGTCTGTTAACTCAGCATGTGCAGAGATTAGGGTGCCTGATCTCCTATCTCTAAAATCTCCCTTCATCAGCTCTTTCATTTCATTTATATTGAAGGGTCAGGTATGGAAGCCTGCTTTCCGTCCCCATCTTGAAAACAAAACAGCAATTATGATACAATAAAAAAAAGTGAGGAATTTATGTTTCGTCGTCTCTATCTTTGCTGTGAAAATGCTTCTGGGCATTACATTATATTATAAACTAATACAAAGCCTGTTTGTTCATTACAAAAAGTAGAGATAAAACATCGAATTTGATGGGAAAATTTCTTTGAACAAGTGAAATTATCTTCTAATGCAGCAAGTTCATTTTACTGAATAATAAATATCAAAACATACCCAGATTCTTAGATGTGTGGTGCAGCTGCCTGAGTTCACATCACAGACTGTATAAAACATGGACGTAGTCTCCGTGACGTCACCCGGCTGTTACTGCAGCTCTGTTTTGAGGCTAAACAGCGGGCGCGGCCATATTGGAAATGGGACGGGTGACGAGTGCCCAAACTCACAGCTATTGGGCACCTGTCAGTCACGTGATCTGAGCTGTGGCTCTGATTGGGCAAGCTCTCGATCCTAATATCTTCCAAACGGCCGAGTTAGAAAAAAATTCACCCCCCTCACAGTGTGTGCCGTTAGCGAAATTAGCGATCCAGACGGGAGACAGAGTTTGTACCAGGCTTTAAATACGCCGATTTCGGCTCTAAAAACGGCCTTTTTCTCGTCCACTTGTACAGGACTTCCAGTGCTTCTGGAGCCAGCCTCAAGCAGTCACTAGAGGAACAGCAGCTTTTTAGCACTTCTGTGTTGTCTCATTTTTTCAGACTGAAGGTTGCCGCTCGGTTCACATGCTCCTTATACTCAACTAAACTGTCCAGAACGTTGCTGCATTATGGGTAATGTAGTGTAATTTTCTGTCTGTTAGCATAGCACACTAAAGAGAAGCCCCAGATGTATTAAAAAGGTCAGAGGTCAACCTGTGTTGTCTTCCCTGGAGAGCTGAGCCTCGCTCTTTGGACATTTTTGTTATCACTACACAAAGCTTTACAGAATACAGATGCAACCCTTTTCTATTTAAGGTCAAATATTGTTTAATTTCTTTCCCGATGACTCACAGACAGACAGTGAAGTATGCAGAAGTGCTGTGAATGGACAAAGGCTGCCGTAGCAGGCGGGCTACATTTGAATAACAAATTTGAGCAGAAAAAAAGCAGGTTAACCTTCAGACTGCAGTGTACATTGATTCAGTGTTGAATATGCATTCACAAGATTTATTGTCCTGCGCCGATCGCTGTGAAGTTGGACAAACGGCGCTAAAAGACGGTTTATCCTGATTCTCCCCCTCCATCGCCCTCTTCCTCTTGTCAACGCTCGGATCTACAATCAAGATAATCCATCATTGTGGCACGTAATGCAAAAAAAGATATTAAAGTCAGAGTGGGGAAATGTATTCACAGGGACTGAAATGAGAATAAAATGCTGCTTAAGCATTTAGTGAAGGTCATAAAAGGAGACGAGAGCAGGTGATGCACTTTTAAACCCAATCCTGCATCCGAAACATTTGTGTTGATGATGTCAGAGTCCAACTCTTTAAACCAGGCATGTCAAAAGTCAGGCTTGAGGTCCAGCTTAATCTCGTTGGAAATTGTGGGCACATTTCAATGACAGTATCCAGTAAAACCTCACTAAATTACATGTGGGCAGTGTATCTGCTACTTGTATAAAGCTAAAGCTCTGCACATTCTTCAGAACAACTCGTACAGCTGACGTCTTTGAACGAATGCGTGGAATAATTGGTGCATAAAAACAGTCAAAAATTCAGGATCAGAAACATCTAAATAAATCACAACAAAGTCTTGATCTAGCCGTAAAAATATCTTGACAAAAATTTCCTTTATCACCTGAAGAACATTTTCTTTAGTCAGAGGCAGAGTTTGCTTATGTTTACACAGCACAAACACTGCAGAAAACTGATCACTTATCATCTGGTATCAAGAGACACCTGAGGGACAGGTGAGCTTTGTGATGATTTAACAAGGATTTCTGACCACACTTAGAGATGAGAAATCACTTAAAGGAATAATAAACAAATGTAGCATTCAGCACTTTTAGAGCGACTGTTTCCTCATTTTTCTTTCTGAGTATTTAATGTCATGTTCAAGTTGGGTTTTCCTTCAGAAAGAGTGTAAAATCTAAACTTTTACATGCACGCAGATTTAAATCAGCTCTATGTAAATCTTAAATCTCACTGCATAAGTCATCATGGATGTGAGTGCTCGTGGCTCCCAGGAAACAGTATCAGTGATTATTCATATCATTCAGAGCAGTGATTAAATATTCCTTTTACCCTCAGAGCAGTGAAACAAATGAAGCACGGCTCCGTTCTAACAGGGCCTGACACGTCTTTTAAATAATGTTTATTTATCACCGGTAACATTTACCAGCCTGCGTATGCTCCCTCTGGCATGTGACTTCCACCGCCTGCAGCCCGCCAACGTCTCCTCACATGGCATTTCCTTTCTACTTTGTGAAACTTTGCAGAACTTTGAGTCGTGTGTATGTGGACTCTTCAGTTCGTCTTCAGATATAAACAAGAAAGAGAAGGAGAGAGGGTGAAATGTAGGAAAGAGATTCAGTAAACACAAGTTCACACAAGGAGGAGAGAAAGAGGAGAAAGTGAGGAAAAAATAAACCTTCAGCTGCAAAGTGAGGCTGAATCTTTCCTCAGCTTGTGTTTGGGATGTTTGGATTGTCCTTGCATTCCTAAAATAAAATAACCACAGCTTTGAAGAACCAAACAGAGGATTTAAAAAGCGGTATTTGCAGGAAAGTAAGGGAAGTATCAAAATTACAATTCAAACGTATGAATTAATAAATGAATATATGAACATATTCATTTATCATCTGCATGGAGATACATTATTCACCACCCGTGTACTCCTTTCCAAGTAAGGGATATCATTATACTTCAATTAATACAAAGTCTACTCTTTCCATTGCAAAAACCAAACACCACCGTCTGCGCATTTTACTTTCAAGGAATGTCAGCCCTACTCGAGGTCAAAGGTATGATTTTGCAAGTTGAAACCAGTATAAAAGCACGGCAGCAGCGACAGGACCAGGATTCACATGAAGCCTGCATGGAGGTGAAGGTGGAGGATTGGAGCGTTGGTTCTTTGTGAAACTTTAACCATAAGAGGACTTTTTTATTGTTCTTGTCAAGAAGCTGCAGAAAAACTTGAAGGAAACCTGAAGGTAACGTGATCTGTTTATGGCTTTCACTTTGAAACTCAGGTTTTTGTGTCTGTTTTGCTGCATGTAGAGAGTTTAATTCAAGTCATAAAATGAGATTTTGGTACGATAGTGAGGCTTAAATTCTGAAACCTTGACTGTGCTGTCTTGTGTTCTCCTGTCCTGATAGATCGTCGCTGCACATTTCTGTCAAAACTTCGCCAAAGTCTCCTGTTCAGGCTTCCGTAACTTCCTCCGTCAACGCACAGTTGTTGTGACTCTAATGTCTGCACACATGTAGTTCAAGTGTTAATAATAGGGCCTGCTTTGCTTTGCCGTAATCTCAATACATAATGCTTGATTTTCATAAATGTTACTCTAATGAAGCTCCTCGATGAATACACATGAAGAGTGAAACAAAGCATTTAGATCGTAACATTAGAATTGTATATTTCTCTTCTGTTAAATATGTTAAACAGTGTTTGCTCCTGTTTATTTAGCTGAATCCATTTACACACACTGACATGTTTAAGAGCAGCCAAGATGACAGTGCCCTCCTGTAATGTTGCATTAATAAACATGTGGGACGTAAAGACACACTGAGGGCGTTTGCTCCAGAAAAACACAGATCAGGAAAGATTTTAATGTTCAGCTGAGATGCGTTGATGGAGAATTGAGGGGTTTGAAAGTAAAGAAAGAAAAATTGGAAAAAGTGAGTGTTGAAATTATTGCTGTAGATGACCTGTGAGGACAGTAAATTATAGTTTAAAGTTGTAAAGGGAGTGAATCAGGTTTGTTTCAGTGAAATCAGAATGTTTTTATGACATATATGTCGTCACATTGGTATTTATCACCCTGATGATTCTTTTTTAATTATTCTATTCAAAGCATCTGTTTTAACACTTAAAATGTGGTAATGTGGAATTATGTGCATCATTTGGACATTGTGCTGGACTTTATCTCACCATAGGCACTTTTTTTTGTTTCTTTGATGACGACTTTCAGAAACACCTCTGATTATAAATTGCAAACAAAATTTGTTTTTATCCATAACTTGCGCACAAAAATGCAAAAATGTGATGTTGTCACAAAACTAACATTTTAGGTTTTATTGAAAAAGGAATAACTAGTCATGAATTTATGTTGAATTGTTTACAATCACTCAAAAGATTTACCTAATACAACATAACTGGTCATTTTTTTTATCTGGACTAATGTTCTTCTGCATTTTTTAACATTTATTTAGTTGTTAAAATGCTGAATCAGAAAATTGTGAAATCTTTTATCAATGTATTT
This sequence comes from Thalassoma bifasciatum, assembly GCA_008086565.1. Classification (NCBI taxonomy): domain Eukaryota; kingdom Metazoa; phylum Chordata; class Actinopteri; order Labriformes; family Labridae; genus Thalassoma; species Thalassoma bifasciatum. The sequence continues at coordinate 758,522 of RPOG01000120.1, forward strand.
TTAATGTATTTTCAAGCAAACTGCTACAGACTTTAGTTTGGAGGATTTAGATAAAGAGTATTATTTTAGTTCTATTTTAACCCCTCAGACTTAAGACTTCTGTGTTTTTTTCAGTTTTTAACGCTTTATTTCATTAACAACAAGAATCATATATCAGATTTTTACCGCACTTTTGGGTGTCCTCAAAGATGCTGTACACCAGACATGAAAACAAAATTGAAACATAAAACAGATTACAGAAACAGTTGATTTTTGAATGAGGAGACGAGTCTGAATTATTCTTATAAGTATTATTGATCCGTTTATTTGCTTTTATTTATCACTTTCCTGACATTAAAAATCTGTTTGTTTTATCACTTTCATCCCCTCCATCTGCATTTTTTCTTTTCCTCAGCCTCTATTTGTTTTCGTATTTACTGAATTTTCCAGACTCTGTTTTCTTATATCCATTCTAGCACTTTACATGCATTTTTTTTTAAGTTACCAGATGAATACAGTTTTTATTCTCATGAAGTGTGAAAAAAGAGCAAAACAGAGACAGAGGTTGATAAAAAATATCAAAATGACAGGTTAAGAGGGGAAAAGGTAGTAAACTACAGAAGCATGTTGGCACAATCGAACTCTGGAAAATGAAAGCGTTCACTCGCTCACTCGCTCGCTGCTCAGAAACACTAACAGGCTCTGAAGCCACGCTGCCTGCCTCGCATCATCAGCGGCCTGCGTTACAACACTGCATAAAAAATGATATGCACGAGGTGGGTTTGAATATTCATGAGGCAGATCCACCGGCTTTTTGTGCTGTGGCATTAATTAATAGCTGCAGGGGAAGCTGAACCCAAATACAGAGAAACACTGAATCCCAACAGAAAGCTTCACAAAGTGAGAAAACGGTGACCAGTGGGCGCTAAAACAGCATGAAATACACTTTCTTAAGGATTTCACTCGTTTGTTTCACACTTTTAAAACAGGGAAGGAAATTTAAGTGAAAAAGTTGGAAAACTGAAATCTCTGCCTTTGTTTAGCGTTTGTGGATATACATGTTCCATTAAAGAAGTATGAATATTCAGGAGCAAAGATGGCTGAAGAGTCCCATCATCTCCTACACAGTTGCTCTGGCAGTTAAAAGCAGGCCGCTGAGAGGAGTTTCACTGTGAAAGACATTAGCATGCCTTTGAAACAAGAGACCTTGAGCATGAACGAGGGCTTTCCACACACACTTTGGAATGTAATTTATATGCACAAACTGAGGTGTGAGGCCGGAGCATGTGAGAGGGGCAGAAAGGAGCCTCTCACAGGTGTAGTTTTTACTGGCCAACAATGTCAGAAACGCACAGTGTAGACTTGATTAAAAGCATGCAGACGGTGAGTTTAAAGCTATCTGACTGATGTTTCTGTATCCCCGCTCTGATCTCCAAGATGTTGCCTCATGGAAGAGATTTTATTTCATCTTCTAAACTGATAAAAGAGTTGATTTGTTGATGACCTGAGTTACTTTTCCTGCCACAGCCATGGGTGACCTATGAGCTCCCCTCTCTGAATAATGCATGCCGATTATACGCACAGTCCTCTGAATTGTAAATCCTCACAATTATACAGCCCATTGTCTATTCATTATTTCAAAACGAATGGGAAATTATGTAAAACTATCTCTAAAGAGGAAAGCAGCGTGTAATATGACTTGCCATATTGTTCATGCAATTCAAATACTTAGCTTTTTTTCTGAGAGTTGAAAGTAATCTGATTTAAATGAAATCTGACTTGCATGTCGCGTGGGATTATGATACGTTTGGAAGATAAGCTATGATAACTGCGCTACGTGCAATGAGGTGAGAGCACTCAGGCAAAGAGTGTTTTCCAATTAACTTAAACCTCCCTCAAGGTTGAAAATACAAGTGTACCGAGGGTCCGACTTGTCTTCTTTTCCTCCACCAGACGACGGAAGGTCCTCAGCATGTCCACAGAGGCGCCACCTCGAGAAAAACCCTCAGATTTAAGGCATTTGTCATTGGGGCCTTTAGTCCCGGCACACTTTCATTATTCTTAGATTCTAGTATGCACAGGTCAAACCTCAGATCCTGCAACATAACTGCTAAAACTATTAATACTGATGTCTTTGTGTGATTTATCACTTTTAAAGAGTCAGATTCATTTACTGCCTGTGACTCCTGCAATCAGGTCAGTGTAAGATAAAGTGATTACCTGCAAAATGCATTGAATTTTTTTAGTTTCAGCTTACTTCAGTGTGCATTTTTCTGGACAGGAATATTTGTTACTCACTGCAGCTTTAAGGTGCATCCCTGTCCAACCCTCAAAACTCAAGCACTGCTAAATGTAAACTAGTTGTTTCAACAAATAACAAATGTGTAAAATCACATTTTACATATTTTACAGTGAGTTTCAAGTTTGCCTACTTTCTTCCAATCTGAATAAAACTTTTATTTCACATCTGCATTTCAAGTTCTTTCCCTTTCACTTTTAATTTGATTTTTCTGGTTCAGGATGTCTGATAGTCTGCGTATAGACTAATGTGGGCAGTTTGACTCTAACTAACTGACTGAGCTTTTTTAAATTAATTTTTTACAGCTTTCATACCTTTGTTGGGAGACATGATGGTGAATAGAGTCAAAAACAGGAGAGAAAGCTCTGAGTGACACCAAAGTGCTGATCCCATCAGTTAACCCACTGATAAGCAATTATTTTGTCAGATTCCTTTTGTTTTATGTCATCATTCCAGAGATAATCAATACCAGCAGTGGATGCATAAAAGATGTAAGCTCCAGTTTTAGGAAAGAGGAAATGTAGGGAGTAGAGAAATGAAAACTGTTGAGACTGGAAGTCAAACGAGTGACCTCGCTGAAACTGAGAACTGCCAGCAACACCACAAAAGTGATTTGCTTCAATTTTTTCAATTTTCTGCACAAAGGCAGAATCATCTTTTCTTACATTTATGTTTCATAAATAATACAACATACAAAGGTTGGTCCTAAACTTGTCTCAGGGGGACATTTAACACCTAACAAAAACTTAAAAACCTGTCAAGTCCAATTTTTTAAATATATATATATTTTTAGTGTTGCATTTTTCATCCATGTGATTCATTGTTTTGGTATTGTTTGAGGTTATTTGTCACATGAAGATGTGTGCTTTTCTGTCAAATTGCTGTTCTGCCTCTTCGATAAATCATGTTATCTTTGAATAGATTTCACTCCATTCTGTTCTATTTGTCTCTGTTCTGTTTGGCTACCTTCCATTTCATTCTATTTTGCCATGCAGCAGCAGTAGCTCACTCTATATAGACCTGGCTCAGGATCCAGAGGGTCTCTGGTCTAAGTCCAGGTTGGTATAATAGTATAGAAATTGTGCTGGATGCTGGAGAGGTGCCAGTTCACTTCCTGGTCACTGCAGAGATGCCCTCAACCAAGGCGCTGAGCCCTCACCACTATCCATCTGACATCTCTCCATTAGTGCACGCTCACAGGAGTCTGTCTGTGAATGACAAGTATTTTTCTAGCTACTGAGTATGTTGCATGTTCAGTAACTGAGTGTAAAAATTGAATTTGTATGGACACTTCATCTAATTTTGATATTCTATTTCTCATTATCTCTAAGCTGCAGTATGAGGACTTTACCCTGTTAAGGTTGACTACAAACCTGCAGTCAGACCACCGCTTCCTCCTCCTCCTCCTCCCCCTCTTCCTCCTCCTCCTCTGGAAGTGTTACCCTCTCATCCTCTATCTTCCCCTCATCCGCTATTCTCCTCCTCACCTCCAGCCACACTCCATCCCCTCTGCTGAGCACAGGTATTTGTTTAGGAATCTCTCGGTGGAAATTATACTCCATCTCCGGCGCTCCCTATCAACACACAATTATCATGGGCAATCATGCAGAACAGTGCTGAATTCAGCTGGGACTCTGATGACATTACTGACTGCTGAAGGCCCCGCTGCTGCTGCTGCTGCTGGAGGTACCTCCACCTGCATCAAACCACATCTCTCTCTCTCTCTGATATGGATTGAGAAATTATTAAATATTTCTTTATCTTATTATGATTTCATTTAAACTGGGAAGTCCACCAGATAAGAAATCTCTTTCCTCTGGGAGCCTTGGCTGCAAGGACCACTCCAGCCTGACTCAGAACAAATCCTAAGATCTTATCTCACAATTGATCATTAGCTGCTAACCTCTGTGGCCTCCTCTTGTGACCTGTCGTGGTGCTACCTCAGTGTATAGCGTCTCTTATGGCTGAGTAACATTTTTTGTCTTCTCCCTTTGCATTTTGAAATGTCAGGACTCAGGAAGTGTGAATCCTCATCCTCGTCTGTAAAGGCAAAGTCAATCTCACAAAGTAATCAATGCCTCACATTGTGTCTCTCACTCCTACATTCTGAGGTATTTCCCTGTGTATGATAGGTACATTTTTAAGCTGTAAAAGCACAGGGTTGATACAGACACATGAGAATCGACACAGGAGTCCATTCAGATCCTGATCAAATGCTCCATTCATGAGTGAAATTACCATCCGTCTGTCGGCCGAGGTGTGAATTCTTTCATCTACAGATCCTGCCTCTGAAGCTGTGATTAAATGCATAACGCCACATACGCCCCGCTCTGACTCTAGATAAGCAAAATAGGATGTCTGCTGCTCTGCTGTAGGTTAATGTGGAGGCCAAATGATGCAGCAGTGCCCTCTTGTGGCGCACAGAGATGACAGGAGCCTTACATCTACGTGTTAAAGGTCTCCTCCAACTGGGTCATCACAAATTATGATTTACCGCAGAAATGGTCCTTTAACTGATCTAACCACTTTCTCATACTTCTTACAAACTTTCCATTTTTGTGACACCTGTGGAAAAGAAGTACCTCAAAACTTTGCTGATTTTGCCTAGTGCATTTAAAAGTTGTGTTTTTAACACATTTGATGGATTTTAAAAAAATCCATCAAATGTGTTACTAATTCACAGTCTTTACATCTTTTTTAAAAAAGATGTTCCAACAGGCATAAATCACTATGTCTGACACCTATTTGCTTTTTTTTCCCTTTTTCAGAGTGCAGGCTCTCTGTTTTTGAATTGGAGCTGCTGAATTTGGTTTTCCACACCTAAAACTTGATAGTCCTTGTTCAAGAGTCCAAATTCTTTCTAGTTTTCAACACTTGTAGAAAAAAAGCTTTCATCACCTTATGGTTTTATTGCTATATAAATCACAGATATTACACAAATGTAGACGTATAGGACATGTTGGTGTCTTTGGGTATTGTCTATTACGGTATTAATTTTCTTAATCTTTACTTCCTGGTTGTAAATAAAATCTTGATGAAAGAAAACAAATCTGCAGATCATGTGGCATTTAGTTCAATAAACCCACAGTTAGATCCATCACTTTTGTATCTATGTAACTATATGGATGCTTATCAACCAGAAGTACCGTTAGCAAAATTAGCAATTCAGACTAGAGACAGTTTTTGTAATTGGCCGTCAAAGTGTAAAATTGTGATCTAAAAATGGCTTTTTTTTGTCTTAGTGTGTATGTGACTTGAGCCGGCCTCAAGCGGACACTCGATGAACAGCAGATTTCAGCACTTCCACACTGTCTCATATTTTCAAACCGTAGGATGCCGCTTGGGAAACACAGAAACAGCACATGCCCCATTTTTATCCCTCTGCAACCAAGATGTATGGACCCAGCAGTCAAGTAGCAACACAAACACACTCACTTTTGAGAAACATAATCAAAAACTGTCTTACCTTTGCTGTATTTGAGCAGACATTTTATCCAACGTGATAAAAAAATACTTTAGCCTCAGAAAGTATATAGTCTGTGGCTCTAGCTACTTTTCCAAAACATTCTTTAAGTTGTTTGCCTCCTCCTTAATCGAAATCAGTGTGATTGACACAAAGGCAGCCCCTGGAAATTGATTCCATTGGCTGTCACGGTTCTGCAGGTGTGTCAATCATCCAAATCAACCAATGGGGAGCAGAGCCACCGCCCCGCGTGACTCGAGCAGCAGGAAAACGATTGATTAGTGTGAACAGTTAAAATATCAAAAAGGAGAAGGGTAACTATATAAAGAGTTTAAAGTTTTTATGCACTAGGTTATTCTTGTTCCTCTTTTTAATTCATCAAGTTTCTTTCTTTTTCTTTTCTTTGGTTGTTCTGGATAAATCTGCTCCGGTTGGGGTCGAACATAATCCCTTTGTATTGATTTCTATGAAGGAGGTAAAGAAAACATCTTGGGGTATCTACGTTTATTTATACATTCAACAATTTATTTAAAAAGAAACTTTTTTTAGAGCCATAGTGGAGTTTAGAGTGTGCCAAACTTGAGGACTAACAGACACTTCTTTACTAAAACCTGTGTAATTTTATTCTGCTTCACTTTGATGACCTAGAACCAATGACTATGATAGAAACTTGGTTAAACTTGTCACAGGTGATGCTGTTCTATTCATTCACTCTGTCTTCCAGCTACATTTACTCTGACACAGTTGCACTTTGAGATGTTTATCTCTGATGAAATCTCAAAATTGTTTCCTCTGTTTTGATACCAAGATAATACAAACAGAGTTCATCATTTCAGGTATATACGTTATTTATTTTGAGTATGTCTTTTTCAGGCAGGATCCTCAAAAAGGGGCTCAGGGAAGAACCAGTTAAACAATCAGGAAATAAATCTCTTTGGAACAAGCCAACTTTAAGGTGACAAACAAATGTGCTTTCTTCAAGTAACTATAAACCCCTTTTTAAAGAATGTAACTCAGTACTTGTGGCTTTCTTATTTAATCTTATGTTGCATAAATCAATAAGCATGAAGCTGAGTGCTACAGACAAGGTATAAATATCAAACATCATCAGCCTTAGCCATGACAATTACAGCAGAGATAGCTCATCTCATTACTGTACATACAGAATATAAAAATAATCATGCAACCATAAAACTCCTCATGGGGCACTTTTTCCATCCTTTGAGCAAACAAAATGTTTCATTTCACTCATCAGAATTTAACTGCTGGTGTTTCTGAATTGCAGGGACACACTCACTCTCAAAGCCTCCACAACCATAAACACACAAACTGAAGTTAAAGGCCCCCTTACAACAAGAACAAAACAGTATGATTCTTGCAACAAAGTTCCCAAAACAGTCAGCAGATTGAACCACAGAGCAACCAAACAAATCTCCAGAGCTCTGCTTTCACATGGCAAACAAAACAGGGAAAATATCAACAAAAATCCACATTCACTGTTCCTCCAGCCTGCATACAGTTAATGGCAGTGAATCTGAATGGTTCGGCCAATGAGGAGGAAAAGAAGGCCGGACAGGAGGCAGAAGAAGATGCCAACAGGTGCAAACATGAATGAGAGACCATAGTGGAGGGAGAGCTGGAAGTCTGGACACACTGTGGCGCGCTGATGCTCCACGTATAGACCCACGACATCCAACACCTGCAGCCACAGGACGTACATCACCACCACGCAGAGCAGGAACAGAGCTGATAGAGATGAGATGGTGATGAGGCAAAGTCGATTACAAAGTTTTACAGAAGCAGAAGATCCAAGAAACTCTTCACTTCAGGATCAAAGCAGATATATGTCCTACCTGATGTCAAGAAGAGGCCTCCCCCTGCTTTGTACAGACGATGACTTGCAAACGGAGCAGCACAGATAATAAAGAACCCACCCAGAATCACAGATGCCACACCAATCAGCATGAAGATGCTCCAGAAGCCTCTGTAAACTGAAACATAGAAAGGTTAGTCCTCTGCAAACAGGCTTTAAAAGAGCCTCATTCATGCTATTAACACAGACACTTACTTATAGCAGAGTCATACTCTGTTGCATTGTGGGTCTGATGAGACACAGGGAAGGGGAAGAGGTAAGCGTGCGTGCACACTTTGGCGTGCGGCTGGTTTGCTGAGGACAAGGAATAAATCAGATCAGCATGAAAATGAGACAAAGAAAGAATGAAGTGAAGTCTTCCTGAGAGCTAGTTTATACTAATATTCATCCTAACTTAGAGTTTTTTCTTTGTTATTTTCACATTTTATTTCCTCTCTTTTCCTCCAACATGTGAAATTCGACAGACCCTCACAAGGTCCTTTTTAGTGCTGGAGGCTGTTTCTGACAATGAGCCACCATTCAGAGTCTCCTTCAGAAAATAGATGACACACAATCACCTGACAGACGACGAGAATAACATCACATGGCTCAGCCTCTAAACAGTCACATGGAGGGTTTCTGCTAATATGACGACCTTCATCAAAGGAAAAATAAAAATCTGCAGCCAGAGACTGAATATAATTAAAATGTGTCTGAAGACGATCAGACAGCAACTCTTATCATGCTAGCCAACAGTTTCTGATACCTGCAGACTTTCAAACCTCGTCTGATTAACTGTGAGCTACTTTGCATTGGCTTCAGAGCTAGCTGTTCTTGTTACTGGTGTTTTGGTGAACACAGTGCCCATGATCCTATGATCCCACCTGTTGGAGCCATGGGATAAGTAACTCTGAAAAGTAAGTTAAATTCCTATAGCGTGGAGAAAAATTGTCGGCATAAACCCCAGTTGTGTCACAGGAAGTGTTCTAAAACATTGTTAAGAGAGGATGGTAGACTTTAACAGGCACAAACTTAAAGTCATAAATTGTAGGAGCATATTACACACATTTTTTCCTGTGCAACAAGAGAACTTTCACAGTAACTTATTATGGTTTACAAGCTTTCTTTATGGTTGTTCTCAAACTTTAGTGGCCTGATCACAGGTGCAAAAGTGTATGTTTTAGAAGGAGAGATTATAATATTGTAAGCACTAAAAAAAAACATAATTCTCACCATAGATTCAAAAGTTGCACCATTTATCATTTTCTTGGACACAGAAAGTTAAAACAGTTAAAATGTATAACGAGCAGATGAAGACATCAGGTTAAAGTTTGATAGTGTGTGACTTACTGAACCAGAGCTTCCACAGCAGGTCATCATCATCCTCACTGCCTCCAAACGAGCACTTCCAGAAGAATCCCTCATGGTACAACATGACATCACTGGCTTCACTGGCTGCATCATGCATCACCACATCTCCACGCTGACAGATGAAAACATCAGAGAATTAGGATTTCTGATATGCTTTTATTTTAAGTTTGAACTCCGTGGATGTGTGACAGCCTGGGATTTGATCACCGAGGGCAGTTGCACCATGTGTTGTGACGGTGACACAGAACAGCTGCTAATCCAGGTCAAGGGTTGAGCTGAGCAAGCACCTCCAACCTAATGGGGGGCTTTGTGAAATTGCAGTTCAAGGGTGATCCCAATGAGGAAACATTTGTCTTTGGGCTATTTATTTTTATAAAAGAAGAAACTACCCTGGTAATCAAGTGTTGTTTAAGTTGTATTACTGTATGAGCTACTACATTGGTTTGATTATGGTGATATCATGTGATAATCCCAGTATCAGTGCCCACTATGAGGAGCTAAGTATGTTCAAGTCGGTGATATTTAATATAGCAACATGCCACGACTGGTATTTGTATTTCTATCATCGAATCACGTGGTACGTTGCTATGTCTCAACTACTGCATAGCTGCACACACACAAACAGACACACACATGCTGCATTAAAGAGGGTCTGATTACATGAAGGTGGCCTGCAGGGATGGACTCACCCTGCAGTTCATCCACTCAGAGAAACATCAGCGATTACAGAATAACAAAATTTCAAACTTTAAAATTACAGATTTCAAGTGTGTTATACAAAAAGATTTATGGATCACGCTCACATTTAAGGCTACAGTTATTCATTATTTAGCTCAACAAGAACTTAAACCAATTCAACTGTGATGAAACTTCAAAGAAAATATCAAAACATTATGATACAATCAGACAAGAAACATTTAAATGCTGTGTAAGACAGCCCAAAACAGAACAACACAATACAGCATAAAACAATATTATAGGACATATCACAATATGTGACAATACCACACGATAGGTTAAAATTTGATAAGCTCTTGTCCACACCCACCTCTATGGTCACACCGCCAGGGCCCACGGTTCCCTCAGGTTTGGGATTGCAGCTCTCTGAGGCCAGAAGCCAATAATCCGTTCCAAAGGAGAGCAGGATGAAGACAGCAGCCAGAGCCCCAAAGAGCCCTGCAAAAAACAATGCCACACTAAGCTTCATGGTCCAGGATTCACCAGCCACTTAGACACTGGATGCCAACGCTGGGACTGTTTCCTCCAATTACTGCAAGAGCATGTGACAGAAAGAGGCAGAAACAATCACTCCTTTCGCATTTTAGTAAATCCACAGAGTAAGTTGAGTTCCAGTTTATTCTGAGTTTCTTGATCTTGACTCTTTTCCTGTCTCTCTGTCTGTGTTATGGGAGGACAAGGTTGAACACATGACTCCTATGGACCCTACTGGGGTCTTTAGCCTGCCAGCCCACCCTCCCTCCCTCCTAAACACCCCGGGCTATTTTTGGGGTCTGATTGAAGGCGTTTGCTTCTCTCTGCTGTGAGTTTGAGAGCGTGGAGCAGTTGGATGGTGTGAAGGGAGGGGATCAGAAATAACCTGTGGCAACTGGACACTCAGCGTCTGCACGGGAATGTCAGGGCAGGGTGGGACTGGAAGGACAGGAGGGGGTTGAAGAAGTATCTCCTGCCTCACGAACAGCACGCATGTAAACAGAGTGGGTTTGTTAGCTGTAAATGAGGTCTTTTAGACAGGACAGAAAATGCACTCATATCTAACTTCCATTTGAGATAATTATCAAATGAATCTTTCTTAATGGTCAAATTAAATTTGATCCTGAGTACAGAAGCTGCATTCAACTATCACAAGAAGTTAAACACTCAAAAATCATGGGGCCAACTTATCACAACTGCAAGGTCATTGGCTTGTGGCATAAAAAGAAGTTTTTGTGTTATTTAGTCTTATAATCATGAATGTTTAAGTGCATTAACCTAAAATGAACTGGACTAAACTTGCAAACTTTACACTCAAAGTCTGTTTGTGTTTCCGCTGTGTTAGCATCTAAGAGGCATATTTCACTCTGGACCTACAAGAAGACTTCATCAAATTTACACAAAGATGTGAACCAGGCCTTCCTAACATAAACACATGATTTTATTTTATCTTGTTTCAATTCCTGTTGGTTTTACCGAGGGTTACCTGATCACTATTGTCACTTTGTGGTATGTATTTTGTTTTGTATTGTTGTTAAAGGTACCTGTGGCTCAGTGGTATTCAGTTGTCTTTGTATTTACAGGTCAAGAGATCAATCCCAGGTCCTGCTGTCCAAGTGCAAAAAAATCTTTGGACAAGACACTAAACCTCAGACTGTTTTCCGATGCTGTGCTGTTTGTGTGAATGGAATTACTTCATACTGATGGTGCTTTATAAAAAAAGACACCACCATCAGAATGTACAATGTGAAAACCTGGATGGTTTACAGTAGGTATGCAATCAGGTCACCAGGTTATTTTCATCAAAATTTTTGGCAAAAATAGCAGTTTAAAGTAATTCCAGGTGCACAGCTTTTGCATTTGTGTTTCAAGCAAATAATAAACCAACTGTTTTGTAGAATTTGGAAAATTGATTTAACCTCTTAAGACTGAGCATCCTCATATATGGATGTTACATTTCTGCCTCTCAGACCCATGATGATACTTCTTTTTTTCTTTTTTACTTTGACCAATTTTACATATTTAGAGACACTCTCAAAGTCATATTTTGGTGATATCACAACTCAGCACCCACCTCAAAGAGGGAAAAAACAGGGTTGCTATGTACAATAAAACTCAAAACTACAACCTAATAGCTTACCAATATTACTGAAAACATATCTTCTGTAAAAAAGACAAAGTTTAGTTTTTATACTCACATGCTCTTACTTATCCTAAATTGCAAGGAGAAATGAAAAATGCGTATCACACAAAAGCTTGGGTCTCATGAGGTTAAAGTCACTGCAACAGTTTGTCCAGCAGGTGGTATCAACGTTATTAAAATCTCAGCAAGGAGGCTCATTTGATTATAAATAGAAAGAAAAAGAAGTTAAAGGTGAGGTAAATAGACGCACGGGTTAACAGTTAGCAAAATCCTGTATTTATTTCATTTTATTGTTTTTAATCGCAGGAAAGACAAAAACGATGCTTACTTATTTAACAGTGCCTGATCAAAAATGGTTGAATATAGTTACAGTAAATCAACAACAACAGCAATAATAATAATAATAATAATAATAATAATACCTAAAGTCAAAATGGAAAACGTGTAAAAATTGCAAATACGTAAAACGAGAGGCACAAATATTAATTAGAGACTTTGAGCCAAGAATTGCAAAATATTGATCCTTTCTATCTTTATCGATAAAACGTTTCGATAAGCACGTGCTCTACGACGTAATGGCATAAAACACAAAATCCAATTTAAAAAAAAAAAAAACAAAAAAAACTAAAAAAAAACGAAAAAAAATAAGGCGATATTCTTTTTTTCTGTATATTTTTCAGGTTTTTTTCAGTTTATTTTTTTTTATTTTTTTTTTTTTACATACTGTTGTTTCTTTTCCCAATCACTTCGCTGACGTCACAGGACGATACCAACTGCCAGAGCCGACGCGGGGGGTCAGAGCAGACAACATCAAAAAAATCCCCCACGCCTTCTGAAGTCTGCCTCATTTTGGGACGAAATTTGTGTTTTAATAATTATTGTCTGCTATCACTCACCTCCCACATTGTTGCTGACTCCAAAACTGGGCCCTTTGTCTTACCCTCTGCTCCCCAAACCTCCACCGGGACGTGTCACAGTAAAAAACCCGTGTGGATGGTTTACAGTAGAGCGGAGGGATTCTTCCGCCCAAGCTTCAGCGGGGCGACTGTCACAGCGGGAGGATGAACAACCAGAGATGTAGCTCTTTATTTCAGAAAGCAAGAGGCCGGACAAGAATTGTACAATGTATTTACGTGGTGGGCTTCATGGTGAGTGGATAACTGCGGCACGGAGGTGCTGCACTGAGCGGAATGAGAGGAGTAATGTAGGCATGCGTGTTCCCATAACTCAATGGGGTTATGTATTTATTTTGCCAGAAGGAGACTGAGATCTGCCTGTCAAAATAAAGTGAAGTTTTAATGGGAGTGTTTGTCATATCCAGAACTTTTCCTAAAAAAGCACAAGACTGGTTTTTAAAGCATTCAGTTGGTATAACTAATTATATACCATGAAGTATTACAGGTTACAAGGATTTGAATTAACTGATTTGTGTTTCTCGCTTATCTATCCTTGTAAATGAAGTCACGTTTTATAAGGTGCAATTAAATTTACATCAGAAGTGAAATGAATCAGGTGTTAGGTGACAGAGGTTAAAAGTGCAGGTTGCTTTGACACCTTCAAGTGTTGCCTCTCAAAAGCATCCCTGTCAGATAAATATGCTGCAGAAAGGACTGTGCTTTCAGGGCTTTGTTGTTGTAAAATGCTCATTTTAAAGGATAAGTAATTTTTCCCATTGTTTCAATGGCTGCACAATGTAGGCAACATTTCATATCTCGATATTAATGCTGTATATCCAGATGTCAATTTGATACATATGACTCTGGGTTTAATAAAAACTAAGCATTTTTCAGAAAAATAAAAGCATCATAACATAACAGGATGTGCAAAGTGGGGTTAATTGATCTGAGCTCATTGTCAGTCATTAACATTAAGAGAAAGTCAACAATAATCATCCGAGTGTCTGAGCTTTTTATGCAGGGTGAGCTGGGAAAATCTAAATCATTGGTATCTTCGATATTGGGATATTAATATCTGGGATATTCATACCTCGATGTGATAACAATATATCCTTCGGCCCTAATTGTTTCCAACAACAAACTCAACTCTTCAACCTTTAGAGTTAAAATAGCTACATATGTGGCACACAGAGCACACTGGACTATAGGAAAAGTACTTTGTTAACTCCACCGAAAGTTAAGCAGTTAGTGTAATAAGATGATTCAGTCCACTTTATGAAGCACTGTGTGACTCAAATCAAGTGTTTGGTTATAGCCGCTCTGATCTCAGAATGTAGAAAAGCAGGAAGAGCTGCAGAAACGTATGTATTGGAAAATATGTGCAGCCGCTGGCATCTGAAGCTAAAACCAACCAATTCAGAGCAAAGGCATCTGAAACAAGATGACGCTGAAAAGTCATCCTGTTTGTTTTTCCTGTTTGTTTTTCCTGTTTGTGTTCTGTAGGACTTGTTTGGGGTGAGCATGATCATCCCTCTGCTGAGCCACCATGTGAAAGCTCTCGGAGCAAGTCCCACTGTGGCTGGGATAGTAGGTAAGTCATCTTTGCACAAAGTAAATATTGAATTTGCATCATGACATGTCAACCTTTAGAGCTCAGATAACAATCCAGCAAGATAGAAGAAATTGAACATCTAAATACTAGACATCATCTCCAAAGAGAGAGTTACGCATATGTAACCATGTCTGATCTTAAATTGGTTGCAGGATCTACATACGGGATCTTACAGCTCTTCTCAAGCACAATAGTTGTAAGTATTGAATTCTTTCTGTGTCTCTAACCAGCCTCTCGTGCTCAGTGAGGCATTCCTACGATGCTTGCATTCGATGTCATCTCTGGTATCTCGAGGAAACAATAAACTCTGGCTGTCAAAGGTTGCATATTTCATTCAGCATGTAGACATTTACACACGCCAGCTTCTCTAAGCTTTCTGCAGGCACACACAGGTCACTGTTCACTTCAGCCTGTGACTCCCCAAATACGTTAGTGAGTCACTTTCGGATCGTTTGAAGGAAAATCAAAGATTTAAACTTTGAGGAGAAAGGTCTGAAAATACACTCTTCTCCACCAGGAGAATTTGATTTGAGATTCTCTGCTTTCCATGCTTCCACTTTATCGCCCAGTGCTCCTGAAATTGGTTAAATTCTCAGGGGTCATGAGACAAATTAAACCTGATAAAGAGTCAACTGTTGCTTCCTGCGTGATCCTGAAAAACGTTGGGATACATAAACAGCTGGGTCTCTGTAAAAATTTGTGCACAGCAAACTCAATTGGTCCCAATTTAGTTATTTTATCAGATGTTTGTGTGTGTGCATGTGTTTGTGTGTGTGTGTGTGTGTGTGTGTGTGTGTGTGTGTGCAGCAGAATGAAAAAGACAGGGTGATAATCTAATACAGTCCTGAGTTAAGAGGAAACCAAGGTTTTCTGCTTTAAGGAATGTGTTAAGATGCTTCCATTTGTCATATGTTTAATCTCAATCACATTCCCATCGAATTGGAAGAAAATAAAGCTTCATTTGGAAAAGGAAGAATAAATATTTTCTCTGTGTGTGATTGTCAGGGCAGCTGGAGTGATGTGGTGGGGCGGAGGTACTCTTTGCTCACCTGTCTGCTGCTGAGCGCTTTCGGCTACAGCCTCCTGGGGATGTCCACCAGCATCGCTTTGTTCGTCCTTGCAAGGATACCTGTGGGTGAGTTCAAGTCATTTCCCCCAGAAAAAAAAAAAAAACATACGAAAATAGTTGTGTTGAGATTTTTTTTGCCCACATCAAGTCAAAATTTTGAGAAAAAAGTCAAAATCATAGGGGGAAAAAGTCAAAACTTTGACTTTCCCTTCAAAATTTTAACTTTTATCTTACTTTGAATGGATCCAAAAAATTTCAACAAAGCCAAGTTTTCATTTCTATTATTTTAAGTGGCAGAAATGGGCTTCCATTATAATGTCTCACTGCTTGCTTAAAGAAAAATAGATATATATCATGCATATCAATGGTCTGTAGAACAAACTGAGAAAAACCCAGATATTTGTGGGGATTATATAAAATTCACCCAGGAAATAATTATACAGCCAGAAAGGAACTGCATTTAGCTTCGGGTCTTTTTATGCTGATAAAATCAACATCTCTCCATCTCAGGGTTGTTCAAGCACTCCCTGTCCATCTGCAGAGCTCTGCTTTCTGACCTGGTGTCTGACTCAGAGCGCCCCCTGGTGATGGGGCACTTTAATGCAGCTTCTAGTGTCGGCTTCATCCTGGGTCCAGTTGTTGGAGGCTACCTCACTGAACACGAAGGAGGCTTTTACACCTCCTCTTTCACATGTGCAGCCATCTTTCTTATTAATGCTGGTAGGTAGAAAACAGAGAGAAGAATAGTTTGATGGATCTGAGAGAAATATTTATCTGAATGTTTTGATTTCCAGGGCTGGTGTGGATGCTGCCGTGGAGCGAGGTGCTTGTTCACCTTAACGAGAACAACTCAAGCAAAGACTGTCATGACAGAAATTGCAGGGAGTCTGTTCAAAATGGTGCTAATGCTCATAGAGACGACTCAGCAAAGACTGAGACAAGATCCAAAGCTGCAGGCAGGCCCAGAGGTGCTCTCAGCTGGAGGGACGTGTCTTTGCTCCAGCCTGCCTGGAAACAACTCTCCTCTGTGTACTCAAAGATCCACATGGTGGCGTGCTCTGACATGTGGGACCTCTTCCTGGTGCGTCTCCTGATGGCTGTAGCTATCATGCTTTACTACAGTAACTTCTCTCTGGCCATGGAGGAGCGTTTCGCTCTCAGACCAAAGGTGACTGGTTATCTTATCAGCTACAGCAGCACCTTAGGGGCCTTGGCTGGTTTCCTGGTGGGTCCTGTCACTAAGCTGTATGGAAACATGCCCACTCTGCTGCTTCACTCCACTGTCCTCACCACCTTGCTCATCTTCCTGTACGCTACTGCTCCCAGCGTGTGGCAGGTGGTGCTCACCTCCACCTTCTTTGCCATCTCCACCACTATCGGGCGGACTTGCATCACAGATCTGGAGCTGCAGAGAGGAGGGGTTCAGGCCTGTGGGACTCTGATTGGAGCCGGGCAGTCTGTCACAGCTGTGGGTCGGATCCTGGCTCCTCTTCTGTCTGGTCTGGCTCAGGAATTCAGCCCCTGTGGGCCCCCTAGTCTTGGAGCGGGGTTGGGTCTTGTTGCTGTTGGGTTACTGCTCAAAAGGATCCCGAGGTGGGACGTGAGAGGGATGATGAAAGCAGCCAAACTTGGAAACTCTAAGTATGAATGAATGACACTGATTGCATGTCGTCCAGAAAAAGAAGTGCTCTTATTTTGAAGGGGTAAGGGCAGTAAGATTTCCTGCTGAAATGCCCCCGTAGATGTGATGACATCACAGGGTCAAAACTGCTTTTAATCACCAGCATTGAAGCCTTCCTCTCAGGGAGAGAAGACAAGGCTGGGGACAGGATGTGCTATCTGAGGTCTGATGGGCTTTGAAACAATGCACACTTTAACTTCTGATGTATTTCTTTAACCACTACGTCGCCCAAAGTCTTAGGGTTAATCAGACTTTCCTGCTGTTCAAAGGTAGATCATGCTGTTTTTAAAGTAGCCAGGCCAGCTACGACTAATCAAACACTTTTTACCTCGATTGTTTTTACTGCAGTGACCGAAATGGTTCCTGACTTCACACTGAGGCACCAAAGTTGATGTTTGGATTTGTTTTGATAGAGATTTGAAGCTCCTGTGAGGATTTCATAACTAACTAAAATCTCCTTGCAAGAGCTTTAAGTAGATTTTTGGAGACTTTTTAAACTCCACGCTGAGAATAACTGCTGTTACAGAACAAATAACACATCATGTAAGATAAGCTTGTGTGAATAAATGTTGAGAAGTGGTTAAATCCATCGGGCACAAATCACAAGAATAAACCTTTTCTATTTGACTGTGTTGAGTTCTTGTTCTGTATTAAGCACCACACAGCAAAAATTGAATAAAATTGTCTTATTGGACTTAATATGAGCTACATTCACCTTAAGAGTCCAGGAAAATGTCTGTTTAGATCTTAGAAGGGAAAAATGATACCCCAATTGCTTGCAAAGAGTAAATATTCTACCAGTGGCGTGAGAAAAATTGGCATCTTGTATGAAGACATTATTCTCACCCCAAATAACTGATGAGCTTATTTTTCTTGCAACATAAAGAGTTTTAAAAGCTTCATAACAGCACAGAAAATTTATTACAGAAACTGGAATAACAATAAAACTGGCCCTGATTTGTGAGCTCAAGTAAAGGAACAAACAAGGCTTCAGTTTAACCTGAGGGTTCTCTGCACAGCAAAAGATCCTTGTGATGAACTGATGTGCCTCTTAAATAAAAAATATACTTACTCATAATGTACAAAAAAAACATTCACATGAAGGGGAACTAACTAATACATTGGAATATAATAGTTCAAATCAAACTGTATTAAAAACCTACTGGATGTTAAGGGTCTAAAAAGTACGACACTTAAAATGTGCAGTAGCATAGTTTTTTTCAGTCTGTGCCTTTGAAATCTCCTTCTTTGCGGTCCATCGTGGCTCATTTTGGAGGTTTTTAACCCCTAAAAAGAAATGTATGGAGGTGGTAATTTGTGGTTCAGTCTTCTGCAGTCCAGCTGCTGTAAAAATCTTTGAAGTTATTTCTTTGGGTTCCACTGTGGCCTCCTGAGCAGAGGGTTCCTCGTCCTGTTGTCTCTGGGCTCAGCGGCCCACGCTGGAGGAGGCGATGAAGGCTCCTGCTCCTCTTCTGCTTCATGATAGCTGTTCCTCAAGTTATCTGCAGTGCCCTGGTCTTCATCCTGCAGAGGACGGCGAGGAGGAGGAACACGGGAATCGCTGGAAGAGGAGTTTATCCTGGGCGCGCCTCGCCTCGTCCGGTCTCGCTCGTCTGCTGAGTTCTCATCCAGCACGCTGACGGAGGGCGCCTCCTGCAGGGTGTCGAGCCTGCGCAGAGGCATCATGGCTCTGGAGGAGGAACGGGATGGTTGGCTGAACCGTGAGCGTTTGGCGGGGTAGGCCATCTCAGACATGGTTTCCTGATCATCTGGAACAAGTGACAAATTGATCCATACGTGTGTACTTTATTTAACATTTTTAGGTACAATATACTTCATTATATTTAATTTTTTCCCCTAAATGCACCTAAGAGGTAAATATTTGGCACTTTTGGAATAATTTTCATTAAAATTTCTTATTTTATTTCTACTTTCTAATATTCTCTCATTGTAAAGTTGTTATGCTCAAAAGATTTATGCACTTATGGTCAAAAGCTGCCACTAAACCCTTTCTTTGTGATTGTTTTTCTAATTTTGGCTTTAAATACAGGAAATTACAAACATGCAAATTAAGGAAATGCTATCTAAGAAGCCTACCTGTGAAGCTTAACCTCGCAGGAGGAAAGTTCGAGTCCAGACTTTTCCCCGCAGGAAGTGAAAAGTATTTATGGGATTTGGGCACCTCCTTTATGACAGAAGGTTTAAAAAAAAAAACAAAAAAAAAACAGAAGAATGAGTTTGGTGCAAAAGCTGAGATAGAAAACAGAGGATAATTTAAAAAGTGATAACATTTTTTGTCTTACTGATGTCTGAAAGCTTCCAGGTCGGAGGCTTCGACGGATGCTGGCGTGGCGTCTGATCAGGATCTCTCTCGTGTGTGTGTCATTGGGAAGTTTGTTCTTATTTGTGTATGCCATGGTCTGGTTGGAAAACACAAAAAGGTAAAATATTCAGTGATCAGGTTTCACAATTTTTGGACGTGAAGTCTGCCTGCAGGCCATCACAAAGACCCCCCCCAAACACCCACCGACTGTGCAGACAACAAAAGGTTGAGACAATCAAACGGTTTAGATTCTGTGAGAAAGAGGAGCATTCTTTAAAGCTCAGATTACTCAAAGTAAACCAGCCACACCTGTTTGAGCAGAAGGGTGAGAGTCTCTGTTTAGAGCTGTGACAGGAGCCTCCTGCAGACAGTGAACGCATCACAGCCAACATTTTGGTAGCTCTTTATGTCTTGCTGCTTTTTGCTTAAACTGAAACACTTTTAAAGAGAGGCCTCTGTTTGTACACACATCAAAGCGTCTCTGTGGCTCTTTAAAATGCTGATGTCATTTCTCTAATGGAAAAGTACTGCCAGCCTCAGCCTGTGGGTATGCAAAACAGCGCTCAGAGTTTCAGGGGCTGGACAGGCGGTGCAGAAACACCATGCTTCACTTTAATGAGGGATGACTTAGACGATGTAACCTGGGTTACATGATTCAGTACGCTGTAAATTGGACTACTTCTGCAATGCAGAAGTGCTAAAACTGCAATTCCTCAAGTGTCCACTTGGGGCTGGCTGCAGAAGCACCAGAAACCACATACACAGCTCAATAATAATACTACAGTTTTCCTGTCGTATTATTGTCTCTCACCCGTTGTCTGATCTTGTACATGTTCTTGGACAGGATGTCATGCATGTTCCTCAGATCTGCAGCCATGAACTTCTTCTTTGGTCTGGCAGAGTTTTTCTTCTCCTCACTGTAAGATGAATTAATAAAAGACTATAAGACCCAAAAAGTAAAATCTAGTAGCCGTATAAAGACCTTTGATGGTTGGAAATAGAGGTTTCATACTATAAAGAGACAAGAGACGGAGCAGCACTGATGTCTCCTGAAACTGTGTCCAGGATCTCCATAGCGTTCTGAAGCTCCAGCTTCTTGTACAGAGCCACGATGCTGGACTCGGCCCTGCTGTCCCGGATCAGGATCCTTCGCAGGATTCGGTTGTTGAACTTCATAAATCTGATGTAAAGACAGCAACAAAATTAATCAAAGCATCATCAGAAAACATAGTTGTTGTGTGTGTAGGTGAGCTGATTCTCTGCAGTCTTTCACTTTTGATTTTATTTACTTTTGTAGCTCACAACAGCGTCAAACTTATCTTCTTCAGTGTGGTGTATTTCACCTGCAGCTTCAGCTCTTCTTGCTCATTTTATTCAGAGCCTTGCAGTGTGTTTGGACTAGACAACCCTCAGATTACAATCTACATTATGAGACTTGAGGAACCCGTCTTACGAGGCAAAGAGCAAAAGTCTGTGTTTGGTGGCCTGAGCCCAGTATGAGGATACAGAATAGAAACGAGGATAGGAGGAAAAAGGTCAAAGAGTCATAGCTTTAGGAGCTGAATTATCAACTTTTCTGCAGCAATGAACAATAGCATCAAGAAATAAAACCACAGAGAGACAAACTGAGAGCAGGTCAACTGGAACTTCATTCCTCCAACAGATTATTCCTCTTTATGCTTCACGATATGAAGCAGCTACAGGTCGGATTGTTTAAGTGTTCATGTGCTAAATAAAAGCCATTAGTTGAGCTCAAAAAGCAGAGGAAAAAGATCGTACTTGTCTTTCCAGTAGAAATGACTCCACTGTCCACACAGGTCCTCGATCCCAGCTATGGTGTGCTCCATGAGCTGAAAGCAAACATCACCTGTAAGTACCTGTGTGCTGTGACAACATGCAATAAAACAACGGTAGCAAACAAAGAACCAGAGAGTGTCTCACCCTGCAGTGAATCTCTGCATTGATGGTGCCAAGATTACGGTTTGTTTTGCGGACGTTGATAAACTCAATTAGAGGACGGATGCTGATGCCCTGGGGAGAATTAGAGTTAGTGCAGGTATAGCAGACAGTAAACCAATTTTAACGCGTAAAATCACATTTCAATACTCTGAATTATGCAAATTATGAAAAAAAAATAGTGGTACAAGCCTCTTGTTCTGTTATGATTTCTCAGATATTATTGCAAACGTTTAAATAACCTCTTACCTGCAGGAAAACAGTGAAGAGGATGATAGCAATCGTGGCAGTGATGAAGAGCTGCTTGCGCCCAATGTTGTCAGGGAGAGTAAAGGCCAAGGCAAATGAAATTGCACCTCTCAGGCCACCGTAGGCCAGACCGAATTGATCTTTCATGTTGAAGGGGATTGTGCGGAAAGGGTTGATGATCTGAGTCAGCACCAGGACACCTGAGAGGAACAAGGAGGAAATAATGTGATGCCAGTTTTTTTGTTGTTGTTTTAACAGATTTGCAAAACACTTGAGTGGTAATAAATCATATGATTTACATTGTTTATATCTTTGTGCATTTAAATATTTTAAGTCGTCATAAACATTATCCATCTTATGAAAAGTTCCTTTTAAGCTCAGTCGGTGCCAAAGACTCCTCTAATCCTCCAACATGTCCAGCAGAAGCCGAGCTTCACAAACCTGACCTCACATTAAACCCTGCTCTCTGCTTACCCAGACCTCTCCACACGAAAGCGAACAGCAGCGTGAACAGGATGTAGCCCCAGTTCCACTCATGCTCCGTTGTTATGG
This sequence comes from Thalassoma bifasciatum, assembly GCA_008086565.1. Taxonomy (NCBI): domain Eukaryota; kingdom Metazoa; phylum Chordata; class Actinopteri; order Labriformes; family Labridae; genus Thalassoma; species Thalassoma bifasciatum. The sequence goes on from RPOG01000120.1 coordinate 780,678, forward strand.
TAACGACCCCCAGGAAGAAGAAGATGAGGGTCTCGGAGATGGAGCCCAGCATCTTGACGACGTGGCGGATAGTTGTGCAGGAACGCTGTGAGACATTTTCCTCCACATAGTACTTCATGGTGAGGGCACAGGTCACAATGCTGCAGAGAAAACATCAAACACACCTGCTACTGTTTTGTGTTCTTGCAGCTTCTTTAAGATACTTGGATGGAAACAGAAAAGTGGTCATGTCTACTCACGCCATGATGGACGAGATGGCGAACAGCTCAGCTACCAGATACGCCAGATAGCTGTACATGAATATGAAGAGCGGTTCGATTTCCCGCACCTTGGAGGTGAACCTGGTGGTGAAAGCGGCCACAAAACCAAACAGGATGCCAAAGCCCATACCGCCGAGCCCTACCACGAAGAACCTCGCCACCCCGAGGAAAACATCCACCGGCTCCACCACGGGCATCTCTGCCACAAAGTTGAACATGTTGTACAACACCTGCGCACACACACATACATAAAAAACACACACAGGTGAATGCATGTTAGAAGATGGTCACTAGAACAGTGATTCCCAACCTGTGGGCCGTGAAGGTCTTGCAAGTGGGCCGCCAAATTATTTCCAGATTAGTATGATTTTAGTGAAATGTAATTATATAAAGATACAACACAAAAATAAACAAATAAAGATACAAATATACGAAATAATGCTTTAAATGTTAAAATCAGTTACAAACTCATTAAGGAAATTGAAAATGTTCAGATATCCATATATAAAATAACGTGCATTAAAAAGGCAGGTTAGTGGCAAATAGGAAACATGACTCAACTTCTACTTCACAATGACCCAAAATGTAATAAAAAAATATGACATAACGCCTGAAATGTAATAACTTTCCAAATATGTTAGCAAAGTGCCAAGCCTGAAATGCAACGAATAGAATAATTAAAGGTCAAAATGTTATGACTGACTCAAACTGTAACACTTAATTACATTTTTGGGCTCAGAATCTGTTACATTATTGATTAGTTATTACATTTTGAGTCGTTGTTACAAATGGGATACTAATAGGGCACTTTATATTCTCTCTACTTGTGGGGTTGGATGTGGGCTGCAAACATTTTTGAGACTTTAAAGTGGGCCCTGAGTTGGAAAAAGTTAGGAACCACTGCTCTTGAAGGACACATGTTCAGCCCGGTGAGAAGTCATGTTCGGGGTCAGGGGCTGCAGCCTCTGAGGACACGAGCTGAGATAAGAGTGATTTATTGAATGTTTGCTCTGTGCCGTTTGCTGACTGATCATTTCATTTCACAGAGAGAACACTAATGGTTTGCTGCTTTTAGGGATAATGTCTCAATGCAAGAAACTAAACACATTTCTTACACCTCAAAAATATCAGAAGTATTGAGACTTTAAGCTAATGTCACATCTTGGGTGCTCTCTCTGCACAGACCACACCTGGGCTTTCCCGGTCTTCTGAGTAAATGTTTGTCTTCACTTTCTGAGTCAGCCCTGCTTCTGTGCAGCAAACAAAGGGGTCAGCACAACACCAAAGCTCAGACGCTTTATAGAGGAGGATGGGTGCGTCTGAGCACAATGAAATGAGGAAGAGGGGAGAATTTGAGCTCTGGTTCATTTCATGACAAGTTTCAGGTGATGTGTTTTTGTTTCCTGTATGTGTGTGTGTGTGTGTACAACCAAATGAAACTGTGGCCTCAGAAACAGGTTTTGCAGCATCAGAGCAAACAAAGCTGCGCAGTTCAGATCTGCAGGAACATCCGTTTTCACAACATTCCCTCACTACTTCTTCTTCTGTTTTTTTCTGAGCAGGTCATCTTTTCAAAACTCTCACCAGAGCTCAGATATTTCCCTCTGACACTTCACATCCTCATGCTCACGCTCTCTGACCCAGAAAAAAATATCTGAGCTGTATCTGATGAAACCTGAGCTGAGCCTTTACAGAGAGCAGAAAGAATCAGATATGGTGATGAATCAGCAGCTGAGAAATAAAGCGCTAAAGTCTTTTTATGTGATGTAAAGAAGTTTCACCCTGCAGTCACTGACCTGATGTGAAGTCATTTGGGGAAACTGTAGTTTGTCTCAAAATTAGTGTATTTCTTAAACATTATTAATATTTTAACAAGTATCAATAATTAAATAAACAGTTTAAGAAAAACAGCCTTATAGATTTGCATATAAAACTCATTATTCACAGTTTTGGGGCACTACATGACACCCAAAAGTGGCTATAGCATTACAGTAGTTAATAATAAGTTGATTTGCAAATATGAGAAAGACTTATAACCTTCCAGGTGTTTCACTGGTTCCCTCTGAGATGTGTCTGAGGTGGTTTCAAAATTAAAGTCCCAAAATTGTGTTTCCTGATAGTCGCCCCAGATGATATTTCATCTAATGAACATATTTGAACAACATTTGTTTTTATATTATGATGGAAATATAAGTGCAAATGGTTCATTTTTTTTCAGTGAATGCAAAAAATGTTAGAAATTGTGCCTAATAGGGAAATAGATGCATTTAAATTGATTTAAAGTGATTTTAAACTGGTTGTCCAAATAGAGGTTGGTGCTGTTTGGTCGCCCCAAATTATGTTTTGACACTTCAGAAAGCAGAAAAATTACTAGTAACTCAAATGTTCGGAGAAGTTAGAGTGGTTTCTTGTATAGGGAAGATATAAGACATACATATTGTCTTTTAATGTAGTTTGAGGGTATTTTTTCAATGGAAAGATTCAGTCATACAGAAAAAGTAGGCACCATGTGATTGACCCTAAAACTCACGGGGGCTGTATAAGTCTGACAGCAGATTTTGTTCAGGGAAAGGTTTTGGGATACAAAGCCTGAAACTGTCTTGGAAAACATGTGTTTGTGCATCTGATTTGTAAAGCAAAATACTAACTTTAGGTGCTTTTTTAATTTGTTCTTTTGTGCTGCAATATAATGATTTGAACCATTTACAGTTGCATCATTTCTCCACTCAACATTTGTTTTCCATCTGCAAATGTAGAATGCTTTTTCAGGCAGTTTTCTGTCATCAAAATATGCCAAACAAAGCTTTTAACAATGCCACCAAAGAGTGAAGTTGCACCGTGTGTCACCGTGTTTTCATAACAAGCAGGAGCCTGGAGGTAAATCCAAAACAGGCAACGTGTTGCTGCAGGTTTCAGTTCAGAGTAAAGGCCACTCTTTCCAGTTTCTGCATCATCCTACTCACCACAGTGACGGCGTCATTGAAGAGACATTCTCCAAACACCACGATATAGAGCTGCTCGTTCACAGAAACATCCTCGAACACACTCAGCACAGCCACAGGGTCCACAGCTGAGATGATGGTGGCAAACAGCAGGTTCTCCTGCAGGTTGATGTCCTGAACGCCAAATGCTTCGATCTGACAGATGGCAAACAGAGACATGCCGATGCCAATGCTGTTCCAGAGAGTCCCCACCACTGCAAACCAAAGCACCTGCAGACAACAGAAAGAAAATGTTGAATTTACAGCAGAGGGGGAAACAAGTTGAACCTGTTTATGAGGAAGCTTTCAAACAAACCGTGCCGATGTTCTCAAAGAAAGGCTGGGTGGGCATGAAGTAACCCGAGTCGAGGACGATTGGAGGGAGCATGTAGAGGAAGAAGACGTGACTGCTGAGCACTGCAGGTGGTTCCTCATGAACTGAGTGCATGATGCCTCCAACTATCAGCCCAATGGTGATGAGAAGGCACGACTCAGGCACCCAGATTGTGATCTTATGGTACACATGAAAACCTGTAAAGAGGAGACATCACTTTATCAACACATTTGAAGAAAAGGGAAAACTTTCTCACCTGCTGCCACTGTAACAGACTTTATATCAACACACTTTCAACATATCTTCCTGTCACTCACCGATCTTTGCAAATGAAGCCAGCAGAATCCAGAGAGTGATCTCAAAGGGTATCTGTATTCTGGGGTAATCCATGGTAAACACAGGTAAGTTGTCTTTACCTGTGTCTGGAAAGGCCTGAGGAACATCAGGCTTAATGGGAGGCACAATGGTGACTCCACTGGTTGCTGGTTTGGGGGGAATTTCTCCTCTAGAGCCATGAAGAAGGCTTAGAAATGTACAAAGGAGGAGAACTCCTAAGAATCTGGTATTCCTTAAATTCATTGTGAACGAAAAACAAAACTCCACCAGAGAAATCCAAACAGATGTCAGTAATAATCCACCTTCACGGTTAAAAAGAGAAAACTGAGTTTAGATGAGAGAAAGACGAGCCTCTTCTTTCATTCTCTCACATGTTTTTACTCCATCTTCGTAAAATTGTCCAGTTGCAGATTCTTGATGTTTTCCTCAGGTTTCAGTCGCGTGATCCGGATGACTCTCCTTAAAACTGAAGGACTACACACCTGTGCTTCACCTCCGGCGCGTCCATGAGTTCCGATGCAGGCAGGGCGCGGCCACGAGCGCGGCTCTAATTGGCTGTTACCTGCAAACACATCTTTAGGGTGGGACGTTAAAGTGTCTCTGTGGGACATTCAGGGCCCACTTTGCAGTTTCGGTGACACCAGTTTTCACCAAAGTAAAACCGTTTTCTTTGAGTGAGGCACAAATAACACACTAAGGCACTCAGAGACATCAATCAAACAATCAGAAAGAAGTAGGAAATTTCACGGAGGCTGTAAATGTTGGACTGTTTCTCGGTCAAGTGGATGGTGAATTTTCATATTATGTTTACTGGCCAATAAATGTTTATTTGGGATGAGTTAGTCCTCAGTGATCAAATTAATTTTGAAAATAAAATTATAATCTTTGCTTCAACGTTTGAGAAAATGGTCCACAGTTATAATGATAACTTTTGAAACTGTTTGTAATTGTTCTGTTTTGTTTTATAAGGAATCCCGTATCTGCCAGTTAAAGAAATGAAAATGAAAACTTGGCTTTGGTGTGCTTTTTTTTTCTTTAATAGCCCAGTCAAAGTCAAAATTTTAAGATAAAAAGTCAAAATTCTGTGGTAAAAAGTCGAAATAATGAGATGAAAAGTCATATTTTTTGCAAATATGATGGAATTTGGTGCTAAGAAGTCAAAGTAATGCAATACAAGTTGAAATTTTGGCTTTTTTCCTCATGATTTTAACTTAATCTCAAAATTTCAACTTTTTATCACAAAATTTTTACTTTTCTCTAATTATATTGACTTATTCATCTCAAAATGTTGACTTTGTATCCCAAATTTCGACTTTACACGTGAAAAATTTGATTGAAATTGGCCAAAAAGTGTCAACGAAACCAATTGTTCCTTTTTATCCATATAACTGGCAAAAATGGGCTTCCATAACAAGTGCATGTAAGTTAGTTGAGTGAAAATATAGATTTTTAATGAGGTGTGTTGTGACCATGAGCGCCCTCTAGCGGACGTGGGAATTACTGCACCCAAAGGAGAAATTACGTCTGGATGTGTCAGAGGGAGCCAGGGCGAGTCTTGACTGCAGACATCGTCGAGTATGGAAGCAGGATGCGCATCAACATGAACAGAAACCCTCACATTTCTCCAAAGGGTATGAAATGATGATATTTCGCTTGTTTTTCTCGTGTGTCATGTCATATTTCATGTAAACAGGGCGTGTGTTCAGATGCAACCTCTCAAATGAGATCCGCATCTCACGGTGGGATCACAATACTCCTGTGTACCGCCCTTTGCAAGGACTCATCTGTGGATTTATGTGTTTTATTTGAACACATGGTGATTATTTTATAGTACTGATCGAGATGAACATCCTGCAGCATCATGCAGCTGCATCACTGAATGAGCATCAGCAGATATCATGACGCAATATTTGTTATTGTCCGAGTGACAGTGGAAAAATAGCATCCACATTGTGTACATCACAATATATTTACAACATGATGCCATAAATAGATACTCAGCTTTGGCCTCTGTCTTGTGTTCCTGTGTTTTCTACCCCTCTATTCCAGCCTGGTAAACAGACTGGATGACACCCAGATCCGGGCAGGTTTATGGCAGTGTAGTGTTGGCTCAGGATTATAGAGAATATTGTTGCATATTTGTGTTTTTTGGACCTATTACATCTAAAATCTAATGTAGTGCTCATGAGGAACATGTCACGCCATGCTGAGGCCACGCAGATGCTCCCAGCAGAGCATGAAGGATTGGATCTGTTGAATCATAGTTTTCACTCTGTGAGAGACTGAAATGTGCTGGTTCACCCTGTGGTGCTCATTGTTTTATAACTGCTTCTTTGAGTGTAAGTTCTTGTTTTTATGTAGATTTTTTTTTTAAATATGCTGAAGGGGATTTTAAAAACAAGCTTATAAGTTAGTGTATTTATCTGTTGCATCATTGTCATATGATTTGATACAGTACACTACAGTAGGCCACAGTCGGCTACATACTATGGAGTAGTATTATACATAATGATGATTCCGTAAGACAAGATATTGTATCATATTTTACAATATGTTTCAATATCAAACAATCCTTTGTGTTACATTCTGAAATGACAATTTTTAATATGATACTTGATGACAACATACTTTACTGTGATACAATTATGCTACCATGATATATGATGCCATATGATATGAAATAATTTCATACTTGAGACTACAATGCTTCACCATATAATATGATACCTTACTTTCAGATACAATGCTATGATTTAAACAAAACTTAAGAATACTTTGCAATATTTTAGAATACTTTACAATAATTTACAGCACAACACTTAAAAATATGACATGATATGATACATTTCGATATAGTACTTCACAATATGATACCATACTTTACAGCACAACACTATTGGATACTTTACAATATAATATGATACTCTACATTACAACATGCATCATACAATCATACAGAATGATATTGTCAGTTATAACAATTTATTTTCAGATACGATACAATACATAGGTAAAGATTCGATATAAATCTATTTAGTACAATAATTTTTGATATTTTACTTATTGACATGACATGATATTTTACAACACAACACAATACAGTATGATTTGATACTTTAAGTTCTGATGCTGTACAAAACATCATTTTCTCTTATAGAGAAATTTTCGGGGGGGGGGGGGTTTGTGCTTTACATAATTAGCTTTCTCTACTATTTTACAGAAATATAACAAAGAGTTACTTTTCATGAGAAGTAGATTTTCTTCTCATAGGAATAAGCAGCTTTGCAGTTTCTCCTCCTCTTTGATCAATCAGATCAGAAAGCAGTCACTTTGGATGGAGTCAGCCATCCACGTGTCCATGGTTACTGCATCAAGTTAAAGACTGTGAATTAGACTCAAGGGACGTCAGATCTGAGTCGGCTCAGCTGGACTGAATCAGGATCAATACACTGAAACAGGGAGGCTCAGCGGGGTTACATGGGGGCACAGGAAAGATCCGGGGAAGAGTTGATGACAGAGCAGGAACTAAAGATATGAGACATTAGATTAAAAGCTGTGAGGAGGTGGTGATTTAAGAAAAAGGACGTGTGGGAGAAAAACTCTGCAGTGCAGCTGGTAGTGACAGCATCTGCAGGGGGCCAGCTGTGTGCTGGCAGCCAGCCGGACTAACTGGGTCATTTTAGCTTCCAGACTTCCCCAGAGGACCGCGTACCACGAGGATCACCTGAATCCTGTCACAAACAGCTTCCCTTACTTCCTAACAGCATCGCACAGTTTGTGTTCATCGCTTAAAACCATAAAACTATTAAAACAACGTATCACTGCACGACCAGCTTTGCCTCACAGCTGCAGATGTGATAATGTGGAAAAGCTTAAGAGCCTTAACAGCTGGACTCCCTACAAGTGCTAATAATTGTTAATGAACTAAACAACAAGTCACTTTATGGATCTGCCTTTGTTGACAAAGTTAATCCACTATTTCAGAAATCAGATAATCATTTCAGTCATTTTTCTAAGGCTACAGAAACAGTTAGCATGGTGAGGATTCAACAGTCATCAAGTAGTTTCCAATCAGAATTTCATCCTTTGATAAACATGTTAGTCCATTTATTGCCAGAGCAGCATTTCTTTCCCCTTCAAGCGTGTCGCCTCAGACAGATGCAGTGATGATGATGATGATGATCCTGGCTCCCTGTGGTTCTGCATTAGATCCACTGAGTGTTTCAAAGAGCTCCATGCTGTGCCCCAGGACGTGTAGACTACAGCTCCCACTGACAAAAACGCCCTCGCAGCTTAATGAGGCAGAGTTTCATGCTGTAATGTCATCTGTTAAGGGAATACACTCACATTTTGGATTTCCTCTGTGTCACTATGATAATTATTTTGTCACATGAGTGTGTGTTTTTCTGACGTAGCGTACATTCAGGGACACAGAGTAGAGATATTTTCACTGAGGAGCTTGTGTACGAATGGGGACTTGAGCTGTGCCTTGAATTGAATCAACAAAATTGTGCTATATTTAGTCCATATATTGTGCATCTGGTGCCCCTGTAGTGTCTTTACAGGATTTACAGCTCATAAAAGTCTGTGCTTTTCCGCTCCCTGGTGTTTTGGAGAACTCCTATTTCATGCTGTGTAAGATTCTTCATTTTAGCTGCTGTCTCTTTAATGCTCCCTGCTCCACAAACCCTCTTCTTTATGATTGGTCAGCCCTTTTGAGGCATGTTGGAGACTGTAGCTAGGTGCAGACCTTAGTTATTGCAAAGTGTGCCATGCAGGTCTTGAGTTATTTTTTTAACGAACAGTTTTGATTTATTTCTAGTCTGATCCAGAGACAGACAGCACCTCCCCTACTTGCAGACTGCAGAGTGAAGCAACTTCAAAACTATGTCAGAATATGCAACATATTTTGAATCTCTTTTTCATAAAAAATCCATATCTTTAGATCCTTACTTTACAATATCAGAAAGCAACGATACCCTTTCTTTAATGTAAGCATGCATGTGTGAGCCACTTTGAGAGTGTTGACGTCATGACTGATTCACATGTAAAAATAGACCTCCATTACAGAAATCTTTACACATGAATGCACAGTGCTGAGTTTTCATTCTCTTGTCAGAGAATCGACGTACAGCTGTACACAGGACGTACAAACACACTTTACAGTGTCAGGTCATCTTCTGTCTACATCTTCTGACAAGTCATCAGATCACTTTTTCCCTCTTCAACCTTCACATTTCCTTCATTTGACCTTTGAATGTGTCGTATTTCTTTTCCCAACACCCGCTCACTCCTTTGTTGATCATACTTGTGTTTTGAATCAACAAACTGACAGCTTGCTCATCTTGTCTCCTCCATGTATCTACGATGTGCCACACTTGGCAAGCTGCAGCTTCCTGTCCACTCACTGTTGCACAGAATTTTGGCAGCTGCAGAGTTAGCATGGTGACAACATGAGCAGCCCAATACAAGCAGTCCTGGCATCACTCTTGTTTTTTAGTATCTTTAAATGAGACATTTTCGTGACTTGTGAGTTGAATATGGCGCATATTAAGACTCATAAGACAGAAACACTCTTCAATTTCATTTTTAGTGGAGTAGATTATTCTCAGCTCTCTCTGTGACCTCAGTGATTAATCAGTGATAAAGGAGGTGCAGGGAAAGTTAAAAAAGCAGCATGAAATCAGAGGTGCAGACTCAATCTGCTGGAGTGTTTCTCATCCTGCAGCTGTGTGAAAAGTCACACTTCTCTGAATGTTTGCGCCGACTTTATTAACACGTTTTTAAAAGGAAAGAGAAGTACTGTGAGACACTACAGATCCTTTTATAAAGATACTTCTGTGAGTGATTCAGTGCTTCAACGCTCTGTGTTCACAACTGTAACGTGATGCTGCCTGAATGCAGAGATTACGAGCACTTTCTGCCTGAGAATCAAATATGAGGAGTGAAAAAAGACGATCCCTTTGTTCTCCTCTTCTCTTTCTTTCAGCATCCTCTTTGACAAACGTGTGACTGCTCCTTAATCAAACACGCTCAATAAAAAGATCATCTCAGAAGCATTTAGCTTTGAGTCTAATCAACACTTCACCACTCGGCCCTGCCCTGAAGCCAGCATGTCCGGGAAGGAGCGCAGCCCCCGCCATCGGCCGTGGTCCGTCTACCGGGCCAACACCTTTGATCTCTCATCAGAGATGATGGGGCTGGCTCTCTCAGGTAACCAAGTAACCGCAGCTATGGTCACGCTTTTGCTTTACTAATGATGAAATAGAAGGAGGAGAAAAACGCTGCTTCCTCTTTATCTCACAGGCAACAGTCAGGATCCAGACGAGCCGGTGCTGGAGTTCAGTGTGGGTAAGAGACACAGAGACACGGCAACTGTGTGTAATCATGGACAAAGGGATGAAAGATGATGAACGGCTGCATCATGAGTCTTTCTCTCATTTTCATCCCTTGTTCAGCCTGAAATCATGAATGTAAACAACTGTAACGACCAAACTACTGTATTACATCCCCTCCATAGTCAGGGATTAGTGACAGTGTACTATTAAATCCCACAGTTTGTAATCTCCTCTTGTGTTTTTATGTCACTGCAGCCTGCAGCGAGCTGGTGACACCCTCTCTGGATCGTAAACCAACCAGCTTTGTCGCTGTCAGCTGCACCACTCCGCCTCAGGCCTTCTGGACCAAGCACGCTCAAACTGAGATCATAGAGGTACACGTCGACTCACTCCCCCACCCACCCTTCTTCCCTTCTTCTCTGCCTTCTCTGGAGAGCGTTTTCACCTCTTCTTTTGTCTCTTCAGGGCACCAGTAACCCCATCTTCCTGAGCAGTGTCGCCTTCTTCCAGGATTCGATGATCACTCAGCAGACTCAGGTCAAGCTGTCTGTGTACGATGTTAAAGATCGCTCACAGGGCACGGTGAGCACAAACACAAGAGTTAGACTTGTCCTGAAATGTCCTCTCATCTCAGAGAGGGAGTAAAGTCTTATATACTAAACCCATCTGTGGAAATCCTCTAAGCCCTGCGTGCTTTTATGTGACAGATGTACATGCTCGGTTCGTCCATGTTTCCTGTGAAGGAGCTGCTGCAGGACAAACACCACCGGCTGCACCTGACGCTCAGGTAACACACACACACACGAGAGACTGTTAATGATCGTCACATTGCTTGGCGTGTTTGGGCTCTGAGAGGTTTAACTCACTGGTTGTCACCGTGGATCAGGTCGGCGGAGAACGAGCGTGTGGGAAACATCACTGTCATTGCCTGGCAAATTGAGGAGAAGAGGGAGCAGAGGGCTCCTGTGGCCAGATTACAGAGGGCAGACACTGTGAATGGGAGGGTGAGTGATCTGAGAAAGCTTCAGGACAAAAATAAAAAAGATTCTGACCAATCTCATCTTTCAAATTCTACTTAAAATGAATCCAATAGTCCAAAAAACTGACTTAATAAAAGGAGAAAAAAAAAACGAGAAGAACTGACCAAGACCTTAAGAGACACAGACTAATATCAGAAAGTGAGTCAACACAGGTAAAACTAATAAGTGTAATCCACATGGGAGAGAAACTGAGCTCCTCTGACACACAGGGGGCCAGAACTACAAAATAAAACAAGGAACACAGAAGATTTTATGTATAAATGTGATGACTAGTGACACAAAGAGACACACAATAAATCCACAAGACAGATGAATACACAACAGAAAGGCCAACATCATCAAATGTCTTAATTTACCATATTGATCCAGATATCAGACGATTCTGGATGTAAGACAGCCCCCTTTTTCCAAGATAGAGTTTTGAAGAAAAAAAAGGTAGTTAGTGACAAAATCCTTTTTTATCACAAAGAACATTTTCTTTAAAAAATGTGATAAAAAATGGATAAATACAATATAAAACAAGGGCATACTATTCTTTACAACAATCTATAGAGAAGTAGTGTACTGCATCAATCTTTGTATCACAGTGGAGAAAATCTAGTGATGAAATAAGATCGACTGTTTGTTATTGTTGTAGAATATGTAGTGCACCCAACCTCACAGTTGAAGGGGTAAATGAATCAGTGGGTTACCTCTCTCAATGATCAAGCCAATACCTTTTTTTTAATTCAACAGACTAAATAGCCTTATGTTATTTATCTTATTTGCATGACAGAATGTTATTTCTGTCTCTACATGGGTGACATTTTGCTGGTTATGGTTAACAATTCTCTTCTTGGTGTCAGATGGTTCTCCCTGTTGATGCCAGCCTGACTGAGTCCATGGGCATCAAATCCAAGTCCTCCTCCTTGTGTAAAGACCCTCTGCTGAAAGCTGGTGAGTGTGTTTGTTGTGACTGAGAATAAACCTCCTGTGGGTGCGACTTTAACTACAGGTGACATCTGGACGACTGACCGTGTAACGCTGATTCACGCCTTGACGCAGTGTTTTGGTTTGTTTCAGTGTTCGGGGGCGTCATGTCGAGAACGTACCGCTTCCCCACCACAGATGGGAACCACCTCCGGATCCTGGAGCAAATGGCAGAGAGCGCGCTGTCACTACACATCCCTCGACAGTTTGTGAAGCTGCTGCTGGAGGAGGACGCTGTCAGGTAAAAGTCTCTGACCAGGAGGCAGGGTGCTAGGATAAAAGCGTGGTAGAACTCCAGCTCTTTACTACCCCTGAGTCCAGTCCATCTCAATTTATAAGAAAATTGCATGATAATGTTATTTGCACTTGTCCCAACCCCCTCAGCAGATACATTTTAATTACAAACACATGACTCAAACAGCGTCAGACTTGATGAGTCTGAAGTTGGCTGCGGCTCTGTGTTTCTTCACAGATTGCAAAAAAGTGTTTAACCAAAGATGGATGCTGTTCTCTTTCATGCTTTCATCTTGTTTTGACCTTATTTACGACACATTTGTGCTGGTTTGTATGAGGAATATGCATCTCCTCGAGAAATAGGATGTTGTTTTCATTTTTCTTATGTATCATAAACATTCAGTCAAAGACATCGAAGGAGTCAGACTCCAACTGTTGTCACTCGTACAGTTTGTTTCTTGTCATGTGGGTGTTTCAGACTGTGATTTACAGGAAGCTGTGAGGCCATTAGGCATCAGCAGCTTGTCTTTACTGTAAATGTGTGCGTGTGTGTGTGTGTGTGTGTGTGTGTGTGTGTGCAGGGTGTGCGAGCTGGAGGAGCTGGGTGAGCTGTCTGCGTGTTGGGAGAACCTCAGGAGGCAGATCATCACTCAGTACCAGACCATCATCCTCACCTACCAGGAGACCATTAGTGACCTGCATGAATACAAAGGTTACAACCACAAGCTTTTCATAATAGAATCATTTTATTATCATCTTGCTGTGTCTAAAAACATCTCCTCTTTGTTCCTTACCAGGTCCATCCTTTAAGTCTAGTACCTTGAAAGCTGAGAGAAAGTTGGAGTTTATTCCCACAAACCTGCACATCCAGAGGATGAGAGTACAGGGAGAGACCGGCTATGGTCAGTATTCCTACACACACAGCATGTTTGCAAAAACAAGCAAAAATCACCATCCTCTCTTTTGTACTACTCTTTACTTTTAGACCGAACATACGATGTTGTGACCATCGGTGCTCCTGCTGCACATCATCAAGGCTTCAAAGGCTGCGGCCTCAGGAAAATGCTGCACAAGCTGGAAGAAGCTCGAAAACAGTGAGTGACAAAAGTTGTGAAGGATTTTTTTCCCATTTGTGCACGTATTAATAATTATTTATCCATGTTTTTTATCTTGTGTAACAATCAGCTCCCACGGGGAGGAAAGGTGAGTTTAATCCACTGTATCTTAAATTTCTTGTGTTTTTTTTCTCCCATCATGTTCTTTAACTGACAGTTGTTGTGATTTCTTTTTAAGTCCTCAAAGCTCTGGCAGCTCAGGCCTTAAAGGAATGGTGTACCAGCCTCAGGATGTCATCAAAGCAAAGGAATTGATCGCTCAGATTAACACCCTGAAGACGCAAGTGTGTTACTACACCGAGCGTCTGTCCCGGGCTGCAAAAGAGCGCTCGGCCAACGCTCTGGAGAGGACGCTGGCCATTCTGACGGAGAAGGTAGGAGAGGAAGAGCTCGGCTTTCACTGATTCCTCCACAATCTCTGCTTCTTATCTTGGCTCTTATTGCCTGGACAAAAAGGGAGTTGTCCTTGTGAGCTAAAAATGTCTTCAAAGTCAGTGATAGTGGTGAAGAGTTGTCAAAGTAAGAACAAATGTAACTCTGTACGGCAGATTAAAGCCGATGCTCTCAGTCTCAAAAGGAGGCAGACAGCAGCATCAGCAAATCTGAGTCACAGAAACTCTGATGCACAAAGCAGAAGGTTATTTTTGTGCATCACGTCATTCTTTACACTCTTATCTCCTTTCGTCCTCCTGTAGACTCGTCAGTTGGTGACCGTCTGTGACTCCAAGCTTCTCTCCACCGCCATCCTCGCGCTGGCAGCCGCCCGTCCGGAAATCCCCCAGCAGAGCACCCCGTCTCCCTCCTCCTCCTCCCTCTCGCCCTCATCTCGTTCCCCATCTCGCTCTCCCTCCCGCAATCCCACCTCCCCGTCTCGCTCTGCCACCTCACCCTCTCGTCGTATCTCTCCCACGGACGTCAGTGATGGGAGTAGAAACAAGCGCGCCTCCATGCAGGCAGAGCTGCACGAGGAGGAGTGGGTAAGACGACTTCACCTACTTCATTCATAGCTTTGTGATGATTTTGTAAATTCTGATTTTGTGCTCTGTGTGGGCATGCAGGATAAAATTTGGTTAAACGTGGACAAGAGTCTGGAGTGTGTGATCCAGAGGGCAAACAGTCTGCTGCAGAGGGACAAACTGCAGAGCGACAGCAGCTCAGAGGACGTCTTTGAGCTCGCCACAGAGGAGCCGGGCAACACTAAGAGAGGTACACACTCTCACACACTCACACAAACACACACACTGTACGATGTGTGAAAGAGGCAGCATGACACTATCACTTCATCTTCCATTAACTTGTCCATCCATCCATCCATCCATCATCCTCATCCATTCGCTGGACTTCTGTCTGTCTTTCACATCCTATTTATCCCTCGTAAGTTCAGTCTTTTCACAATGTTTGCTGCTTCAGTGTGTCTGGTTGTTTTGATCTCAAATAAAACGGTACTTTGCAACTCTTGTGATCTAAATATCTTTTTTGTTTCCTCTCATTTATAGACAGCAGCCCGGAGGTAGAGAAGGCATCCCCAGGTGAGAGCAATAAAACATCCTTTTATGACTCCACTGGGACTAAACTGCAACAATACTCCACTACATCATGATGAGGAAACAAATATATTCCTGCAGGATGATTGCACTTTATAAATAAGTGAACTGTAAAAAACTTTTAAATTACCACAATTAGCTTTATTTAATCTCAAACTAGAACTTAATTCATGATTTCAGCTCAAATAAAGTACCAGATCCTGTGCATGCAACAGAGAATGTGTGTGTGTGTGTTTTAACCCACCTCTGTTTCCACAGTGGAGTGGAGTGAAGCCCTGTACCCGCTCCTCACCACGCTGACAGACTGTGCCACTCTGATGAGCGACAAAGCGAAGAAGTCCATGGTGTTTCTGCTGATGCAGGACTGTGCCCCCACCATTGCCATGAGCCTCACCATGCAGTACCGCCGCGACGTTGTCTTCTGTCAGACAGTCAGTCAACTCCTCTCTTCCCCCTCTGCAAGCATTTTGTCCTTTGATTAGGATGAGAATTACAGAGAATGCAAAGTTAACAACATGACTGTTTGTTGTGGTGCTTTCCAGCTGACGGCGCTGATCTGTGGCTTCGTCATCAAGCTGAGGAACTGTCTGTGTGACTCGGGCTTCCTCAGGCAGCTGCACACCATCGGCCTGCTGGTGCAGTATGAGAGCCTGCTCAGCACTTATGGTAGCTTGTGTGTGTCTGTGTGTGCGTAAAAAAGACTGAAAGATCTAAGTGTTTCCAAGAGCTCAGATTTTGCAGAAATTGTCAAAAATCATAGATTTCTGTTCACTGTCATATTTCCTAAAGGAGAAGAGCTGGCCATGCTGGAGGACATGAGTGTCGGAGTTATGGACCTGAGGAACGTCACCTTTAAAGTTACACAGGCCACCACGGGTTTCAGCCCAGACATGCTGCCCGTGATTACAGGGAACAGAAATGGCTTTAACGTCAGGGTCCCGATGCCTGGAGTGATGTTCGACACGCTGCCCCGCGAGATCCAGAATGGGATGCTGCTGCGTGTGCAGCCGGTTCTCTTCAATGTGGGGATCAACGAGCAGCAGACGTTAGCAGAGAAGTGAGTCATTGTCTTATTGGGCTTTATATGAGCTACATTACCCTGACAAGTCCGTAAAAATGTCTTAATTCTCAGAGCATGTAAAATTGTGGGTTCAAAGTCTCATTATGACCTACATTCATGTCCAGGTTTGGAGACACGTCCCTACAAGATGTCATTAACATGGAGAGCATGGCGCGCCTCAACTCCTACTATGACCAATTCAAAGAGGTCCTGCCAGAGGACTGTGAGTTAATGTGCATTTTTTCCAAAGAAAGTTGTTTCTTAACCTCAGATTGAACTCATCCATCCTCCTTCATTCTTTCCTCAGGCCTGCCTCGCTCCCACAGCACCACCAGTCTGCCTGATCTGCTCAAGCTGCTCAGCCAGAACGTGAACGCCAAGAAGAGCAAGAACGTGGAGGTTCTTTGGCAAGCAGCCGAGGTAGCTTCCCATTTCTTTACAGTGCCACTTCCAAACCTTTTATCCCTCTCCTCTAATTCGACTCCTTCTGAAAATCTTGAAGGCATGTCGTCGCCTGAACGGAGTGCGCTTCACTAGCTGCAAAAGCGCCAAGGACCGCACGGCCATGTCTCTGACTCTGGAGCAGTGTCAGATACTGCAGCAGGAGCACGCCCTCGCCCCACAGGTCTTCTACCAGGCCTTGGACTGTATGCGCAGGTCAGCAAATGATAACATCCCTCACAGATATGACTACAGATGTGCAGATGTGACGCTTTGTTTTATAGGAAGGGTCTGCAAATGCTTTCTTAATATGAAAATTTAAAGAGCAAAGATATTTCGAAATGCAAATATTCTGCATATTGAAATAAGGTGAAATTACATACAGCACACTTCAAATAAACAAACAGGGCAGTTGTTGCGTGTATCACAAAAAGGAGAACTCCTGACCAGTAGGTGGCGCCTAAGGCATAGAAGTTTTGTAAACTTTTTTTTTTTGCAAATTTCTTTTTCCTGAGGAATACTTTTTTTTTTTTCACTTTTAGCCACACACTCACACTCACACTTGTTGGCAGCTGCACAATTAGTCTGGACTAAATGTTTTTTAAATTACATGAGCAAAAATATGAGTGAATGTTTAATACATGTTTCTCCACAGTGAGGGCTGCAGGAGAGAGAACACCATGAAGAATGTGGGATGTCGTAAATATGCCTTTAATGCTCTCCAGCTCAAAGCCTTCCCCAAACAGTACCGCCCTCCTGAGGGGACGTATGGGAAGGTCGAGACCTAAGCGGACTTCTGCAACCAAAAGACTGAAGGGGATACCAATGGAGGAACCACACATACAAAAATATCTACACAAACTGGAAAAAACATCCCTTTGTTTTGTGCTTAGTCACTGTTAAGATGTCCAAGTGCCAGTGCTACTGTAGATCGTTTTACAGCAGTTCCCCCACCTCATGTAGTACTCAAACACACAATCCTCACAGCCAATTGGTACAAAAGTGGCTCTCTGTGTTGCATTAATGCCACAGTGCAGACCACACTGTTGGCTGTTGTAGCATGAGGAAGCAAATCAAGTCATTATAGGATGTGTCACCTGAAATCAGATGTGTAACCACGGCCTTTAGAGAGACACATGAGGACAGGTCTGTTTGTTCCCAATGCTTGTTCAGTTTGTATATGTGGGAAGAAATTGGGGCGTTTATCATTTCTATTGATTTCTTGACAGGAAAACAAAAACACTGCATACTGCCGGCCTTAGGCAAAACCAGACAAATCTTCATCTCTTTGTCTTGTGTAGCTTTGATGACTGAATCCTTTTCTTTGCCTGTCAAGATATTTATCTGGACCTAAACTGCTCTGCTGAAGACAGCTGTCAAACTCAAAGCACTTGTCCCTTTTTTTTGTTTTCAGTCCGTTGTTCCACTGTCTCATCATCTTAAACACATTTATTATCCACACAATCTTACTCTCAACAACAAGCACAGAAGTTTAAGAAGAACATATCTGACATGACTCAGTCATTTGTATTGTCATGATGTCTCATCTGAAGTGGTGACCCTGATGCTCTGCTGGAAGCATTGATGAGCTACATCAGTGGCGCATCATATTCTTCTATAATTCGTACATATTTGCAGATATTTAACACTTTTCTCCAGGTTATATGCAGCACTTTAGCCCTTCAAACTTGGGTTTCACGGTAGTATTATCAAGAACTCTGACATGCAACAGGATTAAAACTTTTATTTATTGAATCTGCATGATGTTTGAAATACACTACAGCTTTATACTATTGCAACTGTATACTGTTAAGGAAATCCATGTCAATGAAATGATGCACATTGCATTATTCTGCCAAGCATCAGCAACACCTCTTATGTTGTCAGTTTACCAGCACTGCACTCCAGTGAACCTTACTGTACAGAACTTACAGACAGTGGATTTTATTTTGAAATGTTATTTTGCTTACAGGTATTTATTTATGTTGAGATGGCTGCTGTTGCCAAATGCTGTTAGACTTTTATCCATCATTACCAAGTATGTTATGCCCTAGTTATGATCAGTTTTACATGCACAAGTGTTAGATGGAAGAGTATAGGAGGCACCTGCTCTCTGACTGAGGTATGAAAAGAAGGCAGGTGAATAAAGGTTTTTCAATGCCAAATAACTCTGGGTGAGCTTTTTCTGAGGATATTATGGTTTGAGAATTAAGAAACAGAAATTTTTCCTCTTGCAGGACTCCCTGAAAGAGAAGTATCTTAAGCGAGAAGCTGAAAACACAAGGATAAAAACCTTAAACTAAGGAGGAATTAGTGTGCCAAATTGAAATATGTAAACTTTTAAATGATTAAATGTGTGACATATCATGTAAAATTGGATATAAATCAAAGTCAATTATTTAATTAGCGAAATAAACACTGAAATAGATAATTGGTAAAATATTGTGAGGAAAAATATTGTTTATTTAATTATATGTTGATTTATTTCCAGTTTATAAATAAATCAATTAGTTAATTATTAATAAACAAATGTTATGGTTACTTTTTTAAAAAACTGGCTAAATTAAATTAAAATTACCGGGAAGTCATATCAAGTGATTTGTTTCCGCTTCCTTCAAGTTTACGGAAGCGTTGCAGTCATCAAAGATCATCTATTTTCAGATTAATTACTTCGGTAAGAAAATTCCTCTCGTTTCTGGAGGTCTGGCGCATGCGCTTATCACCTTTTGATGATGACGTACGGAGGCGGCGTACACAAGCTTTGGTTTTCTCTCCGAAACATTCAGCCCTGACACAATTTATTATTTTCTTAAATCATTGGTGTAACATACGATTCCAGAAATGCAAGACTGGGCTCGTTGGCTCCTGTCATGTCCATAGACTGTATTGAAGCGGATCCTGGAGGGAAAGACGTCAGAGTGAGACCTCATCTTGTTGTCACGTTCTTCGGGCTTGATCTGCGTGTACATGGCAGTTCATATTCCACGATTGGCAGTAAAGTTGCACCCTTTCGGCGGCATTTCGAGAAGGTGAGGGGATGCATTACTTTTACACAGTACTCCTAAAACTGAAGCGCTCTCTAGAAACTCAACAAAGACACAAAACCTTCTGTATTTACCTTTCCTTAAATGCTATCTTACCTGCATACTATGTTACTATACGTCTGTAGACCGTTGTGTGTACTTCAAGTGCATAGCTGTCATGCTTAACTGCATAAATTAGCCTTGCAACTATTTAAATATATATGCACACACCACGACTTGTGAAATTATATTTCTGAAAATAACCTTCCTTAGTTCAAGTGCATTTTTACCCGTAACACTAAAACTGGTAAAGTATTAATTTCACTGTTATAATTTATATTACTCAATTATTTTCTCGACACTTTAAATATTATTATTTCTGTTGAAACTAACTTTAATGTTTGTTACAGAGGATAAAGTCTCTGCAAATTTTCTCTTTGATCCAGAAGCTGTAATAAAACTAATTTGTCAGCAGGATTTGGATGAATGTTATCAGCCACTCTCATTTGGATGTCAAATTCTCTGTTCAAAGATTGCTTGGAGCTGACAGCCGGTGGTTCCAGTCAGCAGAAAGAAAAGCACCAAAAAGCAAACACTCCACTTCATTCCACTCGTGCTCAGCGACAGGTTGTTATTGTCTTATAATATCGATATGCACAAAAAGTCTTTCTTCTGGCTTAATATAAAGGAAGTCTGCAAGTATGAGAGTGTTTCCTTCCTTCTTTATTTTGCACCTCAGGCACCATGACAACAAAAAAGATCTTGGCGGATGTGGACTGTGGGACAGATGATGCTCAGGCCATCATGTTGGCGCTGGCTGCCCCCAATGTTGAGGTGCTGGGTGTCACATGTGTGCACGGGAACACCACGGTGGAGAATGTGTGTAAAAACGCACTGAGAGTCCTTCAGGCCTGCAACAAACTAGAGGTGGGGGTGGAAATGTTGTATCTTGAACTTGTTTGCAGATGAGTCCACCCATAGAGACTTTTTCATTGGGATTTAAATGAGAATTAACTGGTATCATGTGATAAACTAGACACTGAGCTGTTGTTCCCGGTAGCATGACTTGAGCAAGAAATATGAGAAATTACACAGCCACTTGAGCTCTGTAACTATAGTGCTTTTATTTGTCATTCAGGAAGGAAGTGAAGCAAAACATCTGACATAGCTGTTGTCATGTCAAACAAAATCATTGTTCCAGATTCCAGTGTTTAAAGGAGCTGATAAACCCATCCTAGGGAACACCCTGGATGCAGGACACTTCCATGGGATGGATGGGATGGGAGATGCTCCTGACCCCAACGCTCCTAGTCTGGACCTGGTTCAGAAAGAGAGTGCTGTGTCAGCTATTATCCGGATTGCTAATGAGAACCCGGGAGAGGTAAAAGTTGTGACATGTTTTTCTTTCTGTGATCATTTTGAAGGTTTTTAAGTCAGAGTGTGCTCCCCAGGTGTCTCTGGTTGCCACGGCACCGCTTACAAACCTGGCTCTGGCTGTGAGGATGGACCCGTCTCTGCCGAGCAAACTCAAAGGGCTTTACATCATGGGAGGCAACACTGACTGTAGGTTTAAAGTAATATGCCCCCTGAGCAGCATGTTGTCTTCATTTTATCATCTCTCCCTCTATTCAGGTGGAGCTCAGTCAGTAATAAGCTTTTTTTTATGTGATATGCTCCTTCAGCTCGAGGAAACACCACAGTGTGCTCTGAGTTCAACTTTGCAGCTGATCCAGAAGCTGCTTATATCGTGCTGAAGGACTACACCTGTCCCACATACCTGGCCTGCTGGGAGTTCACCTGCCTCAGCAAGCTGACCTGGGTACAGCCTCTTTAGCATTTTGCAACTGAGATCTTTCAGTGCAAAGAATTGCTGCTGTATGATGATGATTTTCTTTCCTTTGACAGGAGTTCTGTGACACCTGGTTGGCTCAGGACAGCGACAAAGCTCGCTTCATGAAGCGAATCTTCCAACACAGCATGGAGGCTGCAAAGAGTGAGCGCTTCGTGAAGGAGTTTGTCAGTGGTTTGGGGTTTGTTTCCTGTGACTCATATGCCATGGCAGCTGCCATAGATGATGAGTTTATCCTAGAAAAGGTTGAGGAACCTGTCAGTGTGGAGCTGGCAGGCACACACACCCGAGGCATGATGATAGTAGATGCTGCAGGGCTCATGAAGGAGCCGCCTAAGAAGGCTTTTATTTTGAAGAAGGTGGATTTGAAGAGATTTGAGCAGATGATGATGGCTGCTCTAAAATAACAGCTGAAGAGGCATGATGGTGAAACTTCTCACCATTCCTTGCTGATTTTTTTCAAATTAGTTAACTAGTTTTTTCTTTGATCACATCTGACGATGTTTGTACTTTTTATACAAAGACAAAACAAAAAGGAACCTCTTGTAATAATCTGAAGTAGGAAATTCTACAAACACATCTGTTTTATCAGTTACGTGCTCATCATGGTTGTGATGCCTCAATCATGTATTTTTTGTTCAGTTTTCAATTTTTTTTTACTGAATAAAATTGACACTTATACCAAGTTGTTCTGTTTCATTTTATTTACTATCTCATTCATCACCAGTGTTTCAAAACAAATAAACATAAAGAAAATCTAAAGCCATTCACAGCACAAGTACATTATTCTCATGTGAGTGCAGATTGTTCTTGACAGTCTTTCTGTATACTACTTTCCTTGTATGTATCCTCAGAAGTTGTTGAAGTGCACACAAACTAATCAGCAAGCAACACTCTTAGATTAAATTTCTAAGGAGAACGGCCAGTTTCCACCAGCAGTCACTCCTCAGTTTGGCAGCATCCAGATGTTTCCTCAGTATCCTTTCCTTCCTCTGAATCTTGATCTTGTATCCAACTGTTAAAGGAGGAAACAAAATGTTTGTTTTGCTTCTTGTCACAAGGCCAAGAGACATGCCATGAAAGAGGAAGATAACATATTGTTTCTTTTACTTTTACACATTGAACTTCCTACTTTTATAAATTTAACTTACCATTGACCTCTTGCACTCAAAGAAAGATGTTTGCAGGGCTTTGCAATGGCCTTCCTTCAAACATTCACTGGGCAGCTTCCCATCCTGAGAAATGATAAAAAAGAAGAAACAAAACAGTTAAAGTTTCAAATTTTCTTAGTTTACTTCTCAGATTTTATTCATCAGTCAGCCAACTTCAATTCTAATAGTACTTTTAATCCAAATCAGTTAAAGTGCTTTACAGTGACTGCAAAAATATATAGAAGTAATATTTTAGAGTACAGCTAGTGCACATCCATGAAAAATATTTATAAGACTTGAAGAGCTACAATATTAAGATAGCACTAAAGTTGTGTACATTAACTACAGTTTACATAAATTAGATCGAACACATACATCATTTAAAATGTTAAAGATAAATAAAAGCACTAAAAATGCCATGATACAAACACAACCAAAATGAGTACAAAAGAAATGTTCAAAACAATGTCTCATGAATGTAACATTTCCTGATTGCATATGTAGAATGTGACTAGTCTCAGATGATGCAGTTAGGGAGTGTTTTATATATGAGAGGTGAATGTTCTCATGTCAACTATGGTTTGAATGTTTCATGTCTAATTCATCGCGGTGGTTTGATGAGTAACACAAATCATATGCCAGATTATTTACTTGACATTTAAATACAAGTTTAAACGTGTACTCAAACCCAAGTCTTAGACGTGTCGGACTGTAACCATACCTGTGTGTACGACGACAGGTGAAGATGAGGAGGTTCACTTACCTTCACTACACAGTCATGTTGAAGGAGACAGGCTTTGAAATCCTCTCTTATACCCGCACATGCTCTGTTATCTTCTTCTTTATCCTCGTAATACTTCGGCATTTTGCGGGATCTCCTAAAACATCAATTTCACCTTCTAGAAAAACAGTAATCAACAATTTTCTGATGTTATCTGTTGTTATGTAGGCTTGCGGCCATCTTTGTCAAACTAAACGGAAAACGGAAGTAGTCGTTGTAAAGGGCGAGAAATGCATGCTGGGGAAGTTTGTAGTTTTTCTTACAAGTTAGGTCTTAAACCTGAAAAACTGTAGAGAAACGTAAAAAAAGTGAAAGAAATCCATTTTGGATAAATCTGAGCCCAGTCTGAAAATGTTGACTTTGCTTTGAACCTAATGCACTCAAATCAAACCTGCTGATGAAGATGAATGAATGATGCAAGTAGTATGAAATCACAACACGAAAAATGGCCATGACTATTAACAACTTTATCATTTATTTCAAAGATGTCCATGAAAAATGACGTAAAAACACCAAAGACAGGCATATACACAGAAACGATGAAGGCACATGAACTATGGGCGTATGAGGTCGTTTCCTGTCTACTTTCTGTAATGGATATCACATGACCAGTCATGCTGCTTTCATGCATTCAGTTCCTGTTTTTTTATGCAGAGTTTGGGGATGAAGTCATTCCTGTTAGTATCTTTCCCCTTTTAAAAAGCATGTCCTTCAAGTTCAAGTGTCTCCTCTCTTATCCTCCCAGTTAAAAACAATCTGATTAGGGGGCAAACAGATTTGTGGCCAGCTCAAAGGTGGAGGAGCCCAGTTTGACCAAAACATATTTGTATACAACATATCACCATGCAAATATTGTCCTGTTTTCATACTGATTCCACCAAAAAGGCACTTTACTGCCTCCATAAATAAGCTTATGATGATGTAGAACAGGCGTTTCACATAAAAATATCGTCCACTTAAAACATTGGCTACACACACACAAACAGAAACCATGACCAGTGAGGGAGAAGAGAAAAGGAGTGAGGGAGATAATGTTTGTTGCTTTTTATATATTTACAATCAGTGAAAGTACTACACAGCCTCAGCCAAACCATACAACAAAAGGCGCTCTGCAGTGATCAGTAGTGGTGATATTCTGTCCAGCTGAAGGAGCAAACGTTTGATTGGACAGAATAAATTGCAGTGTGGATTTGGAGGAATCAGCCGAATAAGCATCTACTCTGGTAGGATGAAAATTTTAGTACACCAGTGAAAGATGTGATGGTAACAAAAATTGTGGAAAGACAGTGCAAATCACGCTTTTTCAGATGAGTAATCAGAGATATTGTTCTTAAAATCCAATCACTTATTGGACTGTGTTATTTTTAAAAGATTAGTAATCCAGCAATCAAAGAGTAGGAAAAGTGAAGGGGGACGGATTGGAATACAGTTTCTGAGACTACTTCAAGGGACCCGGATGTAAGGCACATTTTCTTATAAATTTTGACTCACAACTCCTTCAACAGCAAACCCTTCACACTTCTCCTACTCTCAGCTTTTAAGCAGTGAAAATTAATCATTTTAGTCATAACATTTCATGTCAAGTGAAAAAAATGACACAGCTACTTGCATCGACAGAATGAACAACTCTGCAAGTAGCCGCTAAATGAAAATAACAAGTTCATTAACAATATAGAAAAAAAAAAAAAAACGTAAACAAGTAAAACAGACTCTCCACTACCATAAACATCTCTCATAGAATAAAAATATATTTTACCTCTTGTACAAATTAAAGATTTATTTCAAATAAATTAAGTCACCTTCATAGATCGTCATAGCTGTAATAATATATCAATATAACAATATATTTCTTCAGGAGAATGACGCCAAGGCAATGTCTGATTGGTTTACTATAAATGGACACTGAGGTCACAGACGGCCTGTCAGACAGGAGGTGAAAGAGATAAGGAGTCATGGTACTTATTTCTTGATGAAACAGGGTAGTTGCCACTGAATCTGGCCGATTGGTCGTTGACGTTGTTACTGGCTCGTCCTGAGTATTTTTGTTGTTTTTCAGGAGAATTAGAAATTTTGAGCGTGTCCGACAAAACTCTGGAAATGATGAAACATTTGTTTTAGTTGGGCTGGTGTTGATCGAGAGCTCCGTCACCTCTCTGCGGTGGACAGAGAGGGACCGCCCGCTAGTGATGACAACATTCTTGGTCATCACGGGCTCAGCTGAGGCGACAGTGACAGTTCAATGCCCCAGCTTGCCCACAGGTGGCAGCATTGAGTATCAGAGAAAGATTTGGCAGCATGTACACCAGTGGCCAGGTGACTGGTTCTCCCACATGTAATGATTTGTCTTCATTCATCCCAGACGTTGGTCTGATTGTGTCCAAAGCTGCTGACTCACAGTCGCTTTGAGAGCTTCTTCACATACTTCACTGTGGTTTGTTAAACAGTAGAATTCACATTCTCACTAAAATGAATTAAGAGCACAAGAGTGATGGAGAGATGCAGATAAAAACTCAATGGATGGGAAGCAAAATAAAGTACATTAGGAAGAGCGGGGACAGAGAGGTGGCTTTCCTCAGACGAGCTCAGGCGAGCTACTCTAGTGGGCTCTAATGACGTCACTGCTGGTCACTGAGAGCCAGAGGCCCCGCGGGAGCAGTCCAGGACATTTTGGTTCCCCTGGGGCCATGATTCATATGCCCCAGTCCAGAAGAGTCAGCCAGCTATCCTCTTGATGTGGATCTGCAGGAGGAAAGCACAGATTCACACATATAAAATAAAAAGGATGTGATTGGATGGGAGATCAGCAGCGTGCTGAGTGACATGTCTACCTCACTGAGGATGGCCCACACAGCTGAGTCCTTGAGAACGGAAAGTCGGAGTGCAATGACGGGATTGAACGACGGATCCACAGCACCTTCTGCCACACCCTTCGCAAACTGACCTGTGAGATTTAGCAAACGCACACACATGTATGTAAGTATGATAAGGATTATTTGTAAAGAGGGAGTACTTGCCAATGTGTGACCAATTACTTAAACGTTCGAAGGACAGAGTACTCAATGTGAAACACTCAGTGACTCACTCTAAGATCTGAATCTCTCAAAAGCTCTGTTAAAGGTTAGTGAAGGAGGAGTAAAGAAGGAGAAGATGACTTAAGGAGGAGCAGACAACTTCAGATGTAAATCAGTGTGAAAAAAGCTGTGACTGAGTACATTTCACACACTTTGTACATCGTCTTTCACTTTGTGAGTGTGTAATCTGATCACGATGCCTCAGTTTTTGTATGCACTCTCACACTTTAAGAGCTACAGAACTGTCAGATCCACTCACCGATCCTGTAAAAGCGATCTTCAGTTCGTTTGTACTTGTCTTTGGTCTGCAGTCCGGTTTCCTTAAGTGAGGAGAAAGGGAGGGATGAGCAGCAGAGTTAAAAATGAGCCACACTTGTTAATGATTTCCCATTTGAGCAGCACTTGAACACATGCAAACAGCTGTGGCCTCACTGACAGTATGAGCCACAGTGTGGGAATGCATTGCCTCTGGCATGGCAGCGATTCTGTCACGCTTACATTCCTGTCAATAATCAATATGCTGCATCCAGAGAGCAACCGCTCAATGTAATCTAATCAAAACCGTTTGCACATCACACCACAAAAGGGTGACAGACTGTGGGTGAGGGTGGAGGAGGGGGCGGATGTGTGTGTGTGTGTGGCTTTCCTTACCGAAACGGGCAGTATTTCCACTGTGGTGTTCTCGATCTTGTCTCCTGGGTGCTCCTGGTTACCGCTGCGAAACAGGAACCTGTCAATCAAATCAGGCTCTTGTTTTAAATCCACAGACTGAGGTAATATTTCACAAAGAGCTTTTTTGATTTTACATTCAAAGTTTTGGAGAGTCTAAATCAAAATAAAGAAAAATTACACTCTTGCTTTCAGGATGATAGTTGTTCTCACTTATATCAGTTAGTGTATTTAATGTTTCTCAGCTAGAAAGCAGGAGACAGAGCTACAGAGAGCACACACTGCATCTCAACCAACTGCTGATGAGATGTTGCCTAATCAGCAGGGCTAAAGAGTCCACGCCAGCGTAATTGGTGTCATTCAAAAGCAGACAAAACACTTCAGAGTCAGACAGTGGAACAGTCGGTGGCTCGTGTCCAACTCACTGCCACTTTAGCGGTAAGTGACTCGCTGTCTCACAAGCTTGTCACATGGTCCTGAGTTATCTATTCAAGAGCAGTAGATATACTTATCACCATCAAATGAGCCACGTGACCAGAAATGATGATCAAATGTACACTTCTCCTTTTGAAATCTGTGTTAGTCCAAACAACCATCGGTGTGGTTACTCCAGGTGTGCCTGAGTCTAAACCCACCCCCATTTAAAGAGTATGTTCTTGTCTTGTTATCTTGTAAATACTAAGGATCCTTCATATCCGGCTCCTCATCACATCTCTTCATATTCGCTGCCTTGCCCTTTTCTCTACCCTGGTCTCCACAGAGAGAAGGCTGGGCCGTGCATGCTTATTTTAGAGCACTCTCATTAGCTCACTCTGATCCCTGAAGACATGCAGCGCACACACATCCACCACACTCACACACATATACTGGAGCTAAACCTGAATTACTGAAGGGCAGCAGGCTGAAAAGACAAATTTTTCATGTTCCCGAGCGTAAAAAGGTTACGGTAATAGTGAAGAAATACATCATGCATTAAATTCTTTTTTTTTTTTTGTTGCATGCTCAACATTTTAATGAATAGAAATGAAAAGGAGGCTTTCTTCCCCACCTTTCTATGCTAACAGGTCTGTCAAATTTGAAGAGGACGTAGTCTCCTGCAGTTGGGGTGATGGCCCAGAAAAAGTCCTCTCCGAGATACGTTTTCTCAAGTGTGTGACCCTGATACACCTGTGTGAGACATTACACATTTAAAAGTAAGGCTTTGAAATTTTTTACTTACAGAGTAAGAGATGATATCCTTTGTAAGCGCTGACACATTACCTTCATTGAGGTGGAAACCTCAGCTGGGGGGTTGACATGCATCTTGTGGAGCAGAGGCTTCAGGAAGTCCTTGTCCTGAACACACACACACACAGATGGAAGAGAGGCTGACATTTGTACTCAGGAAGTTGACTGTACTTTGCTGTAAATGACGGTGAAAGTGTGAGACTCACTGTGAGCTTTTGAATTTTTCCTGCAAGAGAAGAATGAAGTCCCACATGCTGAAACAGAGAGGGCCTGAACCGCACACGTAGACTGGACTTCTGACGCTCACAGTGTTTCTGTAAAATAAAAAAAGGAGGATGGCTCAGCTTCCTTGATGGCTGTCACTCAGATCTTTAATTAAACCCCTGTACTTACAGCATCTTTCTCAGGGTTGCAGACTTTGACCCAGAGGATGTGGTCCAGAAGCCAGTCTATGGGTTTCTCTTTGTAAAACATGAATATAAACTCAACTATGAGGTTTAGGTCTGGAGCCTGGAACATTTTCCCTGTAGGACAGAGAACAGGATCCATTCAGCACCATTCTTTTACAATAAATGATCACAAGATGCAGAAGTTACAATGAGAAAGAAAAGGATTCAGTTCATACAACTAATTCCAAGGAAGTATCACTTGGTTGAATAAAGCTACTCAGAAAAAGTTTGAACTTCCCTGCAAACAATGAGAAAAATCTAAATGCACAAAATCTTACAGAAAACTTCATGTGTCTCAATAAAAGATTAACACTCATGCACAGATTTGTTCGACACTTTGTGTATGCTAAATATGGATTATGTGTGTAACGGACCGATGAAGCCCAGCTGGGAGAACTCCAGGATCATCCAGTCCTCTGACGAGAGCTGCAGCGCAAAGTTCTTCATTGTGGCAAAGTAGTTTGGTTTTGCCACAATGTCGTCCTCCAGCTGCAGAAACAGACGGGAAGAGAGGAGAAAATGTAAGACAGAGGTAATACATTTCCTAATGAGTATTGATGCAGAGAGAGGGACTCCTCTATGTCCAAAAACAGAGGAAGCTTCTAAGTTTCTACATTAATCTTAACAGGAGGAGGTGCCAGATAGGAAATTCCTCTTTCCTTCAGCTGAGAGCAGAGGAAGACAATAACACATCCCGTCAATAAAACAGAACTTTAGTGGATTGAAAACACAAAGAAACTAAGTGTTGTTCAAATCTGGTGGAAGGTAGAGAAACATTACCACCCTGAACGCCGGAACGCCAGGAGGATATGACGAAGAAAAAGTAAAACTGGTGCCCATAGAAAAATAACTTCAAGAACTTCTTATGTTTTAGTTTAGAAATACACCTGTTACTCCCAATACATCTTTTCAGACAAATAAAAAATGGCAAAAATAATGCCTGGATTTTTATATTAATAGGTAAAAACAATCTGCCAGTGAGGTGAGAAAAGTTTAACTCTTTCAACCAGTTTTCTGATCCCATTGGCAGATTTTCTGGTTTGTTCCCGCTTTTAATGCCTAGAAATGAGAAATTTTCTTGAACTTGCGGCTATGTTAAGTCCAACAAGGCATTTTATTAGAAACAAGAAAAATCTTCCTGAATCTGGAGTTTCTGCAGTGTAGACTGAAAACAGGGTTTTCCGCTGATGCATCAGGAGCAGTTGAAACCTTTAATGAGCAGCTTAACATTTAGGCGTATTGACTGTGCAGCACATACCTGGACATAATAAACCCCTTTGCTCACAGCATACATCATGAGGAAGGAATAATCCAAATTCTGTTTGGTCCGCCATCTAAAGATCGACAAAGACAGAGAAAGCATGAATCAGTTGTACAGTGTTTTAGTGAATCCTCTGAGGTATCTCACCTTTGAAGAGCCTGTCACAGACACCTCTTGACATGCAAAACCTAAATTGTGCAAATAGGGCCCCCCTAGGTGTACCGACTGTTAGGACAGGAGGCTGTGCTTGAATAATTTATACGGTGGCGCTGCCACTAATTTTTTGATCTGAATGATCTGCCCTTGCTTGGATGTGACTCATGAGCTGCAGGTGTTCATGACGCTTCTGGCAGGTGTTAGGAGTTCACACAGATGTTCACGCACACACACCCACACACACACATACATGTTATTAACATTCAGTTGAAGAGACAGCATAGATATGAGGCATGGATGCATATGCTCTATACCCCGGCTTCACAAGTTAAGGAATGAGTTGGCGGTTCTCTATACAACTCTCCAGGGAACATTCACACTCACATTCAAGACGAATAACTGTCTAATAAACATTCTGCTCAAACTATTCACCGCTACCAGAAGCTTTTTTGTGTTCAAGTTATTGACAGATAAGGTTGGAGACCCTTTTGTAGTTATACATCAAATTTCTGTCTGGTAGCTCTGAGACAAGCGCACAGGATCAGATAAATGTAGGGCATTAGACGTGCAGCAATAAAAATTCTCGATGTGATACAGGAATGAGATAAAAGTTTGAAAAACAAACTGCAGCATAAACAGATTTCCATGTAACCAGTTGTTTCCAGACCACAAATAGAAGTCCAGAGGATAACAGGAGGGAGCATTACAAAGAAGAAGGGATAGAGGGAGCTGCTGCTGATGACCGTGATCTGACTTTGAGAAATGCCGGTGGAATACTAAGTACCCAGGCAGCCTACCTAAAGGCTCCTGCTCTCTCTCTCTCTCTGTCTTTCTCTCTCTCTCTCCCTCTCTCGCTCCCTCCCACTTTCCCCCTGACTCATCCTTCCACTCTTTTCTGCAATCCTCATCATAGCTTGCCTGTGTTTCATTCCTCTCGGGGCTGATTTCTCCATCGTTTCCAGAATGATTTCTATCACATTTTGCTAATTACATGGCAGAGCAGCCAGAAACAGATAAGAAAGAAGAGCTGCTTACTTGACTCTCTCTCTAGAGTCCCCAAACGTCTCTTTGAGGTTTGCGAGGTCGGGGTAATAGGTAGCTGGGGGGGAGATCACCTCCAGTAAGCCTGAGTTCAGCTCTGTAGAAAACCTTAAGAGGAGAAGTTAGAGGTTAGTTTAGTTCTTGTGAGATGGTTCATTTGAAAAG
Source organism: Thalassoma bifasciatum (assembly GCA_008086565.1). NCBI lineage: Eukaryota > Metazoa > Chordata > Actinopteri > Labriformes > Labridae > Thalassoma > Thalassoma bifasciatum. The sequence goes on from RPOG01000120.1 coordinate 812,173, forward strand.
GATAACTCAAAGGGTATGAAAAGACATTATGTGGAATATTTTCATTATAAGGACAAATTGTAATTAATACATTGGGACACAAAGCCGTGCACTCACTCTTTCTCCAGGCCAGCGACCACACTGTGAACGTAGTCCTCATCAGTCTGCAGGTACCAAACAAGAAACACACTTTACACAAACATCCTGTGCATTAATTTTTACTTCTGTGACTTGAACATGAGTTCTCACCTCCCCGACAAAGACGATAATGACACAGTCCAGCTTCTCCTCCGGTGACAGTTTGTCTATCAGCGAATGCAGCGTCTCAGACAAATAAGACTTCACCTTTCGCTTCACGGTGGGGATCCCCATCACCATGGTGACTGAAAGAAGACAGACGAGTGTGAGAGGAGAAGTGTGGCAGGCTGCCTGCTGAATCAAACCGATCCAAAACCAAATAATTCTGTTGGACAACTGTAGATTAGATGGGCTGAGATCCACGAGAAGGAGAAATTTATGCCCGGGTGGACAGATGGTGGTGGGAAGAAGGACTAAAGGAGGTTTGTAAAGCATCTATCTACAAAAACATGCTGCTCATTATTAAAGAAGCTCGTCTGAAAACAAAGAACTTACACACACAACTCATGATGTTTTTCACATTCAAGTGGAGATACAACAAATGTCCCATTGATTTTAAATTCTCAAGTAAATAAAATGGAGCTTGTTAAAGCTATAAGTACTTGGGATTTAGTCTTGCACGCGATCTGTCTTTTACATCACTTATTGACATTTGGCCACTAAACTTCAGGTAAAGTTAGGATTTTACTACAGAAACAAATCCTGCTTTTCTCTCAGAGCTAAGAAACTTCTTGTTTCATCAGCCTTTCTTCCTTTGTGGGATTATGTAGATGTACGAAGTGCCTCTGCCAAATGTTTACAGTCAGTGGACACTTCACTGATGTTAACTAAATGTTTCTGAAGCAGAGTTTTGAAGCCATTCAGATGAGGTTAAGGTGGGTCTTTAACTATTTTTACGCAAAGATGTAAACATGTTTAGTTTTAAAATCACCTTTTTTGAACGAGTGTGTATGTGGTTTGCAGTGCTTCGGCCTCTAGTGGACACCAGAGGAACTGCAGTTTCAAACACTTTCTCATACTCCACGACTGGAGGCAGCCAGTTGAGAGAGACACGAGCTCATCTTTTACAGCTTGTGGTCACCACAACTAATGACAGCCAGCAAGCTGTCAGCCTCTATATTTACCCAGATATGTGTAGCTAAATTAATATATGAGCTTTTAATTTCAGATAAGCTAAATAAAGTCAGGCTGGCCAAAGTAAACAGCAACAGTGTAGATATGACAGAAATGCTCTCTCACTTCTTTATGGTTGTTTTTCAGGTGATGGGACCAAATGCAATCGCAAACCCTGGAGGCTCTATAACATTTTGAGCAAAGTTCAAAGGTCATATGTGGGTTACAGCTGAGGACATTCTGCTGGAGTGAGACAACAGAGCAGAGAGGAGACAGACAGAGGCTATTGTCGTCTCCTTATCGTTCCCATTGTGAAGAGCCTGGAGTAGAGTGGCTTAACAGACGGCCTCTTCTTCTTTATCGTCTGAGGATTTCTTGAACAATGCATCAGATGAAAGGACACAACACCCCGCTGCAGACATGCAACCAGCTCATTTTCCCCACAGGGACACAAGGATCACTTTCACTAGGGAGCAGACCAAGGAGAGAGAGCAGCGAGTGAGCACAAAGCCCACGCTGGTGTGAAAACAAATGTGAGAATGGACAAGTTTTCTGACTCATCATCTGACATAGCAGTTTTTTCTTCATGCTAGAGAAAAAATGTCAACAGAATGAAATCACAAATGAGCCTGTTTGCTTACTTCTTATGTTTCAATGAGACATACTTCAAGTGTCCTTTACTGGACTCAAATGAAGTCAAACTTTGAATGTTATGTATTAAGTCAGCATGCTCTTCCAGAGAAAGTGAGAGTGTTAGGGGAAGATGACATGTCCTTATGGGACAGCTGGATTGTAAAGCACAAGGAGCAAGAGTAAAGTGTGCTGTGCATGTTCACTTTGCAAGAGCTGCATGCTAACCGAGCTGCTGTCAAGGCAAACAAGGGTCCCTGATGAAAAAAAGAACAAAACAAAGTTGCGGAGTGAGCGGGCGAGCGGCGCAGTGGACTTGAGAGAGGGTGCAATCCTCCGGAGTGATCTGTGCAGCGTGGAGAATCTGTCCCAGTTTCGCTTTGTGTTCCTCACACTGAGCGACACCCACCACCACCAAGAAAGTAGGTCGAGGATGAAAGGAGAATGTGGGAGGAAGGAGAAGAGGCAGAGTGACAGAATAAGGAGGAGGGGGTGAGACAGTGAGTGAGTGATAATGCATGCTAGTGAGACGTGAGCAGGAACAACTTGGAGACAGCCCCTCCCCACGTCCCTTGATCCGCCTGCCTGCTGAAAAAATAACAACAACCTACTGATTTGTTTGAGTCTCTGTCACATTAGGACAACAAATTGATTTGGCATGTCACATGCACTCAGGAGTGACTGTTCAGCTGTTCTGTGACGTCCTACATGTGTTACCTGGTTCCATTTCCTTGATAGTCAGGGTTGAGGTTAATGTCACACAGGAAGTGTCACCGTTAAATGTACGCCTATGAAGAAGTTGTGTAAAAGCAAAAAAAAACCTTAGGCTTCATGACTCATCAATGAATTTGAACTTCAGAGTGACTGAACTGAAAGTTATTTTGAAGGATTTTCTTTATGCCTTATGTGAAGGACAGGATAATGAACAGAGAAAGGACAGACTCACATTAAAGCAGTTAAAATTGGTCACTGTGGATGTTTCTTGTGAGGAGCAAAGAGGAACTTTCTGCCCATTGTGTTCTGTGGGCTGGTAGTCTGTTTGGTGTCAGTTTGAAGAGGAGCTTTGATGCATATTTGATGTCCTGGTTGGATTCTGTATTTACAGGTTTGCTTTTTGAAAATTCATTAAAATGATTTATTCAAAGACTTTGTATTTTAGCTTGGCATCAGAGTGTTTTTGACATTTTTGAGCCCATTACTGTAAAGTGAGAAGAACAAAGGGCATGATAGAAGGGAACACTGGGCTGTGTGTAAAAACTTAAAAACTCTGAATCAGAAACAAGTGAGAGTTAGTATTAGTTTTGTACCAATACTAAGTCACATCCCTCACACTCTGTATTAACAAACTGTTAAATTGAATGATGAGTGATGAAACGTGCCTCATTATAAAAAAAAAAAAAAAAACTGGTCAGAATCAAAAGCTCAATCAAATTGTGTAATATCCTCTGGGAAATGGACTCCAATGTGGTTATATTACAAGATGAGTGGGAGAAGGTTTGAGCAGAGGCATAAACTCAAAACACCTGGAGGGATTTTACATGAAAAATTGTAATCAGAACTCCAGAAATATCGACTAAAATGAGCCAAGTAAACCTCACTTTGTGTTGGCGAAAACGTGAAAACAACTTGGCTAATCATACGCATATCCTGGTCTCGTCCAAAACTAAGTTTGTCCTGGAAAGAAATATTTCATGCATTGAAGGTAGTACTCAATGATACCTCACAAGACCCTTTAGTGGCAGTACTGGGGATGAAACCCCCTGAGGTCAACTTATTGCTTGTATTTTGACCCTTGACTTCCTTTGGTGGAATACAATTTATCTTTCCATGATTGAAGCCTTTACTTTATTTTTTCCATTAATTTTCCTCTTTTATGAATATTTGCACTCTCGTTTCCAAATGTTTCATTTTGAATTGGAGTCAGTCTCGTGGCTTGTTTTTTTTCCATCTTTGTAATTTATTTTTGCTAGGTCAATGTCAGGATGTAACTCTATAGCTGAGCTGAAAAAAAGAAGAAAAAAATCACATTGTATAGTTGTTGATGGTAAAAATGAATAAAAACTGAGTTCCAAAACAATAATAGGTAACATCCTCAATATTTCAATTAAATGAACAGAAAGAACTGTGTAATAGACTGGTAAATAAAGACAGACCTGTAGATTATGTCTGACACAAATCCACAAACACTCAGAGGTGAGTCAGGTGTGGACAAAAACCTGATACTCAAAAGTAAACAGCGTGAGCAGATCAGATAAATCCCTGAACTGACTGTTAGGAGAGAAAAGGGATCCAGATGTGATGGGCCTAATTAATTTCTCTTAAATTCCCTGAAATCAATCAATCTTTATTCAAGCTGGTTCACAACTAATGTTTTTCTCCAGCTGCTTTACAAACATCTAGACCCATCACACGGGCAGGACTCAGTCTAATTTCACTTTAATCCACACAAGCAGGGACCTCTGCAGGATTTGGTAGGTTACAGTGGAAAGGAGAACTAAATTTCTAGAACCAGACTCATGTTAGTCAGATATCTGCTTAGAGAGAAGGATAGAGAGAGCTGCAGAAAGAAAGAGACAACAAAAACACCTCATTCAGAAACACGGTACCAGTAATGTTGGTGAGAGTATTTATAGAGTTAGCAGGAAATTCAAATCAATGCTAATGGACTGATCCTAATACTCAAAGCAGTTAAAATACCAGTATTGATCATAAGGGTGGGAATGAAAGTAGTTGGAGCCTACAGGTGCATGCTGGGAGAGGGTGGGGTTGAGGCTGATACAGCTTGTTATGCAGCTTAAATTTTCCTCCTAATTGCAGACCATTTCAGCACAGCAGCCATATAAACATGCCAGAGTTGAAGAAAAAATATAGAAATGATCCATTTAGATAGCATAGAGGAACAACATATGTACAGAGCAAAGTGTTTAAAGTGTTTCTCAGTGAAGATAGAGCACTACGTCAAAACGAAAGGTTGACTCAATCTGTCTGAACCAACACACCAGAAGCTTGTATGGCACATGTAAACATGCACAGATTGAAACCAGTGAATTACCTTTACACACACACATGCACGCGCACATGCATAAATAAAGAGAGATTCACATACAAATACACACCCATACAAATAGCAGAGGATCGGGAGGATCCCTATCAGGTGATTATGTGAATGAGGCGTGGCAGATATGAAAGATGAGCATCTGAGTGAGCTCACAGGAATCTATGTGTTAAAAATGAATTCATGACATGACAACATAAATAAGAAACATGTTCAGAGGTTGTAATTTATGCTGTTTGCTGTAATGTTGCACAAGAAATTTCTTCGTTCTTCATTCTTTTTCAGAAAACATTAGAATAAGGTGCTCAAAGGGAAAGAGCTTACACCACAGACAGGATATTCAAGTATAACTGGGTGCAAGTGAGTCAATGTGTGTATCTGCTGTGTCTGCTATGCTGATTACATTCAGATTGTCGTTGGTTAGTTTGTCTTGATTAATGTAGAGGAATCACAACTTAACTAATCAGACAGAACAACTGATACAGTCAAAGGTCTTTAATCCTCTGCTGATACTGAACAAGCAATCATATCAGAGACAAGACATAAATACAGGTTGGCACAAGAGATTTTGATATCACCGACAACTTGTGATTCAGCCCTTCATGCCTCTTCCACAGAAAAAGAAATCTGTGCTGCATTTTAACAAGCACAAATGGCAGTGTAATGAGCAGCAGTGAGTGGGAAGTTGATGAGGGGGTCAAATTCTTGACACTGCACTGGCAACAGCTTCTTGTTAGTCAGGAAACATGCACAGAGACAGGTGGGATCTAAGAGAGGCAGTGTGAACTGTCACATGTGGAAAGCCCTCGCAGTAAGGTCCTTTTTGGCTTCACAGGCTCTTCAAGACAACGAAGGAGAGTCAGCAAGGACAAAGAAGACAATGTGGGGAATGTTTGTGGAGAGAAAGGAGGGTCTTCAACTACAGCATGTAAGTTGTTAAGCAGCTGAACAGAGTCACAACATGTCAGTGTTGCTTGGTATCAAATCAAGAATGACTGTTGTGAGTTTTCCTGACATGAGGAGATATCCATTTCAGGACTGTGCAAAGGCAAACCCACAGGTAAAGTGATGAAAAAGGATGTCAAAGGATCTATTAGGCCTATGTCACAAGGCCTGCACGAGTGGTGAGCAACACTTCTGTCAGCCAGTCCTGTGACTCCATGAACTTTGACCCCATAGATTCACAATCACTCCACAGAGGCAGAATCTCCAGCTAGTTGGTGCATTCCAGAGAACACAACTGATAGTGTTTAACAGGGGAAGTCTGAGAGCGAGGCAGCAACAAACTGTTCATTATCTGTGGGCAGGAATCTCCCGAGCTTTTTTTTTCTTCTTCTTTTTAAGAAGGCCAAAGAAAGAAGAGTCTTAAAACCCTGTGTGGAGGTAACAGATACCTGCCCACCTGTCATAAAAGCAGACAGACTGGCAGCGAGGAAGAGATGGCAATGATAGGCCTTTTCTCTTGTTCCCGTGGGAACACCTAACACCAAGTGATCAAACAGGCCAAGAAACTCCCACTTGCTACAGACTTCTCCCTCCATCCTCTCCTTTAATTTGTCAAGGGCCTCCATTTTTCGCCCCAGTCTTTGTCATCAGGAATGTGGAAACACAATTCAAGCTGTTCAGCCCCTGAACCTGCACCCAAAATTCACTACACACCTATCAAACTAGGAAAGCCAGATAAGTAATCCTCTTAGAGAGACCTTGATACAGCAGAGGTCACATTCACGCTGCTGCTCGGGCGTGAAAGGAAGAAATGTAAAAATAAAACTGGGGTGGCTGAAAATAGGAGTTAATAGAAAAGAGTGAAACAGTGGAGGATTAATTCATGCAAAAGAGGAGGCTAATGAGAAACAGGTCATGTGGCCTCAGTAAGAAGATTTGTTGGTTCTTCTCTGCTGAAGACCAAAATTCAGAAAACAAAAGGACAAAAGAGACGCCAAGGGGAAGTCAATGATTGGACGGAAAGAGAATTCCAGTCTGATCAGGCTTAAAGATGGAACACACAAAATGTAAAATAAACACAGAGTCACACTGAACATAAACTACAATCATCCAGAACTCTGCAAATGTTACTAAGAGTTGTGCAGCTGCAGAGCTCAGTCCAGAGGGGATACTTGTTGTGAGCTCGTCATCAACAGAAACTTGTTGAGACTTGGCTCCCTTTCCCCCCGTGTAATGAGGGTCTCTGGAGGTTTCACTGTGTTTGTGTGAGATGAAGTACACATTCTAAAGAGCGGCCTCATTAATCAGAAGAAATACAGTTGTACTGAATGAGCAGAGAGCGTGTTTGTTTCTCACCTCCTGTGCGGCCCAGACCAACCTGCACAGCAGGGTGCAGGCTGCCCTCATTGTTGAGTAGGTGAGGCAGGTGGTGATAGATATTTGGCACCTGGAGAGGTTTCCTATTCGCTAGTTCCTTCAGGAGTTTCTGTGTCTCATCTGGAAGCAGAAAGAGAAACAAATGAAGAACAGTTCTTTTGAAGCACTGCTAAAAGTGAAGTCCAAGCAAGTTAATGTCTCATTCTTAGTGAGAAATACTCGTATTTGACCCTATAAGAGTCACATTCACCTGGAAAACACAGAAAATGTATTATTTTAGGATAACAAAGAGGAATAGAGACACCTGACCATAATTTTACAATTTTTTCTTCAGTTATCTAAAACAAGAATTTGTTTTCACTCCTCCAGGTACTGCAGGCCTCCTTTTTTGTCTTAAAATCAGATATTTTTCGTCACTGGTAAATGTGGCTCATACCAAGTCTAATAAGACAATTTTGTACCACAAACCTCAGTGGAGCACTGATGCTCTATCTCCACAAGACTATAAAAACAGTCTCTGTACACAGACTGAAACATACCAACACAAAACCACACTTCTATCTGTAAGTATCAGTCCTCACTGGCTTCAGGCCCCAGTCTATTCTGCATGGTGTTAGGGTCTGGATATAACATGAAACCACAAAATCATGTTTAGATTTCATTTTCATTTGTAAATGTAAAATGAGAAAAATTAAAACCCCAAAAAGCTTTAAAAAGATAATTGTGACTGTAGCTTAACTTTTAATAAACCTGAATTGACATAACTTTCAGTTTGAAATGTGCAGCTCTGCTTTCATTTGGATGAACTGATCATAAAAAGCAGTTTTCCTTTCCAAATTGACAGACAACGAGCACCATAAGCTCAAAAACAGGACTGCAAACTAGACTTCTACATTACTTTTATTACGTGCTGCACTGAGCGGTGAATTGCCATTTTTCAGCCAATTTAGTTTTATAACCCACCCAGACTTACAAATCCACGGAACAGATTTAACAACAGAGGCTTGTAAGACTCCTGCAACTCTGAACAAAAAAGTAAAATCTGATTTCATTTTTATTAGATGTGACCTGGCTTTGAAGAAGGTGCTTCCCCTCTGGATCTTTTGGTATTTTGTTTGAACTCACAAATGAGATCTGCTTCATGAAACTGTGTTAGCTTTAAGAGAAGTAGAAAAGATAAAAAACAGGCAGAGCCACAGCAGGCAGAGAGTCTCATTTGGGCAGGGTGCCTACATGCCATTGGTTTAACACTTCTGCAGACGACCATCACCTGAGAAGTTGGTGAGGGCATCTTTGCTGCTGTTTGTCTCAGCGATGGCGCGTCTGAATTGCTCGAGGATGTTGTTGAGCTCAGATGAGCGCTGCAGCGTTCTGTGCTCTGCCACACGGAGGCGCTCTTTCAAGGCATGGAACTCGCGCTGGTAGGCTATCAGCTTCTCTGTAGGGAAACAAAACAAAGCAGAAAGCACCGATTTACATGGTGTTGACAATCAATGCGCAAGGTTACAATCACCATCAACAACTCAGAATCTATTACCATTGCTCTTCACACAGCGGTCGAAAACAACATGGAATACGGATAATGCGATAAGCAATATGTAGGGCTACAACAACAGTATATATACAAGATTAAGCAAAATTTACATTATGAATGCAACAAGATGAACTGTGTTAAACAGACATTGCACTTTGCATTGAGCAGTTTGCATACAGATTCCAGAGAAAAGAGTTCAATAGATGAATCCCAGTTAAATAGAAAAGCGTTAAATGGAAGCATCTCATTCTAGATTAATAAATCAGTGAGTGGTTGTGTGATTTTTAAAGGGAGGAATTATGAAGTCTGATGGTCAACGGCAGGAGTGACCTCCTGTGGCATTCTGTGGTGCATTCTGGGGGATCAGTCTTGAACTGAGTGTTTTCCTGTGTCTGACCACTACACTGTGAAGTGCAAAGTTGCTACGCAGCTGTGACAGCATTCTCCTCTCTGACACCACCGTCAGGGAGTCCAGCTCAACCCTGATAATGTAACTGGACTCAAGGATGAGGTTGTTGAGCCTGCTGCTCCAGCACACGACAGCAAACAGGTGCTCTGACTTGTCTGTTATAGGTATTTTTAACTGAGCAATGACTGCTCCTCATCTCTTCATGAGATCTCTAACACTAACACTTGAGGGCATCCCATTGAGGGTGATCATAACCTACACCTTTTTGAAGCCATTTGTTGGAAAGAGTACAGTATATGAGGGTAACTTTTGGAAAACTTCTAAAAGAAGGGGAAAAATAAGATTGTATAAGGATATTTTCTGAGCTGAAAACCTCTGAGCTACTTCAATGGAGGGGGGGGGGGCAGCAACATCATCAATAGCACCTTTGTGAAGTTCAGGGGCAGTTTACAATAAAACTGTTGGTGAGCTCTTATCAGGAAACAGAAGTTCAGTGGTTGGTGTGGGAGTCTGACTGAAAGTAGCTTGAATTCAATGTAAAAGGGCGTAGCTGCTGTTGGTGGGTTAGATCATAAAGATTAAAAGAGTCAAATCTTGAGAAAGTTTTGCTGCGTGTCTAATGTTAAGTGTTAATGTTGGGTTAAACTTGCTCTGAGGTCAGACTGTTTCTGTTCTAACAACGGCTTTTACTTCTACCAACTGCTGTTTGGCATTGGAAGAGAAGATTTGAGTACATTTTTATTTGTGCAGCTCACAAAAGCAAACGAATGTGGCTTCATAAATCACCAAACAAATTATTTCCTTTGTTAGGGTGACTTCAACCTATATTGACAACTGCATTGTGAGAATGAGTTAATTTCAGGTTGGTCTCATGCATCACTTTTAACATTACAGACTCAAACAGAAACAAAAAAAAGAAATCCCCTGAAGTGTTGATTTGTGTATGTGGGAGTATCTGTGGATAAGTTTGAGTGCTAGGTGCGGTTTTGGGTTTGGCCAGTCTCTGATCTTCCTCTTCTGGGAGATTTATCGTGCCCTTTCAGAGAGCCCTTCACTACAACAAAACCCCGTCTCCCTTTATCTTCCCCTCTCCATCACTCTCTCTCTCTCTCTATTTCTGACTATACTATTGTCCACCTACTCTCTCACACAGACCCGGCGCTGTTCCTCCTGAATGTTGATCTCTAAGACACACGGACAGATGCTGTCACTTGGCTCTAAAAGCTCAGGAAAAGGGCAAACTTCAAACTGAAACAGACTTTCATCTTCACATCAGGCCTGCTGAGAAGAAACCACACCTGTAGTCTCACTGTGCTACGAAACATAGACAAATAGAGATGTTTACAATGCAAACACACGTCAGAAGGTGAATCTTCAGGTTTGTCCCTGTTTTGAAGAATATCAACCTCTTCTGAGTAAAAGCCTCACTCATTACCCGGATGTGTGTGCATGATGAGAAGTGTTTACAAAAGACTCCTGACATTTCATCTAAAGGTCATTCATAATAAACTTCAATTACTACGAAACAAATCTGTCCTTGACTTCATGAAGAAACCTCACTCCGTCTTCAGAGACAGAAGTTTCACCCTAAAAGCAATCAGACTGAGTTTAAATGATGGACCTGAGTGAGGTGTGTTGTTTGAGCTACTCTGCTGGCATACAGCCGCTAGATGACTCAATTGGCACATAAACAGCATTAAGCAATTACACCTACCTGAGGTCTGGAGTAAATCCATACAATCACATTATTCTGCTCTCAAGCGGAGGGGGAGGGGCTTAGCAGTTCTAACACCGAGCATCTCTGCTTCTTTCTTATGCTTGCATCCATGGTGACAACAGAGTTTTATTCGCTTTGACATACTGCTTACCCTCTTTGACAGCATTTATGAATCTGAAGCGCTGACAGGCTTGAGCTTTGTGTTTTGGATCCTCAAACAATCACCTCTGACTTTCAGCGTTTAAAAGAGAACGAGGTTCATCTGAGTGCTGAGGAACATTTTGCAGAGATGCGACCCTGAACTCACCAGAGTGTTAAGAGTTTTATCAGTCGATCCATTACCTCATCAAAAGCCCCCTCTGTGATCTTGTCCTTGACCCGCCTCTCCTGTGCTGATGCATGCTGCTGACTGCAGGCTTGTGAGTGCTGATGAGGGACTTAATGTCTGCATGAGTGAGTCGAAGTTGGAATACATGCTGTGCAGATGCAGATTTCCTCTTTTTCTGGTTTATGACAGCCAAAAAAACAAGCTTCCTGAATCTAACCACGGACATTCAGTAAAATACAAAAAACAGCATGTGTGTTTAAGTTGTTGCTCCCAAATACTCCATGCATATATGTATGTATGTATGTATGTGTATGTATTTATTTATTTATTTATTTAGCGCTTTTCAAAACTCAAAGACACTTAATGTTTAATACCAACATTGTAATTTCTAAACTGGCTGAAAATAAAAACGCTTTGACATTGTGCCTTTTCTCATTGACTTGATAGAAACAACACGCATTTGCAAAACATCCCTAAATACATTGTGTGTGTGTGTGTGTGTATAAGTAAACTCAATGGTGCACCTGCTTGTCATACACAGCAGCTGCTGTGAGCAACACAAAGCATTTAACCACACTGTTATCTGTTAGGATGGGCAGATGGTGAAAAAAAGGGGACTGAGATTAATTTGATGAACAGAGATGATGATATGGTTACCATTCATAGATAGACCCAACACTAACTAAAGGTCCAATGAAACACGTAAATGGGAAGTGAAGAAGAGTTTGAAACAATGACGCATTACTGGGGCAGAAAGAGGTCAAATTAATGCTTGTTTTCGTGAGGAAAAAAAACTCTTTCTGATGTCACAATGACGGATTTGTGCAACAGATCGAGCATTTTTGCATATGCATGGGGTTGTATTATTGATTTTTGTGGTATTTCCCTGAAGAGGAGTGAAAATCGATCAATGAGGAGGTGAGTGATACTCCCTGGATGTTCACATGGGTTTTCACTTCTTCTGTCCCCTCGTCATTTCTCTTTGCAGCTCACCACAATCCTTTCCCTGTCTTTTAGAGTTGAATTCTTGTGCAGCGTCAGATTATGCTGACAGATTTGCTTCTTCATTTTCCTAATTTGTCCTCCTCCTCATGGGTTTATTGTTTCGCCTGAGCTGTAAGTCGTGCTAAGCTGCTGCAGTGTGCTCCGTCACTTTGTGGAGGCACATGGGATCTGACGGCATCAAACTGTGAGCTGGGCCCCCCTCTGCTTAAAGCCACTGCTCTGGCTCCATTTGGCTCATGTTATATGCTTTGCATTGTTTATGTTGAAAACATGTTACATTAGCAGCTAATTAATATTTCCCTTCTTAATCTCATAATTTGGTAGCTATAACTCCTATATTTTGGTAAATTAAAGGTCCTGAGTCTGGGTCCTGCATTAAAGGGTATCTCTCCACCTTGTTTCACAATTCTCAAAGTTTTCCATAATTACATCCCCAAAGAGAAAATGTTTTTTACTGAGCTTATATCACAGATTGATCTGCAGACAGAGCTCAATAGTCACCATTTTGTAGAAACTGTGTTGCATCAGAGGAATTTAGTCCAGATGCTGAAACTAATGAATGAATGGACACAGGAAGTGAGCAAAAGCATGAGGAGGGAAACAATCATTGTTAAGTCACTAACAGCTGAAGACGCCTGTTCCTGTTTGGACAGAATAAGGGCTGTCTGGGATGAAGGGTGTGTGTGTGTGTCTGTGTTTGTGTCTGTGTGTGTTTCACTACGCAAAGTACAAAATGCAGAAATAAGAACTTATGCCACAGTCTTACTGCCGTGTCAGCACTTACATCCTCTCTCGCCAATGTGCATCCCACCTCAGGCTTTTCTCATCCTCTCTCTTTTAATACTCTGCCTTTTATGCTCTCTTCCTCCTTCCAGGCCACTTAGGATTTGTCTGGCAGACTGCCCTGCTCACGAAGCACACCAACTTACTGTACACACACTAATAAACAGACACATAAATGAGGAAACACAAAGTGAAGGCCATATTCGCTCCCTTTCCCGACTAACACACCGTGTATCTGGCCTTAGCAGCCTTCTTAATCTGCCTGCTCATTTACACTCTCCTCTGCAAATCGCCGCTGCTATTTTTGGCCTATTGTGTTTGGAATGATGTGATGATGGAAGAAAACCATAGCTTCTCACACAGAGGAAGGGTAACACATGGCTCAGGGCAGACACGAAGGAAGTTGCATTTGCAAAAGGAAGTGCCCGGGGCTTCTACTGGTTAGAAAATCTGCTGAATATAGAAGCGAGTTCAAAACACATCCCCAATTCCAAAAAAGTAGGGAGATTTCGATGATTTGCAAGTCATGTAACTCAATATTTAATTGGCATTTCAAAAAGTTGAGACATGGACGAGCTGATTAGTGCAAGACCAGAGTCTGAACTTTTGAAATGTTGAAATGAAATGTCCCATTCTTGCCTGATAAAGGTTTTTCCTTTGTTGTATTTATTTATTCAATAAAGAACCGGCAAGAGGCTGCAAGCTGATTCTGACTCTGTGCCGTTCATTTCTCTGAGTTTGCATCTGGGAAATCCTACACATTATTTAATGATACCACAAATATTTTGAATCAGTGGTAAGTCAGGGATGCGTGCCGGCCATTTTAGCAGCTTGACTCTTGTACTACTGAGCCATGCTGTTGTAATCTGTTCAGAACCTTTTATATCAACTTTTAAATGGGAAATGGTGGACTTAAACTTATATAGAGGTTTTCAATCTTTCTGGCCACTCAAAGCTAGGGACGGGTATCGAGAATCAGATAGTTAAGTCCATAATGGTACAAGTAACGATAAATATTAGTAATACCCATCCCTTCTCAAAGCACATGGAGACGTCGTCCATATAGCAGAGGCCGCTACAATCAGGGTCCATCAGTAAAAGCAGATCTTATTCATACACTGCTGACCAACAGCAGGAGCAATTTGGGGTTTAGTGTCTTGCTTCAGGACACGGTGTGTCAGCATGTGACTGCAGGTTTCCAACAGAGAAACAATGACTTCACCACTTGCTAACAGCCTACTTAACATTTGCACAGTGACCTAACTTTTTTAGAATGGGTTGTGCAAACATGTTCGTCTAATCATCAAAAATATCATGTCTAAAAGTGAAAACCAGACTTTTTAACCCAAAAGAACATTTTCCCTGTCTAAAATCTAAGTCGTTACACATGGCTTTCTTGGTCCAAAGAAAAAAGTCCAAGATCAAGGAGCTCAGTCAGAGGAAAGGTCTGCTCTGTTCCACTGTTTGTTACAACTGGTAGCTATGATAGATAATCAGTTCATCCTGAGTAGAAACACGTCAGCCAATCAGAAAGGAGTCGACATAAAAAGTAGCAGCTGATACTGTATCCAAGCAACAGTAAACATCAAAGCCTGTAGATTTCTGTAAGCTAGCGTTTTTATGTCGAGTTAAAATCTCACCTCACGCTCTCACAGAGGAGAGGAACTGACTCTGTCTCCCTGACCCTTTTCTTATTCAGACTGCTAAGCCCACTGCTTTAGTCTTTCCTCACTGCAAAGCATTACTACAGCAGGTTGCTGCACCACCAGTCTCCTTTGATTTTCGTCTGCCTCCCTGTAGGATCACATGGGATCATGTGAGGTGGTTTTCTGGCACACACAATCATCTTATCCTGGAATAAAATTCTGCACGTTTCTTATTTCAAAAACTGATCCTAGTAACATTATGTAGCACCAGTAACATAACAGGGTTACTCATGCATGTTTGTGTCATTACCAGTGATCTTTATCAAGCAGACTGTAGAGTGTCTATGAAGATGGGTGGCTCTTTGATCTGCTTTCAGCTGCTATTTCCTCATCAGTTTTAATGTGCAGTACAAAAACAGCAACACTTTAACATCATTCATAAATCGATTTAAAGGACTCAGCATGGACAAAGCTCTATTTCAAGAGAACATGTTTAGATCATTCAAAACAAGAAAACATATTCTAATTTAATACATCCAGCTCAGCATTGAAGCTTCTTGAGATCGTAACCACAGAGATACTAGAGAGCAGTCTCTCACTAGGAGACCAGGCCGACTCTGACAGAGAGGTACACATTCTGGAGAGTCATTCAACATGGAGTGTTTGGACAGCTGACTGGCACCGTTCTCATTCACAGCAGTCGAGTGACCAGAAACAAGACAGGCTGTTGAAAGCAAAGGGTTAGGCAAAAAATAAATAAAATGAAAATGTTGCCCAAGATAACCTCTCCCATCAACACGACTTCAAAGTGTCCTTTAGATGAAAATAGTCAAATCACAAAACATAGCCATGAGGCAAAACAGAAACGTCCTCTGTGTTTGAAACAGGTTTGAAATTTTTCACTTTCAGAACGACTAAATTTGCCTGTAGCCAAGTACACTCTGTAAACACCCACGCTGGGCAGCATCAAGCGGAGGAGCCATCTATAACCACAGGGAAAAATGAAACAGGATACAAAGAGGCTCGTATGTTAGAAAAAACACTGAAAGAGAGGCTACACTGAAACATCTTCTGTTCGGAGCAGAAAGGACACAGAGTTAAAAGAGAGGAGCACATGCAGTGCGAGGAGAAGAACATTTTTAAAGCTTGTGAAGTGACTGAGTTCGACAAAGCCAATAAAAAAAATCAGAGTTGTTAGTGTCCTGGCATTTTCATACAATATTCAGTTTCAGTAGCTAAGTGTTGTGCATAAAGAGGGCAACTTTTCAGCAAAGAAAGCAGGCTGTTCAGGTCAGTGGGCTTCATGTCAATTTATGCATGAGGGTAATATTGTACAAGGTCATGAAGTTCTTCACTGTTTCTCACATTTGGGAAATTCAACAGGCTTATGTTATTGCTGTTATATCATTTTTTGAGAAACAGAGAAAAGTAAGAAAATACAGGAAATACTTTTCCATTGCATCATCTTTCCTATTGGCATTGGGAACAAAATGCAATAAACAAGCAGAATTGAATCCCATTCAGAAATGCATAAGCAAACTGGCAGCATGCAAAGACAAAAAGGAAACTGCCAAAGCCACCAATCAAACAATAGACTGCAAATACTGAGATTCCTTGCGGGAACTTGTGGTGTCTGAAAAAAGCAAAAAAGAAGAAGCTCCTTATGTGTCTCTTTAAAACTGAAATACTGATGGTAAAAAAGCAGCATGTAAAAATTTTGGATTGTTGATATGATCCTTCAATACTGAAAATCAAGACTGAAAACTCAAAAGCTGAAAAGAAATCACTGTAGGAAACTGATTTGTTACTGTTTAGACCAAAGTAAATCAGTTTATCTCACCAACACAGTTGTCGGAAGCTTCAATGTTCAGCATCACCTGAGAACCTTCACAGGTTTTTACCTTTCATATATGGTGCCAATCTAATGCAAAGCAGCCTGGATGTCAATTCAGCAGGTTAGACAAAGGATTTATTTCTGAGCTGCTTTACATTAGCTGACTGATCCATTTAAACGTGCCCTGATCAGCTCTGATGCCAATCCTTCTGATCGGCTCAGGAACACCCTGTAAGTCTTCTTCATTTGCCTGTGTTTGGTTTATTTGCACGGGAGTCTTTTTAATGCTGTGACAAGCTTGCTCTGCTACCAAATGAGCCAGCACATCTGATTTTGAGGCAGCTGTAGAGTTTCTTTGCTCACAGGAGTTTCTCGCTGAGAACACTTTTACAAGTCGCATTGGGAAAACCACTATAAATAATAAAGGTGATAAAGGTTGAATCCAGCTTTTGCTTCAGTTTCAGGCCCTTTGTAGGAGAAATACTGGCTCACTGTCACACAGAGACATTTACATCAAACTGAAGATTGATTCATATCATGAAAATATCTCATGAATCCTAAAATTAATCACAACTGAAGGTCATATAGATACTTTATCTCTCACATACAGCAATGGAAAGGCACCAATCCTATTTTTAACTTCTGATATCCACACCAATACTTGGGCTCAGGTATTGGCTGATACCGATACTGACTAGTATGCTGAGACTGAGAGTTATGTTTCAGCAACTTCAGGCTTTTCTATCTTTATAAACCAAAATTAAATATATTTAATCTGACTCTATTATTATTTTGTGGGATTATAAATGTGTGGTGAGTAAATCTCCAATACTAACAGTAATTATAGTTAAACCGTAAAGCTCAAGAAAGGATAAAAGTGCAGAATTAAACCAGCACATGTTGCAAGTTGCCTTCAGATTTTTTGCAGACACAAACTTGAAGTACCTCCAAACTGCTGAGCTACTGTAGTTATCTTCCTTCGTAGTATTTTAGCTCTGCTCAGCAGAAAAATGCACAGACCTACTGGTGTTGATGACATAACACATGCACATGGTTGTTGTAAACACAAGAGAGCATAAGAATTAGTTGAATAGATCAGATCAGTCTCATGTTTTTCAGAGTAATGTCACTGTATCTATCTTCGACTGTGAAGAGATAAGAAACAACTTTTGTTATAGTTTTTATACCTTGCAATAATCCGTGCTCCAACTAACCCACTAGGCAGTAGGTGCCACAGCCTTTAAAACAGAAAGCACCAACATTTGACCTTCAGTTATCTCACAGGTACTTTCATAAAAGTATTTCCCTGCATATGAGGAAGTGCTTACTTGATTCCATTTACAGGAAAGTATTTCATCAAGTTGATTGGCTCTACAGTTATCACAACATGAAGCCTTGGCTTCAAATTTATCTAAAGGCTGCAATTATTTACACTCTGCTGATAATAGTCACAAAGACCCATAACTCCCCCCACATGGGTTGAGTTAACCCTGGCAACTATGCAAGTATTCGGCCTTTGCGTGCTTCTCAAACACAGCCACACTTGTGTGATATGCTGGAGCCCAGATGCTGGAAAGGACATGCAAAAATGTTTGATGATTACGTTTTCGTGCAGGAAAATGAAAAAGAAAGTTCTGTCAGATGTGCTGTGTGATATCCGGACAGCCATGGGGATGTAGAAAAGTATCCGTAACTGATTGAGCAGAGCAGTAGGGGGAAGCACAAGAAGCTGAGTGAGAGGACAGAAACTTGGTGGAGATTTTTTTACAAGACATGAGATGGACATTTAAGCCATATAACACAAGATAGAGACCTTTGTACCGACTGTAAGCACAGCTGTGGATCTGTCAAGGCTGCAGGGCGAGTGCAAAATACAATCACAGCTGTGTTAAGATTCAACATGGTGGTGCTATAAAACAGTTCTCAACTGTAAAAAAGAACTGAAGAACATCCTTTGCATCGATCAAATCATCTGTGTGGGTACAGCCTGGCCAAAACCCAAACATTTGATTGCTGTCTTCACTTTAACTCTGTGTCTAATCTATATCTTACTGCAGAATGACTACAGTGTGAACTATCATTACTGTATTATAGCTTTTAAATGCAAACACTGACCTAAAAAGTCTGTCTTAGTGTTATGTTGCATTGATTGGTCTGCAGTTATCTATATGGCTATACATGTCCGAGTTTGTGTGCTGTGTACCAATGCAATGTTGGTTTAAAGCATGTCTAAAAGCATACAGAGAGTTAAATATGTGTTAAATCATGATTCCTTGCAGGATATCTGTTTTAATGTCAGACCTGGTGCCGTTTGGGACAAGTCTGCTGGTTGGTAACAGGATGGGGGTAAAGTAGCGCAGCAACACCTGCTGCCCCACCACACGCAGCTGGACCCACGGTTCTGTTAACCAGGCCTCATACCCGTTTCTTCTTTAAAAGGCATAGCACTTTAAATATGAGCTCTAACTATCATGACAGAAATTTTAGACCCACCTTTGCCATTCTGCCACGCTGTGTACCAGGACAGGCTGAGGAAAGACGTGAAGAAAATAATCGCAGTGGCCACAGTACCATTTCTGAGCCTCATCTCATTTCAGCGATGCCTCTCCTCGGCTGTGGACCCCGGAGCTGCCGTTGCCTCCCTCCCTCCTTCTCTCGCTTCCTTCAGGGTGTCGATACGGGCGTAGGCGCCGGCATGAGGAGGCGTTTAACGGTTAAACCGCTCCGGTAAACAGGTCTGGTGACACGGGCTTCTGCACTGTAGGGCGAGAGCTCGGACGGACCCTCAATCTTCCTTTAGCTTGTCGTTGTTCGGGGCTCTGGCTCTTCCTGTACCGTCCTACGGAGCTCAGTCACGAGTCAACAACCTTCCGTGGCGAGACAGCTTACATGGTGGGTTGAAAAAGAAACCAGCTACCGATACGATCCATTGTAGTCATTCGCAGCCAGTCGTTAGCTACAAGTTACAAGTCGACGGCATTTTCGGTGTGTGACGGTTGGTCCTCGGGGATAGGCTGCTCGGTGTGTGACGGTGTCCGAAAGGCAACGCCCCACATCCCGCTGAAACTGCTTCAAATGAACAAAATAATGATAATAAACAATAAATCTGGATAAAATAAACCCTCAAATAAAGCAGGGATGCACCTCAGGGTTGTGCTCCCCGTTACTTGATATTCTAACGTCGATACGAAAGTAACGTCAACGTTAACCGTCTTGGTTCATCTCAACAAGTCAGACGAAACTAAACTCACGTTGCCGGGCTTTGACGCTGATGAGTGAGATCGAAACAGGTGTGTAATGACTTACAAAACTACATCTAGACTGTGCGTGGGCCACTTGTTATGGAGGACCAAAAATGCCAAAATTAAAAATAAATAAAAGTGAAAAGGAAATCGAAAATAAAAAATATTATTAAAAAATGGAGTATAAAAAAATTATATATAAATGGAAATAAAAACGACAATAAAATATTTATAAACAAATAAATGAACCAAAATTTGTACAAGAATAAAAAAAGATTCAAAAAATAATTGTGGAAATAAATGTATAAATAGAATTAAGTACCAATCAAAACACTTTGCTCTCATATTTACTTTGTGCTGCTGTGCTACTGTGTCAGCATGAAATGCAGAAGGAAACGTTATTTAGAATGTGTGTGTGTGTGTGTGGGGGGGGGGGGGGGGTCTGAAATGCGTTGGACTATTCACCTATTGGTTGATTGACATGTGAGCGCAGAAATTGATTAGGTATACCTGCCCGCTGCCACAGCAAGAGGAATGGGAGAAATATATGCAAAGGTTTACTGAGACAGTGGTGTCGGAGTTCACGAGGAGGTTGGTGTTAAAAACAGCAAAGAGACAAGTAAGAGTATTTTCAGATTTCTCTAACATTTATGTGTCAACTTATTTAGATCTATCTTGTTTTCATCTATTTTCTTCAAGGTACTTCCAAGGAGCTTAAACTACTCATGCAATTTTGGACACGTCGGGTTGTTCTTCCACAGTCATCTACTTGCTTTTTTGTGCTTTTTGTGTTTGTGACGCCATACTCAGTATATTTGCTTGCAGGGACCGCACTGTATTGTCTAACATAACCTTTTTTAGTTTAATCCAACCATGACTAGAACTTTTTTTTGCACATTAAAAATAATCTGTTTGAAAACCTCTAAAGTCGACCTCCTTTAACTTCTGTTGCGGCTGTGGTGTTGTGGCGTTTGCATTTGTGTTATTCTGTTTGCTTACTTGCTGTGCAAAACATCTGACACCTTCTGGCCACCATACATAAAACTGCAGACAACTGATCATCTGGTATCAAGCAAAAATTGAGGGACAGGTGATGTTTTAGCGTACAAGTCTGCAATGATGACATAAGCATGTTTGACAACGGGTAAAAGGAATATTTAAGAAATACAATATNCGTGGCGAGACAGCTTACATGGTGGGTTGAAAAAGAAACCAGCTACCGATACGATCCATTGTAGTCATTCGCAGCCAGTCGTTAGCTACAAGTTACAAGTCGACGGCATTTTCGGTGTGTGACGGTTGGTCCTCGGGGATAGGCTGCTCGGTGTGTGACGGTGTCCGAAAGGCAACGCCCCACATCCCGCTGAAACTGCTTCAAATGAACAAAATAATGATAATAAACAATAAATCTGGATAAAATAAACCCTCAAATAAAGCAGGGATGCACCTCAGGGTTGTGCTCCCCGCTACTTGATATTCTAACGTCGATACAAAAGTAACGTCAACGTTAACCGTCTTGGTTCATCTCAACAAGTCAGACGAAACTAAACTCACGTTGCCGGGCTTTGACGCTGATGAGTGAGATCGAAACAGGTGTGTAATGACTTACAAAACTACATCTAGACTGTGCGTGGGCCACTTGTTATGGAGGACCAAAAATGCCAAAATTAAAAATAAATAAAAGTAAAAAGGAAATCGAAAATCAAATATGTTATTAAAAAATGGAGTATAAAAAAATTATATATAAATAGAAATAAAAACGACATTAAAATATTTATAAACAAATAAATGAACAAAAATTTGTACAAGAATAAAAAAAGATTCAAAAAATAATTGTGGAAATAAATGTATAAATAGAATTAAGTACCAATCAAAACACTTTGCTCTCATATTTACTTTGTGCTGCTGTGCTACTGTGTCAGCATGAAATGCAGAAGGAAACGTTATTCAGAATGTGTGTGTGTGTGTGTGTGTGNGTCTAAAATGCGTTGGACTATTCACCTATTGGTTGATTGACATGTGAGCGCAGAAATTGATTAGGTATACCTGCCTGCTGCCACAGCAAGAGGAATGGGAGAAATATATGCAAAGGTGTACTGAGACAGTGATGTCGGAGTTCACGAGGAGGTTGGTGTTAAAAACAGCAAAGAGACAAGTAAGAGTATTTTCAGATTTCTCTAACATTTATGTGTCAACTTATTTAGCTCTATCTTGTTTTCATCTATTTTCTTCAAGGTACTTCCAAGGAGCTTAAACTACTCATGCAATTTTGGACACGTCGGGTTGTTCTTCCACAGTCATCTACTTGCTTTTTTGTGCTTTTTGTGTTTGTGACGCCATACTCAGTATATTTGCTTGCAGGGACCGCACTGTATTGTCTAACATAACCTTTTTTAGTTTAATCCAACCATGACTGAACTTTTTTTTGCACATTAAAAATAATCTGTTTGAAAACCTCTAAAGTCGACCTCCTTTAACTTCTGTTGCGGCTGTGGTGTTGTGGCGTTTGCATTTGTGTTATTCTGTTTGCTTACTTGCTGTGCAAAACATCTGACACCTTCTGGCCACCATACATAAAACTGCAGACAACTGATCATCTGGTATCAAGCAAAAATTGAGGGACAGGTGATGTTTTAGCGTACAAGTCTGCAATGATGACATAAGCATGTTTGACAACGGGTAAAAGGAATATTTAAGAAATACAATATTCGTGTGTTTCAGGCTTCAAAAATGTGTCAGTTAGAGCAACCGGCCTTGTCATTTTCACAAAATCACGCTTTTGACGCCATACCCAGTACATTTGCTCACATTAATCAAATTTTATTGTCTAACATAACCATTTTAAGTGTGTAATCCAACCACAACCAGGGCAGCTACAAAAACACAAGGGTCCCAGAAATTGCAGTCCGAAATCAGCAGCCTCTGACACTGCAAACTCATGATATTGTACAAGAAGCAGGGACATTTAATCTGTGAGCAGTCAGAATGCCATCTAGTGGGACAGTCTTTTAACTGCAGTCAGATAGCTATTGTTTGTATATGCACCAAAGTGAGCAGGCACTTCATAGGACGTGAGAACACTCTGTTAATTTAAGTGAGAAGTTTCAAATTTTGCAGTCTCCCATTCTGCTCTAATATTTGGAGGCTATAAAAAAATCATCCACACAGCTGTTACTTTCTCAAAAAGACACATCAGCAATGTTGTCCTCACATTCATTTATTTCTGAACAGCACACATTTTTAAAATCAAACCCCAGAAATTGTTTATAAAGAATATATTATACAGGACATATTACCCAGTAACAGGCCTGATTATCACATCATGTCTTATTTACTCAGACTACATTCAAACATCAAATTTAAGAATCTGATGAACTGATGTCATGTGACAAGTAAAGTTTAGAAGCAAAGACAACCAAAATTCAAAATCATGTCAGTACCTTGCTTTGACTAGTTTAAAAAATAGCAGTATTGAAAATATTCTGTGCACATTTCCTGCTTTTGGATTTCTTACCCCTCATATTTGATAGACATTTCAGGTGCAGACAGCTTGCTCAAAGAAAGTCTGGGTATGTTATGGTCGACCCCGTGACCTGTTTGTCAAGGCTAACATGAAGTAGGAGAAAAGATATGTTCAAAAAGGTGTAGCTTTAAAGTAGTCCTCCAGTGGAATGAGTGATACACCTCCAAACCAGTCCTGCAGCCAGACCTGGATCAACTCCAGCTTCATGAAGAACCACTTGTGTTGTACTGGCCACTTTGCCATCACAGGGTGTCTTTGAAAAAACAAACAAGAAGCATAAAAATGTGTGCAAAAGTGTTGCCTGCTATATTTCGAAACTGGGAGAAGCCACTGGGTATTTCTACACGAGTCCACAAGCCAAGTTACCGTGAGAACATCGCCTCCTTGGCAAACGCGAGCTCCTCAGGGGCCACCTCCACCATCTTGCCTGTAAGTGTGAGTCGAGCACATCTTGGATCCTCTGGCTCGTACGCCATTTGCCTTAAAACACAGAAGATCATGTTTCCCTTAGAACAAACACAACTGAACAACACTCTGTAAAAAGACCTAAATTAAGTATGTTTCTTCTTCTTTTGTCTTTTCAGACTAACACAAGCTGCATGCACATGATACGTCTAGGAAAATGTCCTTTTGAAAGTTATTACAAGCCAAACGTAAAGTCTGGATTGTTCATAATAAGTAATCTTCAGACGGAGTAAAGAGAAATTTAACTCTTAAACAATTTTTTAGGTTGAATTTTATTCAATGTTTGGGTAGCAATCTGATCTTTAACTTGCAATCAGGAGTGCCAACTGATTTGTGCAGAAACTATTTTAAGAAAGTGGTGCCAAATGGTGTGAATTAGCTTTGGATCATGCTCCTTTTACTTTTAGAGCTGAATGGATTCATGTTTTAGTGTAAACACCCTCATGAAATAACAGGGACTCGCCTGCAGAATTCTCCTTCCGCCTCTGAGAACGTTAGGGAGGCATAGGGGTTATTTCTCAGGTCTGCCACCGAGTTGTCCATTGGAGTTACATAAAAGTAGATAACTCCAGTGCTGTTTTCCACTGGTCCATCACTGATTGAGAAGATATTTCCGAAGGGGAAACCTTTAATCTGTGTACGGATATAAAAAAAAGACAGCTTTACAAATCAAGTTATGCAAATATAGAATCAAAATTTTTCACAAAGCTTGTGTTATCTGATTTTAACGGGATGATTCTACAGATCATCTCTGGGTTAGTCATGTTGTACTTATGAAAAACAATTTCTATCTGAAACGCCAAAAAAAAAAAAAGAAAAATATGAAGATTGAACTCTAACGGATAAAAGTTTCAGTCAGTTTTACTTTGGTAACCAAAGGATAAAACCACTGCAGCCATTACTCTCCAGAGTTCCCTTTCCTGTTCATTTTAAGTGCTGTGTATAAGATAGAAACAGAGTAAAATGGGAACTCGACGGGCTTATTTAAAAGACAAACGTTAAAAACTTGATAAAAAAAATAAGTACATCATGTTCCTACAGTCACAACAAAGAATAGAGGAGGTATTAACAGAAGCTTGTGTCGATATACGTTTCTATTTATGTTTATTCATTATCATCTTGAGTCCCTCCATACTTTACGTTTTTAGAGCCCTTAAATTAAATTATACACACATGTTATTTGGCTCTTTTAGGGTAAACTTTTGCTAACCAAACCTGCAGACTTGGGGGCTGCAAAAGTTAACTGGCAGGCAAGTGGCTGCAGAAGACCGAAGGAGATTTCCCAGAGATGCACTTAAATCTGTGAATTATTTTGATTCCCATCTTTTCAGCTGTGAATCTTAAATGTCCATATGAACAGAATACAAGCAATGCCTAATTTGCAGTCATAGACAAAAAGAAAAAGCTCAGGGGGTTAAATACTAGTGCAGAGCCTGGTATTCACATGCATGCATGACTTCTTCTGTGGACTCATGACCTCTCCTCTGTTTTACCTTGTCCTGTGTTGAAATGGTGGCCAGATGTCCCCAGTCACTGGTGTGAGCTATGTATCTGGCAGTTCTCGCTGTCTCCTCGTGAGGTGGAGGGCCTCCGTTGTTGGACTTTTTCACCTTCTCCAGCCGATATGAAAACAGTCTGGAGGAAAGCTGAGCCACATTCTCCTCTTTCTGCTTCACCAGCTCTGCGGGGCTCTCCACGCCGTCCCCCATGGCGTCTGGAGACGGGTACGCCTGCTTCCACAGCCCCGCTCCGTCCACCAGCAGAGCCGAGGCGACTTCCTCCGACAGGTCGGACTCCTCCACCACATCGTTGGGGGACACGACCCAGGACACGGAGCTCCTCAGGGTGTAGCCCAGACACGCACACAGCACATTGGCAATGATTGCCAGGGAGAAGAAAGGGGGCTTCATGTCACTGGGTCCAGGTAATGGCCGCCCAGCGTCTCCAGTTTGTTTACAACCTCACGTGTTTATAGCTCCCGTCAACTGTGCTGCAACACGGCCCCCAACAACTCACCACAGTAATTGGTGGAGACACGGGTGGACCAAACTTGACGGTGCAAAGTCTGTGTGTTTCACCCGGTTTCACCCCTTTCGTAACTGTACTTGAGGTTCCATGTTCTTCTTATAACACCACTGAACTTCACAGTCGCAGTGAAGAACAGCGACCCCTAATGTTCAAACCGGAGAACTGCAGAAACTCATGGACTTTCTTAGTAACATTCATAGACTGTATAAAACAGATAACATTATCTTTTAATTGGTGGCAAAAGACCCACTTACTCAATGATTTATCACATATGTATGATTTTCTCCCCTCAAAGTAAATATGTGATAGTATTCCATCTAAAAAATATTTGACCCATGTCCAAAATGTGACAGCACTGCAAAAACTTAATATCTTACCAGGAGATTCTCCTAATTAATACCCAAAATAACTAATCACACTAAATGTAAGACACAAATATCTAAAAGGAAACACTGTAAGATACTGAAACAGGAACAAAGAACTGGAACAAGATGGATCATCTGTCATATACTGTTAAGTGAAACAGTTTTATTTTTAATTCGAGTCATTTCTAAGTTGGAACAAGCTTTCATTTCGAAGGGTTCTAAGCTGCTCAATAATTTTTTATCAACAAATCATCGTCTCAGGAAAAAACTCAGCTTGGATTATGAAAATAAAATCTTTGTTTAAATCTGAAGCTCATCAAAAGCTTATTATGAGACATGAAACTTCTCAATACAAGAAAATGCGCTTAAAATTAGTTTTTCCAGCTATGCCGAAGATCTCCCTTATATAGTTAAGCTTGAATCAAATGTCTTTTTTTTTAAGATAGAAGTGCTTTCTTAAAAGTGGACGAGGTAACCGTCTAAAAAAAACGCATAATGTTCGTTTTTATAAAACATATTTAAAAATAAAAATAAAAAAAGTCTCACCGGAAAAAAAGGCCACATAGTAATACAGTTCTATCACTGTGGTCGTAAGTACATTATATACTTATAAAAAGTTGAATAACTCTTTTCTACAGAGTTTTTTTGTATCTGTATCAAGAAAAATGCACTTGTTATTAGTGATAATACACTAATTTTAAGGTATATCTGGGTTTATTGGTGTTACATATTTTAACTAGTTAAGTCTCAACAAGATAAATTCTCCTGTTTTGTTGGCGGATAATTTTGCTGAGTTTAAGAAAAATACACACAATTTTTCCTTAATTTAATCGCATTAGAGTGCTGACTTTTTGCAGTGTGTCTCTGGTACTTTTTCTTGTTGAACGCTAAACCTCTGCAAATTATCAACCACACAGCGAAAGTCATGGTTGCAAAGGTTGTGTACAGAAGGTTTTTGCATTTCATCGACAATAAGTACACTTGTCCCTTGAAGGTTAATTTAAAAGCATTGGTTGTGAGATGAGTAAAGAAAGTTAAATATTTTATAGACTTCAATAGGAGGTATTTAGATAATAACTTGAAGTTCAACCAAAGAGCAGCATATGCAACAGAAACATGCAGGAATTTTACCTTTTACATTCCACAACTACAGTCATGGACGAAAGTATTGGCACCCCTGGAATTTTTCCAGAAAATACACCATTTCTCCCAGAAATTGTTTAAATAACAAATGTTTTTGGTATAAATGTGTTGATTTCCTTGTATGCATTGGAAAAAAAAAAGAAGAAGAAGAAAAAAGCCAAAATGGACACAATTTTACACAAAACACAATAACTGGGCCAAACAAAATTGTTGGCACCCTTTTGGATAATGGGTAAATTATTTAATTTCAAGCAGGTGATGCTTGTTTAAACTCAGCTGTGGCAAGTAACAGGTGCTGGTAATATGGAAATCACACCTGATTCCAGTTAGAATGTGTAAAAGCTGACTTGACCTTTGTGTTGTGTGACTTTGTGTGTCACACCAAGAATGGAGACGAGAAAGAAGAGCTAAGGAGTGTCTGGTGTCAAGCTAAAAAACTTCACTGCTATAAAAATAACTCTGTACAACTAAATCCTCCTTGGCGTCCTTATTATTGCTGTGAATGCAGGGATAAAAAATTCTTTCATTGTGATTCATCTATTTCCTTTTTCTTCCATTTATTTTTCAATTCACCCATTCATATTTTCATTTTGGACATTATTTCACATCCTTTCAGCCAACACTTCATGTTCATG
Organism: Thalassoma bifasciatum; assembly: GCA_008086565.1. NCBI lineage: Eukaryota > Metazoa > Chordata > Actinopteri > Labriformes > Labridae > Thalassoma > Thalassoma bifasciatum. The sequence goes on from RPOG01000120.1 coordinate 840,067, forward strand.
TTCGTGAGTTCTCCTTCAACATTTTGCATTCAGCAGTCCAGCGCAAGCTTTTTCAAGATTCATTCAACCATTTTCAGAAAAATTCAGTAATTCAGCATATTCAGGATTCTGCATTAGCAGTTCAGCTTCTGCATTCACAGCGCAATTTCTTCAGAAATTGCTTTTCTAGTGTTTAATTGTTGGTTTACCTAGACAAAAAAGACCTTTAGACCAGAGTTAAATTTTTCATTTTAAAGGTGTGTTTTGTGACTTTTGAGAAGACTTTTGGCATGTGAGATGAAGTGAACCAACACAAAGGTACAGTGATTTCCCTTCCCCTGCTTGTTTCCTTTTTTTTGTAGGTTTGTTAAAGGGATCTCCTGCTTTCTATACTGTACACTCACTCTGATAGCTCAGTTGGTAGAGTGGAGGACTGAAGCTACTGATTATTGCACTGATCCTAAGGTCGCTGGTTCAACTCCCACTCGAAGCATTTGATTTTTCTAGCAATTTCGTACTATACCTCAGCTTAGATCATGGATTCCAATGGCCCTATCTATGCTGTTAAATTGTTGGTTTACCCAGAGAAAAAAGACCTTTAGACCAGAGTTAAATTTTTCATTTTAAAGGTGTGTTTTGTGACTTTTGAGAAGACTTTTGGCATGTGAGATGAAGTGAGCCAACACAAAGGTACAGTGATTTTCCCTTACCCTGCTTGTTTCCTTTTTTGTAGGCTTGTCAAAGGGATCTCTTGCTTTCTGTACTGTACACCCACTCTGATAGCTCAGTTGGTAGAGTGGAGGACTGAAGACACTGATTATAGCAGTGATTCTAAGGTCCCTGGTTCAACTCCCGCTCGAAGTATGTGCTTTTTCCAGCAAATTCGACTGTGTCTCAGTTTAGACCAATAAGATCCAAAGGCCCTATCTATGTGATCTTTAATTCTTGGTCTACCTAGAGATAAAAAACCTCCAGAACAGATGAATTTTTTCCATTTTGAAGGTGTGTTTTGTGACTTTTGAGAAGACTTTTGGCATGTGAGATGAAGTGAGCCAACACAAAGGTCCAGTGATTTTACCTTAGCCTGCTTGTTTCCTTTTTTGTGGGCTTGTCAAAGGGATCTCCTGCTTCATTATACACCCACTCTGATAGCTCAGTTGGTAGAGTGGAAGACTGAAGACACTGATAAAAGCAGTGATCCTGAGGTCGCTGGTTCAACTCCCACTCGAGGCATGTGCTTTTTCCAGCAATTTCGCACTATTCCTCAGCTTGGATCAATGAGATCCAATGGCCCTATCTATGCAATGTTTAATTGTTGGTTTACCAAGAGAAAAAAGACCTTTGGACCAGAGTTAAATTTTTCCATTTTGAAGGTGTGTTTTGTGACTTTTGAGAAGACTTTTGGCATGTGAGATGAAGTGAGCCAACACAAAGGTACAGTGATTTTCCCTGACCCTGCTTGTTTCCTTTTTTGTAGGCTTGTCAAAGGGATCTCCTGCCTTCTGTACTGTACACCCACTCTGATAGCTCAGTTGGTAGAGTGGAGGACTGAAGACACTGATTATTGCAGTGATCCTGAGGTCGCTGGTTCAACTCCCCCTCGAAGCATTCGCTTTTTCCAGCAGTTTCGTACTATTCCTCAGCTTAGATCAATGAGATCCAAAGGCCCTATCTATGCAACGTTAAATTTTTGGTCTACCTACGGAAAAAAAGACCTTTGGACCAGAGTTAAATTTTTCCATTTTGAAGGCGTGTTTACACAGAAAATTCTTCTGAAAACCGTACACTCTACTTCACTGCCAACACAAAGGTACAGTGATTTTCCCTTACCCTTCTTGTTACCTTTATTTTGTAGGCTTGTCAAGGGGATCTCCTGCTCTCTGTGCTGTAGACCTCCTTCTATAGCTCAGTTGGTAGAGTGGAGGACTGTAGACGATGGTTAAAGCAGTGATCCTTGGGTCGCTGGTTCAACTCCCGCTCGAAGCATTCGCTTTTTCCAGCAGTTTCGTACTATTCCTCAGCTTAGATCAATGAGATCCAAAGGCCCTATCTATGCAACGTTAAATTTTTGGTCTACCTACGGAAAAAAAGACCTTTGGACCAGAGTTAAATTTTTCCATTTTGAAGGCGTGTTTTGTGTCTTTTAAGAAGACTTTTGGCATGTGAGATGAAGTGAGCCAACACAAAGGTACAGTGATTTTCCCTTACCCTTCTTGTTACCTTTATTTTGTAGGCTTGTCAAGGGGATCTCCTGCTCTCTGTGCTGTAGACCTCCTTCTATAGCTCAGTTGGTAGAGTGGAGGACTGTAGACGATGNTTCTGTACTGTACACCCACTCTGATAGCTCAGTTGGTAGAGTGGAGGACTGAAGACACTGATTATTGCAGTGATCCTGAGGTCGCTGGTTCAACTCCCCCTCGAAGCATTCGCTTTTTCCAGCAGTTTCGTACTATTCCTCAGCTTAGATCAATGAGATCCAAAGGCCCTATCTATGCAACGTTAAATTTTTGGTCTACCTACGGAAAAAAAGACCTTTGGACCAGAGTTAAATTTTTCCATTTTGAAGGCGTGTTTTGTGTCTTTTAAGAAGACTTTTGGCATGTGAGATGAAGTGAGCCAACACAAAGGTACAGTGATTTTCCCTTACCCTTCTTGTTACCTTTATTTTGTAGGCTTGTCAAGGGGATCTCCTGCTCTCTGTGCTGTAGACCTCCTTCTATAGCTCAGTTGGTAGAGTGGAGGACTGTAGACGATGGTTAAAGCAGTGATCCTTGGGTCGCTGGTTCAACTCCCGCTCGAAGCATTCGCTTTTTCCAGCAGTTTCGTACTATTCCTCAGCTTAGATCAATGAGATCCAAAGGCCCTATCTATGCAACGTTAAATTTTTGGTCTACCTACGGAAAAAAAGACCTTTGGACCAGAGTTAAATTTTTCCATTTTGAAGGCGTGTTTTGTGTCTTTTAAGAAGACTTTTGGCATGTGAGATGAAGTGAGCCAACACAAAGGTACAGTGATTTTCCCTTACCCTTCTTGTTACCTTTATTTTGTAGGCTTGTCAAGGGGATCTCCTGCTCTCTGTGCTGTAGACCTCCTTCTATAGCTCAGTTGGTAGAGTGGAGGACTGTAGACGATGGTTAAAGCAGTGATCCTTTGGTCGCTGGTTCAACTCCCGCTTGAAGCATGTACTTTCTCCAGCAGTTCGGTACTGTACCTCAGCCTACGCCTATCAGATCCAATGGCCATATTTATTTGTTGGTCCACCTAGGGAAAAAAGACCTCTAGACCAGAGGTAATTTTTCATTTTGAAGGTGTGTTTTGTGACTTTTGAGAGGACTTTTGGCATGTGAGATGAAGTGAACCAACACAAAGGTACAGTGATTTTCCCTGACCCTGCTTGTTTCCTTTTTTGTAGGCTTGTTAAAGGGATCTCCTGCTCTCTGTGCTGTACACCTCCTTCGATAGCTCAGTTGGTAGAGTGGAGGACTGTAGACAATGGTTAAAGCAGTGATCCTTGGGTCGCTGGTTCAACTCCCGCATGAAGCATGTGCTTTCTTCAGCATTTCGGTACTATACCTCAGCCTACGTCAATGAGATCCAATGGCCATATTTATTTGTTGGTCTACCTAGAGAAAAAAGACCTCCAGAACAGATGAAATTTTCCAATTTGAAGGTGTGTTTTTTGACTTTTGAGAAGGCTTTTTGTATGTGAGATGAAGTGAGCCAACACAAAGGTACAGTGATTTTCCTTTACCCTTCTTGTTACCTTTATTTTGTAGGCTTGTTAAAGGGATCTCCTGCTCTCTGTGCTGTACACCTCCTTCGATAGCTCAGTTGGTAGAGTGGAGGACTGTAGACAATGGTTAAAGCAGTGATCCTTGGGTCGCTGGTTCAACTCCCGCATGAAGCATTTGCTTTCTTCAGCATTTCGGTACTATACCTCAGCCTACGTCAATGAGATCCAATGGCCATATTTATTTGTTGGTCTACCTAGAGAAAAAAGACCTCCAGAACAGATGAAATTTTCCAATTTGAAGGTGTGTTTTTTGACTTTTGAGAAGGCTTTTGGTATGTGAGATGAAGTGAGCCAACACAAAGGTACAGTGATTTTCCTTTACCCTTCTTGTTACCTTTATTTTGTAGGCTTGTTAAAGGGATCTCCTGCTCTCTGTGCTGTACACCTCCTTCTATAGCTCAGTTGGTAGAGTGGAGGACTGTAGACAATGGTTGAAGCAGTGATCCTTAGGTCGCTGGTTCAACTCCCGCATGAAGCAAGTGCTTTCTTCAGCACTTCGTTATTGTACCTCAGCCTACGTCAATCAGATCCATTGGCCCTAACTTTGCAATTTTTATTTGTTGGTCCACCTAGAGAAAAAAGACCTCTAGACCAGAGGTAATTTTTCATTTTGAAGGTGTGTTTTGTGACTTTTGAGAAGACTTTTGGCATGCGAAATTAGTGAGCCAACACAAAGGTACAGTGATCTTCCCTTACCCTTCTTGTTCCCTTTTTTTTGTTGGCTTGTTAAAGGGCTCCCTGCTCTCTGTGCCTTACACCTCCTTCTATAGCTCAGTTGGTAGAGTGGAGGACTGTAAACGATGGTTAAAGCAGTGATCTTTGGGTCGCTGGTTCAACTCCCGCTCGAAGCATGTGCTTTCTCCAGCAGTTCGGTACTGTACCTCAGCCTACGTCAATCAGATCCAATGGCCCTAACTTTGCAATGTTTATTTGTTGGTCTACCCAGAGAAAAAAGACCTCTAGACCAGAGGTAATTTTTCATTTTGAAGGTGTGTTTTGTGACTTTTGAGAAGACTTTTGGCATGTGAGATGAAGTGAGCCAACACAAAGGTACAGTGATTTTCCATTACCCTGCTTGTTACCTTTATTTTGTAGGCTAGTTAAAGGGATCTCCTGCTCTCTGTGCCATACATCTCCTTCTATAGCTCAGTTGGTAGAGTGGAGGACTGTAAACGATGGTTAAAGCAGTGATCCTGGGGTTGCCGGTTCAACTCCCGCTTGAAGCATGTGCTTTCTTCAGTAGTTCGGTACTGTACCTCGCCCTACGTCAATCAGATCCAATGGCCCTATTTATTTGTTGGTCTACCTAGAGAAAAAAGACCTCTATACCGGAGGTAATTTTTCATTTTGAAGGTGTGTTTTGTGACTTTTGAGAAGACTTTTGGCATGCGAGATTAGTGAGCCAACACAAAGGTACAGTGATATTCCCTTCCCCTGCTTGTTACCTTTTTTTTGTAGGCTAGTTAAAGGGATCTCCTGCTCTCTGTGCTGTACACCTCCTTCTATAGCTCAGTTGGTAGAGTGGAGTACTGTATACGATGGTTAAAGCAGTGATCCTTGGGTCGCTGGTTCAACTCCCGCTTGAAGCATGTGCTTTCTTCAGCACTTCGGTACTGTACCTCGCCCTACGTCAATCAGATCCAATGGCCCTAACTTTGCAATGTTCATTTGTTGGTCCACCTAGAGAAAAAAGACCTCTAGACCAGAGGTAATTTTTCATTTTGAAGTCGTGTTTTGTGACTTTTGAGAAGACTTTTGGCATGTGAGATGAAGTGAGCCAACACAAAGGTACAGTGATTTTCAATTACCCTGCTTGTTACCTTTATTTCGTGGGCGTGTTAAAGGGATCTCCTGCTCTCTGTGCTGTACACCTCCTTCTATAGCTCAGTTGGTAGAGTGGAGGACTGTAGACGATGGTTAAAGCAGTGATCCTTGGGTCGCTGGTTCAACTCCCGCATGAAGCATTTGCTTTCTTCAGCATTTCGGTACTATACCTCAGCCTACGTCAATGAGATCCAATGGCCATATTTATTTGTTGGTCTACCTAGAGAAAAAAGACCTCCAGAACAGATGAAATTTTCCAATTTGAAGGTGTGTTTTTTGACTTTTGAGAAGGCTTTTGGTATGTGAGATGAAGTGAGCCAACACAAAGGTACAGTGATTTTCCTTTACCCTTCTTGTTACCTTTATTTTGTAGGCTTGTTAAAGGGATCTCCTGCTCTCTGTGCTGTACACCTCCTTCGATAGCTCAGTTGGTAGAGTGGAGGACTGTAGACAATGGTTAAAGCAGTGATCCTTGGGTCGCTGGTTCAACTCCCGCATGAAGCATTTGCTTTCTTCAGCATTTCGGTACTATACCTCAGCCTACGTCAATGAGATCCAATGGCCATATTTATTTGTTGGTCTACCTAGAGAAAAAAGACCTCCAGAACAGATGAAATTTTCCAATTTGAAGGTGTGTTTTTTGACTTTTGAGAAGGCTTTTCCATACACTCTACTTCACTCGGTTGTGTTTCCATGTCACTAAAAGGAAATGGGAAGAACAATGGAAATAAAACATCCGAACAATTTCCCTAGAGGACGAGAGACACGACATGTGGAGGAAGATATCGAGTCAACCATCTCACCTCCTGACATCTGTTACCAACTTCGTCACTAGGAATCCAGCGACCAAGTTGAGGGCGTTGAAGCATTTGCTTTCTCCAGCAGTTCGGTACTGTACCTCAGCCTACGTCAATCAGATCCAATGGCCCTAACTTTGCAATGTTTATTTGTTGGTCCACCTAGAGAAAAAAAACCTCTAGACCAAAAGGTAATTTTTCATTTTGAAGGTGTGTTTTGTGACTTTTGAGAAGACTTTTGGCATGTGAGATGAAGTGAGCCAAAACAAAGGTACAGTGATTTTCCCTTCCCCTGCTTGTTACCTTTTTTTTGTAGGCTTTTTAAAGGGATCTCCTGCTCTTTGTGCTGTACACCTCCTTCTATAGCTCAGTTGGTAGAGTGGAGGACTGTAAACGATGGTTAAAGCAGTGATCCTTGGGTCGCTGGTTCAACTCCCGCTTAAGCATTTCCTTTCTCCAGCAGTTCGGTACTGTACCTCAGCCTACGTCAATCAGATCCAATGGCCCTAACTTTGAAATGTTTATTTATTGGTCCACCTAGAGAAAAAAAACCTCTAGACCAGAGGTAATTTTTCATTTTGAAGGTGTGTTTTGTGACTTTTGAGAAGACTTTTGGCATGTGAGATGAAGTGAGCCAACACAAAGGTACAGTGATTTTCCCTTCCCATGCTTGTTACCTTTTTTTTGTAGGCTTGTTAAAGGGATCTCCTGCTCTCTGTGCTGTACACCTCCTTCTATAGCTCAGTTGGTAGAGTGGAGGACTGTGGACGATGGTTAAAGCAGTGATCCTTGGGTCGCTGGTTCAACTCCCGCTCGAAGCATGTGCTTTCTCCAGCACTTCGGTCCTGTACCTCAGCCTTTGTCAATCAGATCCAATGGCCCTAACTTTGCAATGTTTATTTGTTGGTCTTCCCAGAGGATAAAAACCTCTATACCAGAGGTAATTTTTCATTCTGAAGGTGTGTTTTGTGACTTTTGAGAAGACTTTTGGCATGTGAGATGAATTGAGCCAACACAACGGTACAGTGATTTTCCATTACCCTGCTTGTTACCTTTATTTTGTAGGCTAGTTAAAGGGATCTCCTGCTCCCTGTGCTGTACACCTCCTTCTATAGCTCAGTTGGTAGAGTGGAGGACTGTAAACAATGGTAAATGCAGTGATCCTTGGGTCGCTGGTTCAACTCCCGCTTAAGCATTTGCTTTCTCCAGCAGTTCGGTACTGTACCTCAGCCTACGTCAATCAGATCCAATGGCCCTAATTTTGCAATGTTTATTTATTGGTCGACAGAGAGAAAAAAGTCCTCTAGACCAGAGGTAATTTTTCATTCTGAACGTGTGTTTTGTGACTTTTGAGAAGACTTTTGGCATGTGAGATAAAGTGAGCCAACACAAAGGTACAGTGATTTTCCATTACCCTGCTTGTTACCTTTATTTTGTAGGCTAGTTAAAGGGATCTCCTGATCTTTGTGCTGTACACCTCCTTCTATAGCACAGTTGGTAGAGTGGAGGACTGTAAACAATGGTAAAAGCAGTGATCCTTGGGTCGCTGGTTCAACTCCCGCTCGAAGCATGTGCTTTCTCCAGCAGTTCGGTCCTGTACCTCAGCCTACGTCAATCAGATCCAATGGCCCTAACTTTGCAATGCTTTTTTGTTGGTCCACCTAGAGAAAAAAAACCTCTAGACCAAAAGGTAATTTTTCATTTTGAAGGTGTGTTTTGTGACTTTTGAGAAGACTTTTGGCATGCGAGATTAGTGAGCCAACACAAAGGTACAGTGATTTTCCATTACCCTGCTTGTTACCTTTATTTTGTTGGCTTGTTAAAGGGATCCCCTGCTCTCTGTGCTGTACACCTCCTTCTATAGCTCAGTTGGTACAGTGGAGGACTGTAGACAATGATTAAAGCAGTGATCCTTGGGTCGCTGGTTCAACTCCCGCTCGAAGCATGTGATTTCTTCAGCAGTTCGGTACTGTACCTCAGCCTACGTCAATCAGATCCAATGGCCCTAATTTTGCAATGTTTATTTGTTGGTCTACCCAGAGAAAAAAGACCTCTAGACAGAGGTAATTTTTCATTTTGAAGGTGTGTTTTGTGACTTTTGAGAAGACTTTTGGCATGTGAGATGAAGNAATTTTCATTTTGAAGGTGTGTTTTGTGACTTTTGAGAAGACTTTTGGCATGCGAGATTAGTGAGCCAACACAAAGGTACAGTGATTTTCCCTTCCCCTGCTTGTTACCTTTATTTTGTTGGCTTGTTAAAGGGATCCCCTGCTCTCTGTGCTGTACACCTCCTTCTATAGCTCAGTTGGTACAGTGGAGGACTGTAGACAATGATTAAAGCAGTGATCCTTGGGTCGCTGGTTCAACTCCCGCTCGAAGCATGTGATTTCTTCAGCAGTTCGGTACTGTACCTCAGCCTACGTCAATCAGATCCAATGGCCCTAATTTTGCAATGTTTATTTGTTGGTCTACCCAGAGAAAAAAGACCTCTAGACAGAGGTAATTTTTCATTTTGAAGGTGTGTTTTGTGACTTTTGAGAAGACTTTTGGCATGTGAGATGAATTGAGCCAACACAAAGGTACAGTGATTTTCCATTACCCTGCTTGTTACCTTTATTTTGTAGGCTAGTTAAAGGGATCTCCTGCTCTCTGTGCTGTACACCTCCTTCTATAGCTCAGTTGGTAGAGTGGAGGACTGTAGACGATGGTTAAAGCAGTGATCCTTGGGTCGCTGGTTCAACTCCCGCTCGAAGCATGTGCTTTCTCCAGCAGTTCGGTCCTGTACCTCAGCCTACGTCAATCAGATCCAATGGCCCTTACTTTGCAATGTTATTTTGTTGGTCAACAGAGAGAAAAAAGACCTCTAGACCAGAGGTAATTTTTCATTTTGAAGGTGTGTTTTGTGACTTTTGAGAAGACTTTTGGCATGTGAGATGAAGTGAGCCAACACAAAGGTACAGTGATTTTCCCTTCCCCTGCTTGTTACCTTTATTTTGTAGGCTTGTTAAAGGGATCTCCTGCTCTCTGTGTGGTACACCTCCTTCTATAGCTCAGTTGGTAGAGTGGAGGACTGTAGACGATGGTTAAAGCAGTGATCCTTGGGTCGCTGGTTCAACTCCCACTTAAAGCATGTGCTTTCTTCAGCAGTTCGGTACTGTACCTCAGCCTACGTCAATCAGATCCAATGGCCCTATCTTTGCAATGCTTATTTGTTGGTCCACCTAGAGAATAAAAACCTCTATACCAGAGGTACTTTTTCATTTTGAAGGTGTGTTTTGTGACTTTTGAGAACTCTTTTTGCATGCGAGATTAGTGAGCCAACACAAAGGTACAGTGATATTCTCTTCCCCTGCTTGTGACCTTTTTTTTGTAGGCTTTTTAAAGGGATCTCCTGCTCTTTGTGCTGTACACCTCCTTCTATAGCTCAGTTGGTAGAGTGGAGGACTGTATACGATGGTTAAAGCAGTGATCCTTGGGTCGCTGGTTCAACTCCCGCTCGAAGCATGTGCTTTCTCCAGCACTTCGGTCCTGTACCTCAGCCTTTGTCAATCAGATCCAATGGCCCTAACTTTGCAATGTTTATTTGTTGGTCCACCTAGAGAAAAAAAACCTCTAGACCAAAAGGTAATTTTTCATTTTGAAGGTGTGTTTTGTGACTTTTGAGAAAACTTTTGGCATGCGAGATTTCACTCGGTTGTGTTTCCATGTCACTAAAAGGGAAGGGGACGAACAATGGAAAAAAAACCTCCGAACAATTTCCCTAGAGGACGAGAGACACGACATGTGGAGGAAGATATCGAGTCGACCATCTCACCTCCTGACTTCTGCTACCAATTTCGTCACTAGGAACCCAGCGACCAAGTTGAGGGTGAACTTCGTACACGAAAGAACAGCAGTTCGGTACTGTTCCTCAGCCTACGTCAATCAGATCCAATGGCCCTATCTTTGCAATGTTTATTTGTTGGTCTACCCAGAGAAAAAAGACCTCTAGACCAGAGGTATTTCTTCATTTTGAAGGTGTGTTTTGTGACTTTTGAGAAGACTTTTGGCATGCGAGATTAGTGAGCCAACACAAAGGTACAGTGATTTTCCATTACCCTGCTTGTTACCTTTATTTTGTAGGCTTGTTAAAGGGATCTCCTGCTCTCTGTTCGGTACACCTCCTTCTATAGCTCAGTTGGTAGAGTGGAGGACTGTAGACGATGGTTAAAGCAGTGATCCTTGGGTCGCTGGTTCAACTCCCACTTGAAGCATGTGCTTTCTTCAGCAGTTCGGTCCTGTTGGAGTCGGAAACAGTTAGTCTAGGTTACCGGGAATGAAACGTTACAAATAAACAACCAGATGGGTCTCTTTTTTCTGGAGATCTGGTCTCCATTAAAAAGTAAAACTTCCACACAAAACACTGAAAACTCTTCTGAAAACCGTACACTCTACTTCACTCGGTTGTGTTTCCATGTCACTAAAAGGGAAGGGGACGAACATACCTTTTTTTTGGAGGCTTGTTAAAGGGATCTCCTGCTCTCTGTGCTGTACACCTCCTTCTATAGCTCAGCTGGTAGAGTGGAGGACTGAAGACGATGGTTAAAGCAGTGATCCTTGGGTCGCTGGTTCAACTCCGTGAACTTCGTACACGAAAGAAGTCGTCAAGCCATGACAAGGAGTCGGATGCAGTTAGTCTAGGTTACCGGGATAGAAAAGTTACAAATAAACAACCAGGTGGATCTCTTATTTTTGGAGATATGGTCTCCATTAAAAAGTAAAACTTCCACACAAAACACTGAAAACTCTTCTGAAAACCGTACGCTCTAATCACTCGAAACACAAAGGTACAGTGATATTCTCTTCCCCTGCTTGTTACCTTTTTTTTGTAGGCTTTTTAAAGGGATCTCCTGCTCTTTGTGCTGTACACCTCCTTCTATAGCTCAGTTGGTAGAGTGGAGGACTGTAAACGATGGTTAAAGCAGTGATCCTTGGGTCGCTGGTTCAACACCCACTTGAAGCATGTGCTTTCTTCAGCAGTTCGGTACTGTACCTCAGCCTACGTCAATCAGATCCAATGGCCCTATCTTTGAAATGTTTATTTATTGGTCGACAGAGAGAAAAAAGACCTCTAGACCAGAGGTAATTTTTCACTTTGAAGGTGTGTTTTGTGACTTTTGAGAAGACTTTTGGCATGCGAGATTAGTGAGCCAACACAAAGGTACAGTGATTTTCCATTACCCTGCTTGTAACCTTTATTTTGTAGGCTAGTTAAAGGGATGTCCTGCTTTCTGTGCTGTACACCTCCTTCTATAGCTCAGTTGGTAGAGTGGATGACTGTAAACAATGGTAAATGCAGTGATCCTTGGGTCGCTGGTTCAACTCCCGCTTGAAGCATTTGCTTTCTCCAGCAGTTCGGTACTGTACCTCAGCCTACGTCTATCAGATCCAATGGCCCTAACTTTGCAATGCTTTTTTGTTAGTCCACCTAGAGAAAAAAAACCTCTATACCAGAGGTAATTTTTCATTTTGAAGGTGTGTTTTGTGACTTTTGAGAAGACTTTTGGCATGCGAGATTAGTGAGCCAACACAAAGGTACAGTGATTTTCCATTACCCTGCTTGTTACCTTTATTTTGTAGGCTTGTTAAAGGGATCTCCTGCTCTCTGTGCTGTACACCTCCTTCTATAGCTCAGTTGGTAGAGTGGAGGACTATAAACGATGGTTAAACCAGTGATCCTTGGGTCGCTGGTTCAACTCCCGCTCGAAGCATGTGCTTTCTCCAGCAGTTCGGTCCTGTACCTCAACCTACGTCAATCAGATCCAATGGCCCTATCTTTGCAATGCTTATTTGTTGGTCCACCTAGAGAAAAAAAACCTCTATACCAGAGGTAATTTTTCATTTTGAAGATGTGTTTTGTGACTTTTGAGAAGACTTTTGGCATGCGAGATTAGTGAGCAAACACAAAGGTACAGTGATTTTCCATTACCCTGCTTGTTACCTTTGTTTTGTTGGCTTGTTAAAGGGATGTCCTGCTCTCTGTGCTGTACACCTCCTTCTATAGCTCAGTTGGTAGAGTGGATGACTGTAGACAATGGTTAAAGCAGTGATCCTTGGGTCGCTGGTTCAACTCCCGCTCGAAGCATGTGCTTTCTCCAGCACTTCGGTCCTGTACCTCAGCCTACGTCAATCAGATCCAATGGCCCTATCTTTGCAATGCTTATTTGTTGGTCCACCTAGAGAAAAAAAACCTCTAGACCAGAGGTAATTTTTCATTTTGAAGGTGTGTTTTGTGACTTTTGAGAAGACTTTTGGCATGCGAGATTAGTGAGCAAACACAAAGGTACAGTGATATTCTCTTCCCCTGCTTGTTACCTTTTTTTTGTAGGCTTTTTAAAGGGATCTCCTGCTCTTTATGCTGTACACCTCCTTCTATAGCTCAGTTGGTAGAGTGGAGGACTGTAAACGATGGTTAAAGCAGTGATCCTTGGGTCGCTGGTTCAACTCCCACTTGAAGCATGTGCTTTCTTCAGCAGTTCGGTACTGTACCTCAGCCTACGTCAATCAGATCCAATGGCCCTAATTTTGCAATGTTTATTTATTGGTCGACAGAGAGAAAAAAGACCTCTAGACCAGAGGTAATTTTTCATTTTGAAGGTGTGTTTTGTGACTTTTGAGAAGACTTTTGGCATGCGAGATTAGTGAGCCAACACAAAGGTACAGTGATTTTCCATTACCCTGCTCGTTACCTTTATTTTGTAGGCTTGTTAAAGGGATCTCCTGCTCTCTGTGCTGTACACCTCCTTCTATAGCTCAGTTGGTAGAGTGGAGGACTATAAACGATGGTTAAAGCAGTGATCCTTGGGTCGCTGGTTCAACTCCCGCTCGAAGCATGTGCTTTCTCCAGCAGTTCGGTCCTGTACCTCAGCCTACGTCAATCAGATCCAATGGCCCTATCTTTGCAATGCTTATTTGTTGGTCCACCTAGAGAAAAAAAACCTCTATACCAGAGGTAATTTTTCATTTTGAAGATGTGTTTTGTGACTTTTGAGAAGACTTTTGGCATGCGAGATTAGTGAGCAAACACAAAGGTACAGTGATTTTCCATTACCCTGCTTGTTACCTTTGTTTTGTTGGCTTGTTAAAGGGTATGTCCTGCTCTCTGTGCTGTACACCTCCTTCTATAGCTCAGTTGGTAGAGTGGATGACTGTAGACAATGGTTAAAGCAGTGATCCTTGGGTCGCTGGTTCAACTCCCGCTCGAAGCATGTGCTTTCTCCAGCACTTCGGTCCTGTACCTCAGCCTACGTCAATCAGATCCAATGGCCCTATCTTTGCAATGCTTATTTGTTGGTCCACCTAGAGAAAAAAAACCTCTAGACCAGAGGTAATTTTTCATTTTGAAGGTGTGTTTTGTGACTTTTGAGAAGACTTTTGGCATGTGAGATGAAGTGAGCCAACACAAAGGTACGGTGATTTTCCCTTCCCCTGCTTGTTACCTTTATTTTGTAGGCTAGTTAAAGGGATCTCCTGCTCTCTGTGCGGTACACCTCCTTCTATAGCTCAGTTGGTAGAGTGGAGGACTGTAGACGATGGTTAAAGCAGTGATCCTTGGGTCGCTGGTTCCCACTTGAAGCATGTGCTTTCTTCAGCAGTTCGGTACTGTACCTCAGCCTACGTCAATCAGATCCAATGGCCCTATCTTTGCAATGCTTATTTGTTGGTCCACCTTGAGAATAAAAACCTCTATACCAGAGGTAATTTTTCATTTTGAAGGTGTGTTTTGTGACTTTTGAGAAGACTTTTGGCATGCGAGATTAGTGAGCCAACACAAAGGTACAGTGATATTCTCTTCCCCTGCTTGTTACCTTTATTTTGTAGGCTTTTTAAAGGAGTCTCCTGCTCTTTATGCTGTACACCTCCTTCTATAGCTCAGTTGGTAGAGTGGAGGACTGTGAACGATGGTTAAAGCAGTGATCCTTGGGTCGCTGGTTCAACTCCCACTTGAAGCATGTGCTTTCTTCAGCAGTTCGGTACTGTACCTCAGCCTACGTCAATCAGATCAGATGGCCCTAACTTTGCAATGTTTATTTATTGGTCGACAGAGAGAAAAAAGACCTCTAGACCAGAGGTAATTTTTCATTTTGAAGGTGTGTTTTGTGACTTTTGAGAAGACTTTTGGCATGTGAGATGAAGTGAGCCAACACAAAGGTACAGTGATTTTCCCTTCCCCTGCTTGTTACCTTTTTTTTGTAGGCTTGTTAAAGGGATCTCCTGCTCTCTGTGCTGTACACCTCCTTCTATAGCTCAGTTGGTAGAGTGAAGGACTGTAGACGATGGTTAAAGCAGTGATCCTTGGGTCGCTGGTTCAACTCCCGCTCGAAGCATGTGCTTTCTCAAGCACTTCGGTCCTGTACCTCAGCCTTTGTCAATCAGATCCAATGGCCCTAACTTTGCAATGTTTATTTGTTGGTCCACCTGGAGAAGAAAGACTTCTAGACCAGAGGTAATTTTTCATTTTGAAGGTGTGTTTTGTGACTTTTGAGAAGACTTTTGGTATGTGAGATGAAGTGAGCCAACACAAAGGTACAGTGATTTTCCATTACCCTGCTTGTTACCTTTATTTTGTAAGCTAGTCAAAGGGATGTCCTGCTCTCTGTGCTGTACACCTCCTTCTATAGCTCAGTTGGTAGAGTGGAGGACTGTAAACAATGGTAAAAGCAGTGATCCTTGGGTCGCTGGTTCAACTCCCGCTCGAAGCATGTGCTTTCTCCAGCACTTCGGTCCTGTACCTCAGCCTATGTCAATCAGATCCAATGGCCCTATCTTTGCAATGCTTATTTGTTGGTCTACCCAGAGAAAAAAGACCTCTAGACCAGAGGTAATTTTTCATTTTGAAGGTGTGTTTTGTGACTTTTGAGAAGACTTTTGGCATATGAGATGAAGTGAGCCAACACAAAGGTACAGTGATTTTCCCTTCCCCTGCTTGTTTCCTTTATTTTGTAGGCATGTTAAAGGTATGTCCTGCTCTCTGTGCTGTACACCTCCTTCTATAACTCAGTTGGTAGAGTGGAGGACTGTAAACAATGGTTAAAGCAGTGATCCTTGGGTCGCTGGTTCAACTCCCGCTCGAAGCATGTGCTTTCTCCAGCAGTTCGGTCCTGTACCTCAGCCTTTGTCAATCAGATCCAATGGCCCTATTTATTTGTTGGTCGACAGAGAGAAAAAAGACCTCTAGACCAGAGGTAATTTTTCATTTTGAAGGTGTGTTTTGTGACTTTTGAGAAGACTTTTGGCATGTGAGATGAAGTGAGCCAACACAAAGGTACAGTGATTTTCCATTACCCTGCTTGTTACCTTTATTTTGTAGGCTAGTTAAAGGGATGTCCTGCTCTCTGTGCTGTACACCTCCTTCTATAGCTCAGTTGGTAGAGTGGAGGACTGTA